>OU015497.1:37103012-37414592 GCA_907164885.2 Dolomedes plantarius
CAGTGAGTATGATGTAAAATGGTTTTTGAATTTTATTTTTTATAATTATTTACATTTTAGAAAAATCTGGTCAAAATTCATTTAAATTCTAAAGCATAGATGAATATCAATTGTGTATAAAACATGTTTTAAACTAAGTGACATTTGTCTATTCTGAAACTAATAAGTAATACTATTAAATTTCTCTTTAATGAGGCCCCATTCAATTAAAAACTTCTCCATAAAGTAAATTCCTTATAAATAGCAATCAATCTATAGTTCTATAGTTCTAAAAATAATAAATCTAAAGTTCTATAAATTTAATCCAATGAAATGAAAAGCTTGTAAAAACTGACTACTGTCTATGGTAGGCTTTTGCGTGCAAGATACAGTGAGTATGATGTAAAATGGTTTTTAATTTTATTTTTTATAATTATTTACATTTTAAAAAATCTGGTCAAAATTCATTTAAATTCTAAAGCATAGATGAATATCAATTGTGTATAAAACATGTTTTAAACTAAGTGACATTTGTCTATTCTGAAACTAATAAGTAATACTATTAAATTTCTCTTTAATGAGGCCCCATTCAATTAAAAACTTCTCCATAAAGTAAATTCCTTATAAATAGCAATCAATCTATAGTTCTATAGTTCTAAAAATAATAAATCTAAAGTTCTATAAATTTAATCCAATGAAATGAAAAGCTTGTAAAAACTGGACTACTGTCTATGGTAGGCTTTTGCGTGCAAGATACAGTGAGTATGATGTAAAATGGTTTTTAATTTTATTTTTTATAATTATTTACATTTTAAAAAATCTGGTCAAAATTCATTTAAATTCTAAAGCATAGATGAATATCAATTGTGTATAAAACATGTTTTAAACTAAGTGACATTTGTCTATTCTGAAACTAATAAGTAATACTATTAAATTTCTCTTTAATGAGGCCCCATTCAATTAAAAACTTCTCCATAAAGTAAATTCCTTATAAATAGCAATCAATCTATAGTTCTATAGTTCTAAAAATAATAAATCTAAAGTTCTATAAATTTAATCCAATGAAATGAAAAGCTTGTAAAAACTGGACTACTGTCTATGGTAGGCTTTTGCGTGCAAGATACAGTGAGTATGATGTAAAATGGTTTTTAATTTTATTTTTTATAATTATTTACATTTTAAAAAATCTGGTCAAAATTCATTTAAATTCTAAAGCATAGATGAATATCAATTGTGTATAAAACATGTTTTAAACTAAGTGACATTTGTCTATTCTGAAACTAATAAGTAATACTATTAAATTTCTCTTTAATGAGGCCCCATTCAATTAAAAACTTCTCCATAAAGTAAATTCCTTATAAATAGCAATCAATCTATAGTTCTATAGTTCTAAAAATAATAAATCTAAAGTTCTATCAATTTAATCCAATGAAATGAAAAGCTTGTAAAAACTGAACTACTGTCTATGGTAGGCTTTTGCGTGCAAGATACAGTGAGTATGATGTAAAATGGTTTTTAATTTTATTTTTTATAATTATTTACATTTTAAAAAATCTGGTCAAAATTCATTTAAATTCTAAAGCATAGATAAATATCAATTGTGTATAAAACATGTTTTAAACTAAGTGACATCTGTCTATTCTGAAACTAATAAGTAATACTATTGAGTTTCTGTTTAATGAGGCCCCATTCAATTAAAAACTTCTCCATAAAGTAAATTCCTTATAAATAGCAATCAATCTACAGTTCTATAGTTATAAAAATAATAAATCTAAAGTTCTATAAATTTAATCTAATGAAATGAAAAGCTTATAAAAACTGAACTACTGTCTATGGTAGGCTTTTGTGTGCAAGATACAGTGAGTATGATGTAAAATGGTTTTTAATTTTATTTTTTATAATTATTTACATTTTAAAAAATCTGGTCAAAATTCATTTAAATTCTAAAGCATAGATGAATATCAATTGTGTATAAAACATGTTTTAAACTAAGTGACATTTGTCTATTCTGAAACTAATAAGTAATACTATTAAATTTCTCTTTAATGAGGCCCCATTCAATTAAAAACTTCTCCATAAAGTAAATTCCTTATAAATAGCAATCAATCTATAGTTCTATAGTTCTAAAAATAATAAATCTAAAGTTCTATAAATTTAATCCAATGAAATGAAAAGCTTGTAAAAACTGAACTACTGTCTATGGTAGGCTTTTGCGTGCAAGATACAGTGAGTATGATGTAAAATGGTTTTTAATTTTATTTTTTATAATTATTTACATTTTAAAAAATCCGGTCAAAATTCATTTAAATTCTAAAGCATAGATAAATATCAATTGTGTATAAAACATGTTTTAAACTAAGTGACATTTGTCTATTCTGAAACTAATAAGTAATACTATTGAGTTTCTGTTTAATGAGGCCCCATTCAATTAAAAACTTCTCCATAAAGTAAATTCCTTATAAATAGCAATCAATATATAGTTCTATAGTTCTAAAAATAATAAATCTAAAGTTCTATAAATTTAATCTAATGAAATGAAAAGCTTGTAAAAACTGAACTACTGTCTATGGTAAAATTGAACACCAATAGTTCAAGTATATACCTGTTGCAAAATTAAAAATGAGTTTGTAACTAAAATGGAAAAAAAAATTCATAAAATAACAGATCTTCCCTAAAAAACTTAACACTATAAAATTTGTTTTATACATTTCTTAAACATGTTGTTTTATATGTAATTCTTACGAAAAGAGCTGATTGAAAAGTGGTTTATTGTTAAAATGCTTTGAATATCCAAATAATGTGGAAAAGAAATTAGGCTGTATTGAAATACATTAAACATAACATTATTTATGCCCCAACTACAAATAAATAAGTTATGCATAGAATATAGAAATAAAGGGATAAATAATGTTTAATTCACCTGGAGAAAATCTATTTCCCCAGGTGAAAATCTATTCCAATTCGGGAAAATCTATTTCCCGAAAAACAAAATTGTGATTGACTGATAGAATAGCAACTTCATTTTGATTTTAATGCCAGGGTAAAAATAGGTAAAATCTTATACATCTTGCGAATAAATTCAGAAATTAAACTATACCAAATGTAAGAAAAATACTCTCACGTTTTAATTAGAGACCGCTCAGGTTTCGAAATGAAAGTTCCCCTTAGGTAACTGAACCGGCACTACTACAGAATCTTGAATTTGGTGCGTGGAGCCCTGAGTGCTTGTTTTCTGTTTGTTTGTTTTGTCTACATTCTTCAATAATTATTTATTTTTAGTTATATTCATTTGAGTTATGTCAAGTATGAAATGAATCCTTTTCTCTTCTCTCATAGCAAACGAAGGGTATCACCGGTACTAAAATCTGGAGAAGGATATCAAACATCTCTTCGGCACATCGGAGACCTGTCAACATATCAGACATCGGAAGCATCCAGCTCCGAAAGGTAAGTTTTCTAAGATATGCGTCCCAGGAATTGACAATATAGTTTACAGTCTCAGACTAAGAAGGTATAAGGACGTCAGAGCTATTCATTAGCTCTGGCGAGTTCAGTTCAGGTCTCTGACTCGCTTGTTGTTGTTTTGATATGTAAGTTTTCTCTTATAATGCAATATTAAAAACTTTTAACCTTGTGTTTTGATCGGAATAAATAACTCAAAAATCATAAGCTGTCGTTGCTGTTCATCAATCAGCAGTGGATCAGTGGTTCCAATGCTGTAATCCGCTGACGTATAGAGCGGTTTGGTTTAGAGCGCTACGGTCATTTTTTTTGCTACACGATAGCTGATTAGACCGGGACCTACTGCCGATTCCGAATGGCTACAAACGTCCGCATTGTAAGTTAATAATTGAGATTCTGTTGCTAATGAGTTAGTTCTTTAATCAGAATTTTTCTAAAAATAAATCATTAATTAATTAAAGTACTGAAAAATATTCGCAAAATTAAAAAAAAAAAGGAAATTATTTGAATAAGATAAGGCATTGTCAATTTAAATTTTTTGAATAGGATATATTCACAAAGCTATCAGGTGACACTTCCTATAAGAATTGTTTCAAACAAATAGTCGCTCTGATTTTTGTTCATCAGAAATACCTAACAAAAAAAAAAACTCCAAGCAATATTTAATTATATTTAGTAAACCTTTGACTTTCTTCTTTCTCTGTAAATAAAAATGTTCTAAATAAAAAAAGGGCTATGGAACAAAGAACCAATTAACCAAAACAGCTATGAAACCAACGTGGAACATAGTTAATCTAACGTCTCACATTCAACGTGTTCAATGCGACAAACATTGAGTCCGACATTATTTGGTATTTTCTACAAAATATCAGTTTAAAATATTGTGTTAATTCTATGATAAATAGAAATGTATTTGTAAGAATAAAAGTTTTTTGTAACTGAAATGTCTTAGCAACTGAAATATTTCAGGCTTACAAGCACAAACAGCTGAATGTAGGGAAGTCGGTCAAAATATTTCTTCAGTGAGCTTTCAAAGTTTACAACCACTCACTTAGACAAATAATTTGGATTTACTTTGCATGGTAGATATGCAGTGGAGTGACTTAATACATTAGCTCAGCAGTATCTCGTCATTTATTGTTTTATCAGCAAGTCTAATTAAGGACATTTTCTCTATCCTCTAAGAATTATTGAAAGTGAGAATTAAGAAAATTCAAACATTATATTCAGCATAAATTTAACCCAAAAAATGATACCTTTGAGAATTTTTTAAGACAATTCATGGCATGGCTCATAAAAATCATAATATATTCTTTCTATTTAAAATGGTACATTGATATGAGAAGGTTTTATAGGGAAGTCTGATGGTGTAACTGTACAAACATATTTATCAGTAAACCGTCCCGAGTTCGATGTCCGAACCATTCGAATATTTTTAATTAGAAAGGAAAATGAGAAAGTGGTACAGGGCGTTCGTTGACATCACTTTTATGCAACTTTTTTATTCCTATAGAGAAATAAATATTTAATTCCAATTGATTCGTCGTGCAGTTCAGAATGCGCATACAGGAAGTTATTTTACATCCGAATTATGAAAAAGTTAAAAAGTTCGATGAACAATGTATCCTTGGCAGTTTTTTATATGCTATACCATCCAACCTGGCACGAAGGCAGTGCTCGTAAAACAAAATGACACTCAACCCAACAATGCATAATAATCACCCAGCCGCTTATCTTCACAACCGGGCTCAACGGCAGGGTAAATCCTGATTTCTTTTAACGGGAAATATGCCTTCTCTGTGGATGATGGCAAAAACTGGCAAACACTATTCACCTTTCAATGACCTGTAAAAAGCGAGTCTGACGCCCATGTTGCCACTCCCTTTGCAGGAGAACATCATTTTTTTCCCTAGCATTACATACGCCGGTCATTAGCTCTGGCGAGTTCAGTTCAGGTCTCTGACTCGCTTGTTGTTGTTTGGGATGTTCGCGCTTTCCCATATAATAACGAGATCTGTTTCGAGCATGTTCCGATATTCGCTCTGAAAAGAACAGTAAATAGAAGACAAAGAATGTGCGAAATTATCTGTTTCTAGCAGATAACCAAGAGCGATGAAGACAGTGTTATAAGGTATAGCAAACTCTTTTAAAGTGATAAAAGGTTGCAAACACAGTTAGGGATGCGACATCGATGTCGATGTTTTCAAAACATCGATGTTTCGATAAAAACATCGATGTTTTAAACATCGATTTATTGAAGCCGATTTTTTTTAACATCGATGTTTTGTGCTCGATGTTTTACGTTGTTCCATGGTTTTGTTTTTAATGAAAAAGCATCATAATAAATACAAATTAACCACCTAGCATAATTTTCACACTCAGTAAATGTAAACTCACAAATTCTTTTAAATGATTTTGCCGTATACTCTATTGATATGAAATCAATCCTTTTGTCTTGTGTTACAGTCATGAACTTCAGACTTTTTTTTTTTACAAAATTATTTAAACCTCCTGCAAGTAAATTATTCTCCAACTTGTAAATAAATATGACTTGATATTTACAGTAATTTTCAAATTCAACCAATTTAAATTAGAAAACATCGCGGATTTTTCTTTAAGGCTTTGGTCCTATCAATTGTTTTTATAGCAATAATTTCTTCCTCAATTTTCTGGTAAATGTAATAAATTATATAATGAAAATTTTATAATATGCGCTGACTCTAGAAACCATGTTTTTTCATTTGTGTCAGCCCAATCAGAGAGTAAAAATAAATCAACCCCCCCCTTCTCCCACGACCAACCGAAATTACATTAATGTTAGAGGTTACTAAAGCAGTTTAAAAAAAATGGTTGTTCAAAAACATCGATGTTTAAAAACATCGATGATTTTTGGGCGATGTTTTATTAGCATCGATGTTTTAATATTGGATATCGATGTTTCAAAACATCGATGTTTTGTTGTCGATGTCGCATCCCTAAACACAGTTCACTGTATACAGTGCGTCAGAATTTTCTAAATATAAATCTATCGAAAGAGAACTTCTCTAATTTTTGTAATGTATTCAAAGGATTATTCTAATTTCGAGTAAACCAAGTTTACCCTTTTTTCGAAATCTAGCCTGGAATTAACGGCATACACAATGTCTAAAATTTGTAATTTTTAACATTTCATGGGAAAAAAATGTAAATTATATAAATTCAAATTATTATGATGTCACGTTGTTCTACTTTTATTTTCAGGTGCCTTGTATGTGATTAAAAAGATATATACATATAAATTGTTTCCTTGAAAATCAAACTAATTCATGCATAAAGAGCATAAAAAATGAAATGAAAAATACATTTAAAAAAAAATGAAAAATGTCAGAACTACATTAAAATTGTGAGATGTTCCATTGAAGCCTACGAAAATTTGGTGGGCAAATTGTACAGGCGAATACTTCTGCAATAGTTTTTTTTATAAATAAAATGAAAAATAATGTCAGAACTACATTAAAATTGTGAGACGTTCCTTTGAAACCTACCAAAATTTGGTGGGAAAATTGTCTAGGCGAATACTTCTGCAATAGCTTTTTTTTAAATAAAATGAAAAATAATATCAGAACTACATTAAAATTGTGAGACTTTTTTTTTAAACCTACCAAAATTCGGTGGGCAAATTGTCCAGGCGAATACTTCTGCAATAGTTTTTTTAATAAATAAAATGAAAAATAATATCAGAACTACATTAAAATTCTGAGACGTTCCTTTGAAACCTACCAAAATTTGGTGGGCAAATTGTTTAGGCGAATACTTCTGCAATAGTTTATTTTTTAAATAAAATGAAAAATAATATCAGAACTACATTAAAATTGTGAGGCTTTTTTTTTAAACCTACCAAAATTTGGTGGGAAAATTGTCTAGGCGAATACTTCTACAATAGTTTTTTTTTAAATAAAATGAAAAATAATATCAGAACTACATTAAAATTGTGAGACGTTAAACCTACCAAAATTTGGTGGGCAAATTGTCCAGACGAATACTTCTGCAATAGTTTTTTTATAAATAAAATTAAAAATAATGTCAGAACTACATTAAAATTCCGAGACGTTCCTTTGAAACCTACCAAAATTTGGTGGGCAAATTGTCTTGGCGAATACTTCTGGAACAGTTTTTTTTTAATAAAATGAAAAATAATATCAGAACTACATTAAAATTGTGAGACTTTTTTTTTTGAACCTACCAAAATTTGGTGGGAAAATTGTCTAATCGAATACTTCTGCAATAATTTTTTTCTCTATTTAAAAAAAAATGCACACAGATGAAACACTGTGTTGTTGGCAAATACATTGTTTTGTTGGTGTACGTCGACAAATAAAACTATTAGAACCATGGGACGCAAATGAAGCAATGAACAATCTGAAGTAACTGCTTAGTTCAATTCATTTTTTACGCATAGTGAAAAACTCAAATATTATGCAAACTACGATTTTTTTAAAAATTTTATCTTTGTTGATATCATTATAAATAACCAATGGGTTCTGTTTGCTACGATTTAATTTCAAACGACTTATTCAACGCATTTTCATTAAATATTTCTTCATAATTCTCGATAATGATGTAATTAAAAATTCCATATTTGGGCACTGATTCAACCCATGTAATCTTAAACTATTATTAACAATAAGCTTATGAATATTTTGTAAATTACGCGTTCCTGTACTAATTATCCAAACTGTGCCTGCTAACAGAAGCAATTCTTCGTTTCGCAGATGGCTATCGAAGTCCTGGAATGGAGCAAGGAGGACATACGTTTCGTGATGGCCGGCAAGTTGGCTTTCAGCGGTGCCATCGATTTTACGAAGTCAAAGCGAGGACGGGCTTTCAAGTTCACGCCGAGTCATGCCCTGCTGGCCACGAAAGGGAAGCCCAACAGTAACTACAGGCCGGACCTAGCTCAGGAAAACAGCATCCTCTTTCCCAGGGATACGGGAATAGAGGACGCGACCCTCTTGCTCATGAAGGAGAAAAACGGAAGATATAGCCTCGCCAGGGTGAGAGTCTATTTCCGCACTCTTAGCCCGTCTGCACACGGAGCAACTCAAAAGAAACTGATAACTGACTCAAATCGCAAACCAGTCCGTGATGAGTCGCAACCTATGTAATTGAATGGAGCCACGCACACGGCGCAACTGGTTACAGACCCGTCCAATTGAATGGAGCCACGCACACGGCGCAACTGGTTACAGACCCGTCGGACGGGTTTGTAACCAGTTGCGCCGTGTGCGTGGCTCCATTCAATTACATAGGTTGCGACTCATCACGGACTGGCTTGCGATTTGAGTCAGTTATCAGTTTCTTTTGAGTTGCTCCGTGTGCAGACGGCCTTAGACTCATGCAAACTCTTATTTCTGCTAAATAACCGTATAGGATGTTATCTGGACTTAGGTCTAGAAAGAAGTCGATATCGTACGCTATTATCAAAATACAGCAGAAAGTATCTTATTTGCCAGCTGTTCCTTTTGATATCACTGTTCCGACACCCCCAACTCCCTTCTCAACCCAATGAAATCTATAATGAGCGATGACATCACCTACATTTAATAGCAAAACAATAATATCTAATTTGCAATTTTGTAATTCAAAAATAATTCAGAACTGATAAAATTGATCTCAACTGACGTAGTACATTTTTATATGACATTGTTCTGTATCAGAAATACTGTCATAATACTTAATATAATATTCATAACCGGTATTTTTTGCTCTTTAGTTGGTAAACTTTCTTTACTCACACTTTGAAATTTTAAAGTCTCAAAAATTTCGTTTTGGACATTTCAAAATATTAGATTTGTTCACAGATTGTCCGTAAAATATACCATTCAAAAAGTGGTGATTTCTTCCCTTATTCAACTCAGTGACACTTAAAATACAGAAAAGGGCAATGAATATACTAGTTGATCCCTGGGTCAGACGAGATTTGTCATTACTATCTTTATCATGATTATTATCATCTTACTACTATCCTGCCTTTTGAGATATGTACCTGATTTCATGTTGGAGAAACAAATCTAACTCGTTAACTGCAGTAGTCTATAGATATAAAACAGTTCCGTAACTGACTGACAGATAACGCACAGACCAAATCGCTGGACCTAAAGGGCTGAAATTTTGCATGGCGATTCTTCTTATAGTATAGGGGTGCACTAAGAAAGATTTTTGAAAAATTCTTCTTGGATTTTTTAAATTAAATTTTTAAGATGTTTTTGTAATAGTTTTTAAAGTTTGCATCTAAAATAATAATCTGAGGGTTATAAAATTTATATCACAAGAAAGATCATAAAAATTCCTTTAAAATGAAAATTTTTTTAATCTTTATCTCCATTTTCTGATTTTTGGTGAATTTTTGAAGATTAATTTTTAGAATTTAATTTACTAAATGCTGATCACGTGGTTTCTTTTCTTTTTGTGATACTTTAAATTTATTTTGCATCACGTGCATAACAACGAAATAAATTGACAAAAAATATTAAAATACGGTAAAAGATAAAATTCAACCACTAGACTAATTGAGATGGAAGTTTTTTAAGAATTAAACTCAAAATAGTATGTTTTATGGATATTAAACATACAAATTAATTGCATGCATTAACCGTTGTATTCAATTTGAATATTTTCTTCTACATTATTTTGTCTATAAAAATATCCGTTACTATATATATATATATATATATATATATATATATATATATATATATATATATGCATTATAATTGCATATATTGATCGTTGTATTTAATTTGAATGTACTCGGTAGCGAAGCACTTTTCTTTAGCTAATTAAGTCATAAAAAAGACAAATCGAGTTTTTTTTAACCATCTACAGCTAATAGATGTAACCAAAATAAAAAGAGAGCAACTTTTCAATCCGAGCTTCTGAATAACTCTATCAATAAAAGTAATTGAGAGTTATATGAATCTAGTTGAAACTCTCCAAAGTTTAAAATTTAAAATTATGAAAAGATGAGTTCCGAGATTTTAAATACACACAAGGGTGTTATTGGTTAAATTCACTATTTTTTCCCTCTATTAAACGTCGTCAGGCATTGTTATATCACTAATTTTGTTGGCAATTTCGGCAAACTTTAAAAAGACAGAAACGCAACTCTATCGAACTGAAAACAATAGCACCTTAATACTAACAATACCAAAAACCTTCTAAATTCTGTCAGGAAAATTAGAGAGGATCTACACAATGGGTGACTAAATATTAACAATTTCGTTCATTGGAAAGACACATTTTTGGGTAAATACGAACATACACTGAAAATATATCTTCCTACCCATAACAGGGCAAGATAATTTTTTTTTAATAACATACTCTCATATGTTGTAACACTTTTCTTTCTTTATCCCCTTCAGGATCCTCTGCATCTAGGTACCTGTGTCATCAGCGCAGAGCTAGAAGATGAGGATATCATAGAGATCCAAGAATATACGACGAAAGAATCTATCTTTCTCAAAGTGAGAAACTTCATTTCTTAAGATTTCCTTGCATGTTGGTTCGCTATGGAGAAACAACAGCACGCATTAAACACTAATTTTTAAACTCTTATTTGCGTTTAATTGGGTTACTTCTATATTAAATTTGCTAAGTAAGTAGCACTAATTAAGGAACGGTGAGCTTCTCAGAATAAGTCTTCAATAGTCGTAAGTCATTAATGGTTATACCCACCAAAAATCTCCACTACAAATACTTGATGCAATTTCCACGGAATTTCACATCTATTTAATCGCTTAAAACAAGCAAATAAATTTTTGTATAACAGAGTTGAATAGCTTTCAGACCAACGTATTTGGGGTTGTATCAGTTTGCATAATAACATAAAGTACTTTTCAGTGTGGAACTTTCTTAATTTTGGAAAGTTTGCAGCTTCATGGGACAACCTGACAAAACCTGACTCATGACTCATTTCCTTCGCGAATATTTGTAAATAATAAATATAGCAAGTACTCAAAATATTCTAGCTGACCCTTAACTAACACACACACACACACACATATATATATATATATATGTGTGTGTGTGTGTGTGTATAGGAACTCGATCTCATGCGAGTCCCCAGTCTTATAGAAACTACTTCTCGGGCGGACGCCCACTTTTATAGAATAATGGGCCGCGTATTTACTTGCAACCCCAAGACACTACTGTACTTGGAATAAATCAGTACTCAATAAAGGACAGAGTCACGTCTTTTCCACGAGCACAATATATTGACATTTAGGACTATTTACAGATGTTGAAGTTCGGTACATATACGTTACACGTCAGGCCACACCAGGCCTCCACAATCTGAATGGGTTACAGTATCCGGCCGTCTGCCGATATAAGGGTTAACTAGGCCGCCGTCTGCAGCTTATCGGAGCCTACGTCATGCCGTGGAGACTGTCTCTTCCGTCGCAGCCCGTCTGCTGCTTTTCGGTACCTCTCGTTAGGTCGGGACCCAATCTCAGTCTACCCTCAAACACTTTCTCCCCAGTTCATCTATCGGAATCCTAGTAGCACTGTCGTCGCATAACGTATAGCTCATAGCCGGAGCCCTGGGATAATGCAATCCCCATATATATATATATATATATATATATATATATATATATATATATATATATATATATATATATATATATATATATATATATATATATATATTTATATATATATATATATATATATATATATATATATATATATATATATATATATATATATATATATATATATATATATATATAGTGTATCATGAGTGTGGAAACTAATCTATTTATTTTGTCTCTCATGAAGGTGAATTTAGTTGAAGAAGATTGTAAGAAGACAACGTTTTAATTTTTTATTTTTAAACCTATGTTTTAATAACTCTTATTAGGTTGTTTTTATTTTTAATTCACAAGCGCTCTGCACACACGTAAACGACATTTTCTTAGACGTATCCGCACGAAAGCCTCTCGAATTAGTATTTAAAATGTATATCGCAAATCAATTAGTCCCCGTCATCGAAATTCTCGCTTATTCTGTTACGCTTCAGCTGAAACCAGTATAAATGATGAAATAAGCGTTAAATTTGTAATAAATACAATGTTTTGTGAACTCAGTAAAAGTATTATTTGATGTAATAAAGACCTTATGGTAGATAAAGTCAGACATAGTAAAGAAAATAAGCTAACCATTGTTGAGCGATAAAACGGTTTTTCTCTATAATAGCATCAAGCCGGTAAAAGGCGGATTGGCTAAATCACGCCTTCCTCTTTAATTTGCAAATCCGCCGTAAGCATTGGAATAGCCATTTGAAATCGGCATTAAACTCTAGGTCCCAGTGCTATTAACTTTTGTGTAACAAAAGGCGACGAAGCGCTCCTAAACCAGCCGAACTAACGAACTTATTATAGCATGCTATATAATGCCAAATCAACATTGAACAGAATAAAAAAAATTCCTAATTTTAACAGCCATCACAAGTTTTAATTTCTACTTGAAATTGGAACATGCAGGGTATTCAAGAAATAAAAATATTTATTGAATATCATAAAATAGATTTCGACGAATAGAATCGCGATTTAAAAATGCCCCTACACGTATATCATTTTAGCTTAACCATATCAAGATTTGTCTTACAATCAAATACTAGGCATATGCTCTCTCTCTGTATCACACTAGCGTATCAGCGTATCCAGTTTTGATAAGCAGACACGACAAAACCATGATCTGTCTTTCAGCAAAACGTCAAAGATATGATACATGAGGCAGATACAACTGAGTTGATGCTTCCAATAGCGTGACAACGAAAGGCAACGCGGATCGAATGCATATGTGCTTTGGTGGAAAACGATCAAGAAAAAGGATATACAGACGACAGGTTGAGCCACGAATTATCGCCAAGTATCATGAAGAGGACACGGTTAAATGATACAAATGCAGAAGCACTGTAATCTGATTTTAAAATTGGAATAGAAAAAGGAACACACTGGATATTGCTGATGCGACACTCATACGGGGAAAATATAGAATACAGTAGATGATTTATAAATACGTGTAGGAACAGATGTATTACACGCACCTCCCTTGGCGACAATTTGGCGACAAAATTTTTTTGAAGCCAAATACTCGTCAAAAACATTTTGTCGCCAAAACAGGCCTACGCGGACATTTTACACTTAAAATAACAAATATACACAAAATATCGATAACAACTCAAATATAAAAATAAATTCAAAACAAACTTACCAATGGCAATAATAAACGTTCAAAAACATGTCACAAAACCACAGCAGCTACTTTAAAACATACACGAATATATCTAAAAACGGCTGTATTAAAATTCAAAACCTAAACAGAAATGCTCAACCGCTACTTTAAAACACGCAAAAATATCTAAAAACAGCTGTATTAAACTTCAAAACCTCAGCAGAAATACTCAACCACTTATTTAAAACATACGCAAATATATCAAAAAACGGCTATATTAAAATTCAAAACCTAAACAGAAATGCTCAACCGCTACTTTAAAACATACGCAAATATATCAAAAAACGAAGACATTAAACTTCCAAAAACATTACAGAAATCCTAAACCGCTACTATGAAACGCCAACAAAATATCGAACACCGGTATATTAAACTTCCAAAAACACTACACAATACCACAACACCTATTCAGGGTTGCAACAAAAAACAAACATCACGCCAAATCGCATGGCTGCCAGACCAAACAAAAAAAATCGCTAAAAATAAAAAAATCGCCAAACATAAAAAAAAATCACCAAATTGAAAAAGGTGCGTGAAACACATCTGTACCATACGGGAAATATATACATGGAGTATATATATATCCACATTTTTTATATAAATATTCCATATTTATGTTCTCCATGTAAGCTTATGGAAAGATATTACACAGAAATCTGGTTGAATACCAGATTTCTGTGTAAATCAAAAATTTGATATGCAGTACATAAACAGTCATAGATTTTAAGTAACATTTTGCCGAATTCGTTGTCATTTAATTCCTACTTTCTCTTACAGGCCGAATGTAAAAGTGACACGGGAGAGTGGCTAAAGCAGCTGAGGTACCATGCCAAAGATCTGGGAACATGGAAGAGGCGACGGAACGCTTTGGCCAACATTATGATCAATGGTATGATTAGGCAGCAGTGAAACAGAGACACTTTATTCAAGTACATTGGGCTGCAAGCATCTTATTCTGTAAGATCATTGTATATCTCGAGTTCCTCATCATCTCCACTTCAGGTGTGCGACAGGTGTTAAGAGAGAATGCGAACTCTTCATCTCACTCGACGCCGATAAATGCGAAGCATTTATAAAGCCCTCATTTAAAAAAAAAACTGTTGAGTAAGACTCATCAGTACGGACCCTTATGAAAAGGATCACTTTATCTGAGATACTTTTGATGCAATTTGAGAAGAAAATTGTGTTTCGATGTCTCAAATTCTGATCTTCAAGTCACATACGTCAGTTGCCACGAAAATTTTCTATAAGATATATTATGAGAAACAAAGTATTTAAGTAGGTGTGATTGAAAAACGCTATAGATGAATCAGATTTTTATATTTTAAACTAAAGATAATATTTTCAAATTTAGTGATACAAAATAAGGAAACGAAATTTAAAACTGCTAAATGGAACTATTTTTTCTCATTTTGGTATCTTATTCTTAACATTTCAGAAAGATTTAAAAATTATTTATACGTTTATATTTATTTTTTGAGAAAAATTATTTTCAAGAATCTCATTATTTTCAAGAAGCTATTTTTGTATTTTTATACAAATTTTATAGAGACGCGATGTTTAACAAATGACAAATTATCTGCTCTAAATAACTTAACAGCATTAGATGTTTGTTGCTGATTTAACAACTAGAATGTTTTCATAAATTATTGAACCTGGAAGGGTTTGAGGCCACATAAGCTTAAACATATTCCCATCGTCATGTATTTCATCTGTATATAGTGCACAATCTTAATAATTTGTTCGTGGATTTATTTCAGAAAAGCTGTTAATGCTTAATACTTGTAGATAGTGCAATCTAACTTCTGAATGAGAAGAATAAACAGTTAAGTTCTTTAGTTTAATGTTGCACGTAAAAATAATTCTCAGAATGCCTCATTTGAGATTTAGTTCTCAAAAGTGCTTTATCATAATAACGGAGGCAACACTATGAATTTTAATGAAGCTTTTCCTCATACACTCACTCATACACTGCATTAACTCAGTTCTGCGTATAATCAGTAAAAAGAACCTTAAAGTACATGAAAATTAAATCTTTCAAAAGCATGTTTCATGACATGATCAATAAGAAAGAATTCAGACCTCGTACTTCAAATTAGGGTACAAAACAGAATTCTAGCATCTTCATTAATTTTAAAACAGTTTTGAACGAAAATAAATTGTCAAATTATTCAGTTTAAAAATAAATCATTCTTTGCACATAAAGGAACTTTGCACCTGTATTAGTTTTATGTTTTAAAAAGTCTACATTTTAAAAAATTTACGAATATTGTTCAGCCAAGTAAACACGAAATGAAAAGCTGGACAAATATTTAAATTATGAAAAAAAATGAACGGAAACCGTCGAATTATTTCAATCCTGTCTGGTGTTCCAAGCCTTAGACCGTCTGCACACGAAGCAACTCAAAAGGAGTCGGACGGGTTTGTAACCAGTTGCGTCGTGTGCGTGGCTCCATTCAATTACATAGGTTGCGACTCATCAAGGAATGGTTTGTGATTTGAGTCAGTTATCAGTTTATTTTGAGTTGCTTCGTGTGCAGACGGGCTTAGTCCCAGCCAATATGCAGTCATCACAGACTGGTGTATGAGGAAAAGCAGTATCATGTCTCGTCCAGTGGAAAGGTAAACGAAAGAAAGGATTGAATGACCGTCGAATCTAGTCTGATTTTCTACGACGGGATGTATAAAGAAAGATTTTAAAATCCCGTCCAGCATTGATTGAATGTAAATTCTGAATAAGGAGAATAAAGATTGCTAACAAATAATATTGTGTTGCAAATTACGTGGTGATGTTTAACTTTATTCTTGACAGGTAATCTCTTCGCTGTGCCTGGACATATTTCCATTGACAAGCATGCACTTTGCGTTTGCTACTATACTTGCGATCTTTAACCATTCAAAAAAAAAGGAAGTAGGACACATTTAATGAATAGAACTAAAATCAACGCACTTCATCAAACGCACACAATAATTTATTTTAAAACATGTATTCTCAGATTTGTCTGATTTAAAATATATCGATTGTTTTAGCCTAATACTTAATGCTTCAAACAAGAGTCCTAAATAATTTAATTGCACTAAAATGTCAAACTTTTGCAGAAATATATATTATATATATAATATTCCATAGAATATATATATATATATATATATATATATATATATATATATATATATATATATATATACATACATACAGTGGAGTCTCCATTTGCTGTTTTTCAAGGGACTGACTTATCTGAACGATAAACGCGGAAAAACTATAGATGCCGAAACATAACAAGGCAATATGATCGTCGGGACTGGGTGAAATAAACGACACATACGGGAAAACGATGATTCGGAGAACGATCGATCGAGATTCCTGTATATATATATATATATATATATATATATATATATATATGAATGATAATTTCACGTACACTAAATTTTCCAACATTTTTATATTTTGTTTTCGAATTGTATGCCAAATATATAAAATATGGAAAGCGACGTCTTTTTGAAGTCATTCAAATTTTAATTCAAGTCAGTCCGCAAACGCTCATTCAAAAAAACACCTAATAATAAAGACAGAAAGGCTTTGCTTTTTTACCACAATTTATCATGGGTAAAATGAGAAAAAATTATAGAAGTAGGTACTATATTAAATACAGATACAAATGAATTCGCTTTCAGTCTAGTAAAACAACTACTTAAAAGCAACCATTCTATGAAAAAGAAGTATACTCACGACTTATCGCAAGATCCCGAGAAATAGATGAAAAATCGATAAAATATTTAGCACATAGTTGTCATCGAAGCTATCTTGACATTATCGCCTAATTATTTGTTTAACACGGGGCTGAATAAGTTAAAAAAACAGATATAATGCAATGTAATTAAAATCAGGAAATATATACATAAGTCTACAACAAGTTGAAAGACAATTAAAAAAAGGAGAACAATATGATTTTTCTCATTCTGTCTTTTAGATAATTATCTGCTTATAATCTTAAGTCTGATCCTCAGCTTCCGCAATTTGCTCCTCAGAAGTCTGCTTTTCACTGCAGTCTTCAAGAGTGCTTTCTTCTCGTAAAGCTTCCAGATACATATCTCTGATTGTTTTCGCAAATTCAGAGTACATTACTGAGTCCTCAAGCTTGATTGATAGGCACTTGGACGCAACTTTTCGAAGCGTTTCGTTGGCTTCACGTTGCACTTTTATCCTGCGGACACATAAAAAAGTAATACTTTCGGAGAAATATAAAAATATGTAAATCTTCTTTGATTCTCGAAAACTTTTAAGAAAGGTATTTAGACCACAAATCTGTTAGGACATAATGAGCAATAAATATGACAGTCAGTGAAATGGACTGATAATGAAACGGAAGAATTCTTATGCGACACAATCAGTAAGACTTTATTTTAATACATTACTTTTATGCCAAGTGTTGAATTTATTGACTTTTGAGACTGTTTAAGTGTATGAGGTGTATTCACTTATAGCGATTTACAAAATTTTTTATGACAGTATGAAAGTATGAAGAATACGAGGAGCGATACATACGCTAAAAGTATAAACACAGACAAACAAACAAACAAACAAACACATACACACACTTTTTTTAAACACTTTCTGTAGGTGTATTAATTACTTGCAGTGGCGTGAACAGCTCCAATTAATCGACACGAGACCGGCAGCCATGTTACCACAGCACAGGCGTATTTAATCGGTTAACTTATACCACTCACCAGCAAACCAGCAAACTATGGTAAGTAAAGCCAGAAAGAGGAATCCAAGAATTTCATCATAAGAAAGATTCTTTCCCGGGGAAAAGTTTAGAAACGCTGAAGAATATGTTCAGAGTTTGTAAAAAGTCTAATAACCTTAGTGCACGTTTCACTTTTAAATTTCCCTGAGATGAATGCTCAAGAATATTTATTTGAAAGAAACAAATATTTTTTTTTAAATGAACTAGGGGCTTTGCCCCTAGGCTCGCTACGCTCGCTCCTCTGGTGAATCAAGTGAATGAATGACTCAATAGTTGTTTACAGCGATTGAGTCATTCATTTGTTTACAGTTGAAGCTTCCCCCCCCCCTCCCGGCGAAATGAATGAAGCCCGGCTATGGGTGAAAATTCGGATCTTCTTTCATGCCCTTCTGCAAAGGAAGCGAATGAGAAGATTTTTTTGAAGTATTTCTTTAAAATTCAATTAAAAATCGAAATTTTAAGATAAAGACTTGAAATGAAGTTTATATGAATGAGAAAGCTTTCATCTTCCCGTTGATATAAATATTTTCTTTGTAACATAATAAGTCTGAGAGCATCGAATTTATATATCTCGAAACGCATAAATTTTTCCAAAAAGTGGGTTTTCAATTTTAATAAAAATATCAGTCTGTTTTAAATTATTTTTAAACAAATGAGGTCTTGTTTGAAGGAGAAATGTCTGTAGTCTTAGATTGTAAAAAAAAAATTCTACGCTCCTTTTTTGGCGAGTTATCGTAATCTGAACATGAAAAAGTCAATATTTTCCCACAAAACATAAAATTTAAAAAAACTTAAAGTCCGACGAATATGAGACATGTCTTACTTTCTTCCCCACATTGTTCTGCATCGATTGGTATCGGTCTCGACCCCATACCCCCAGCGGCTTCGGAGGAGATAGCGTGACAAGCTTTTGACAGCGGCGGCTGCGTCAGCGGCAGTTACTTTTTTTTAGAATAGAGAGATAACAAATTCAACTGTGTTGGCAGCTATAAACGAACATTTTATACATAACTGTTAACACATCCTTTATCCTGACTAGACGCGCACACACAATGGGGGGGGGGACTGTATTATAATGTGTTACACTAAGAGGTCGTCCTCTGATGAGTGTAATGGACCCTGTGTTTACATTGTCACATAATATGATATCCGATTCCCTTACCATATGTCAAGCTCGTCCGCAGGAGCTCGGGATGGGACTGGTTTCTTTCTCCTCTTCTGTGAAACTAGCTGCTCTAATTCCTCAACTTTCTTCAAGAGTTCTCGTTTGTGGACTTCCATATCGATTCGCCATTCCCTCACATTCACAACCTCGATGCTAAGATCCTGCATTCTGAAAAAAAAAGTCCAAAGATTGACCAAAATTCTAATATACGCGGATTGTGGTGGTGGTGAGTTTCTTTGTAAATATGAAATATTCAGTGCAAGGCTCATTAAGGGCAATGGTAACGTCCGTCAGATTGCATCAATGCAATCAACATGTGGGGTAAAATACAGGGTGTTTAAAAAAGAATCATCCGATTTAAAAAAATATCATAACTATTCATCTTTAAATCCGTTTTGATCGAATAATGAACAGGCAGAAAGAGGGAAATCTCAATTTTCCCACAGTTGTCGACAAGTAGCGCTAACGCTATTCTTTGCCCGCCACTTCAGTGTTTGTAAAGATGGTAACTGCACAACAGAAATCATTTTGTGTTCTACGCTTTGCGAAGTGTCATTCCGTAACAACTGATCAGCGTGATTTTTGCCGACAAAACCCTGGTAAATTGAAGTTCCTACCTCTCAAAGCATTAGGCGATGGTATAAACAATTCCAAGATACGGGTTGTTTGTGTACGCGTAACAGCAGTGGAAGTAGTGTATACAGACATGCTCACAAAAGTTTGGGACGAATTTGCCTCCCGTATAGACATATGTTGTGCATCCAAAGGTGGCCATATTGAGCAACTTTAATTTGGTTTGTAAAAAAACTTTAAGACTAGCCATGTAATATAAAATTAATTTTAAGTTTCTATATTCAATATTTTTCATAATATACTCATTTAAAGTCGGGTGATTCTTTTTGAAATACCCTATATATAATCGCTGAGTTCTCGCACTGGTTGCTCGCCTGTACAGATATTTTTTCTGGAAAAACTTGCAATAGCTTGTAAGAGAAAAATATGCATCTAGTGTATAATACTTCACCAGTTGCTTTATTCTTTAAAGTCTATGAAACAAAATAGTGACATCTTGTAGAACATTCTTGCTACCATTTCTGCGAAGTTTATTTTATATCTGCAAATACCAGTTGAAAAAAGGAGGGAGTAAATATCTCCAGATTAAAATGTGACTAACAGAATTCCGCATTGTCTGTTTAAGAGCTTCTTAAATAAACATTTTTTCTCTTTTTTTCTTATAAAGTTCTTTCATAAGAATTCTTAAAAAAATGAATAATTATTACAATAAATAAATAAATGTATGTGCGTGCGTGCATTCTAATATGTTTATTTATTTATTGTATACAAATATGTATTTGATCTAACTCGCATTGCAACAACTCTTAGCATTGGTTTACTAAATAGCAACAGAAAAATAACTTTGCTGTTCAGTAAATCAATTCTAGGACACATCACTATATTTCTCGCAGCAGGTGATCGATGTTGCAAAAGGATTGTTCATCCGACTTATTTAGCATTTCTCAAAGCTTATAAAAGGTATTTTTCAAACAGGATTACACTTTTCCATTAAACGGCGATACGTTGAATTTAAATTATGGGATTTAAACAGTTATATCATACCTTTTGTTAATCAACATAAAAATGTCTACCCAATGCTCCTTCTGCTTTTCAGCTACTTCGAAGAGAACTTTTTTCCTCAGCCATTCTCGGTGGAGAGCCTTTTCCTTTTCACTGATTTCATCAGATTCTAGTTTTGGGGAATCTACTTTTTCATCTGAATTTTTTTCTTTTAATGGTCTTTCAAAGAAGAAAACAATTTTTAATGACATATTAAAATGACATGTTTAATTTTGAAAATACTTTTGAAAAAAAATCTCTTTTTTTTTCCAATGTGTCAGGCACTTAGTCCTGAGAGCATTCGTCCAAGTATACCACGTTTTTTGTGGGCTACTCTATTGATGGAATACCGTATAGGTAAAAAAAAATTCTATAGAATAAGCCTCCATAAGTAAGGCGAAAGTACAACAAAACAGAACCTTTCAAAAAGCAACAGGGCTTGAGGCGGCCGTGGGGTACAGCACGCTGGTTTTCGGTGACAAGAGCCTCGGCTTAAAAAGGAAGAAAAAAAAGCAACATAATTAAGAAAAAGCTTTCAAGAAGGAACTTAAGACATATAACTAAGGAAGCATAGTTCCTACTACTAACATAGGAGGGCGGATAACAAGGAATTATAATCTGTGAACGTAAAAAAAAAAACATAATAAACCCATACTAAGTCCCAAAGTTTTTCCAATTTGGCTTACCATAGAATTGCTGTAGATCCAACATCTGATGTCACAATTTTCAACCGGACCGGTGGCAGAAAATTTCAGATCTTTATCGTTGTAATCTAACGCTTTAATTTTTTTTTAACTATTGTGATATATGGGTTACATGAATGGAAAGTGAGGGCACGTGATCCCCTGATCTAAAACAGCAATTTAAGTCACAGACGGAATCCCATTAAAAAATTTTGGCAATAGATTCGCTGGTAACGTGCGGGTGATTTCAAGAGCTCGGTTGGACCTACAGATTGGTTGAAAATCAATTTAAGCTCAAATAAATAGCGATTTCGCGAAACCTTGAATTTAAATTTTAAAACTCGAACTGAAGACAAGGGTTTCGATTTCAGAGGAACAAGGATGGAGATGTAATATGACAAATCCCAAGCAACTGCGATTCAGCAAAGCGACGTCAAAAAGAGATTTTACCCCTCTTAACCTATTCAAGCATGAATAAAGCTTTTTCCAGTCAACAAGTTATTCGTATTATGTGTTATTTACACACACTTTGGAGAAAGTGTTTTTCCACTTGATATGTGAAGCTCTGTCGTTTTCCAAAGTCGCAGTTAGGGGAAAAATTACGATGAAAAGACCAATTTTCTAATGCCATAAGATGGTTTGAGACATTAATGTCTCTCTCAATCAAATCGGTGGTTCATTTTTCGAAAAGAAAGATTTAAAAACGTGGAAGTGGATGGGAATTTAGAATTTGGATATAGGTCATAGATAAATTTGTAAGTGGGTTGTTTTTATTTATGCCTCAAAATCAGGACATAAAATCACAGCTTTGGTGGAATATTGTCCCATTTAAGGTTTAAAAATGGACAACATTAATGTGATGACACATTTCTGCATGGAAACTGCTTAAATGATAATCAGATCAATGGCTAGACGTAAACTAATCATGTAATCTCACGAGTATTTCAATGTCTTTAAATGTCAAAATTTTGCAAGCATCCATTTTCATTATAGCTAGTATACAAGTAGTTTTTCTGTAGTAGGAAAAGCTCAATATCTATATACATATATAATAGCTCCGTAACTGACTCACTGACTGACATACAACGCACAGACCAAACCGCTGGACCTAAAGGGCTGAAATTTTGCATGGCGATTCTTTTTATAGTGTAGGGGTGCACTAAGAAAGATTTTTCAAAAATTCTTCTTAGATTTTTTTTAAATTAAATTTTTAAGCTCTTTTTTTAACTTTTTTAAAGTTTGCATTTAAAATAATAATTTGAGGGTTATAAAATTTATATCACGAGAAAGGTCATAAAAATTCCTTTAAAACGAAATCTTTTTCGAATATTTACCTTCATTTCCTGATTTTTGGTGAATTTTAAAAGATTCATTTTTAGAATTTAATTTATTAAATGCTGATCACGTGATATATTTTCCTGGCACTTTAAATAAATTTATCGTCACGTGCATAACAACTGTAAATAGACAAAAACTATACTTTTTTTCTTGATAATACGGCAGACGATTGGACATTATCCAAAAAAATATTAAAATACAGTAAAAGAAATGTTCTACAAACTGTACTACATTAACTGTACTATATTCTTTAGAATTCTTTATATTATATTTAATTTGAATATTTTCTTCTACCTTATTTTGACTATAAAAATATTCCTTACGATTTTCTTATAAATATATATATATATATTTATTTATTTATTTTTGGCATTAATTGCATACATTGACCGTTATATTTACTTTGAATGCACTCCGTAGCGAAGTGCGGGTTTTCAGCTAGTTACTGTATAAAATTTGAATGCATCTAATGTCGCGTTCTAGGTTCGTTATTAACAAGGTAGTAAAAGGCAATTGCTTTTATCCCGTGTGAAGTTTATTTCACGAATCAAAAATTTTACAGTCGCTTGGGTGATCGTAAGCAAAGATAGGTAGAGTAACAGAAAAATGCCAAAAAAAGTTGCAGAGAAATTTAGATTAAGAATGAAAAATCCTTACTGCTCAATTTCTGATTCATCTGTTACCGATGTTTCTGCATTAGAAGAATCTTGAACGCTCTCGTTCTCTACTTGAACCTACGGAAATTTTTGAGCGATGTTATGATTAGATAAGGAAATAAAATAAATAATTTGCATTAAAAGTAGGAGGGTTTTTTCAGGGAATGAATGTATAAAAGTCTAAATTTCTTCTGACCAAGTGCACTTCAAAAAAAAAAAATCAATAAAAAAGGAGAGATAAGTGTCAATTCTTAAACTACCTATTCTTGAAAAAGAGTTGTTAAAAGTTTCCTTAATTCGAATATTGCCTAAGGATTTTTCGTTTTCTCAGTTGCTTACGCTTATACACAAAGAATGAATATATATATATATATATATATATATATATATATATATATATATATATATATATATATATATATATATATAACGAAAGAAATGCCTCCTCCTACTTATAACCGAACGCGTATTCTAAATTCTCTTTTCTGACAAAATACGACCCCTCTCCTAAAATGCGAACTAGGAAAATCTTAATTGATAACTTATACTACCCCTTAATGCACGTGCCGAAACTTTCCCGGTACTATAACTACTCCAACCATGCAATCAATGCTTAAAATTCTATAACATTACCATATATGGTCCCAACCCGTAGGCCTCATTAAGTTTGTATATAATAAATAAGGCCTGTTTTCAAATTCTTACTCACTAACATTATATTGATAAGTTATGTGATCGTCTTTTCGTCAGCATTGTAGGTAGGATCGTATTTTGGTGTGTGCGTATGTTAATTTTGCATATAAACCTCAAAAAGAGGCGAGGCAGCTTCTCTATTCACAGACAATGAGCAGCAGGGCAATTAACAAACGCAAACACGGTTTGAATATTTACAAATACAGAGACAGAATGAAAGTTACAAGATAAATACCAGTTATATGAATTATACTTACAAAAGCTACAACTTAATAAACTGATGTAACGAAATATAAGATTATTTCTAGTCTGTAAAACATAAGCTATACCAAAAATACGATCAAACAACTTATCAATATAATGATCGAAAGGTAACACCACCTAGAATTTTATGTGTTTTTCTCTGTTACCTTTTGAACATAGTCCATTTATACTCTAAGAACATCTGAAAAAAAGATAGTTTTAAGCTAAAAGCACAAAAAAAAAACTTTTATTCGTTTTTGAGGTTCCTTATCATAGTAACGTCCGGCACTCTCGGAGGCTTTACCTGTCACTCCGCTCAAAGCACTCCAGTAATCGTAATACCCGAGTGTCTAAAGGAAAAAGACCCTATACGTTATAATTTTATTCATGTTTAGAGCAAAGTAAAGAGATATGAGAAGCTTTTCTCTGGACATCCAAAATTAATCACCTTCGTACACTATAAAACGCTCTGTATGTCAGAGGTCAACATGTCAACCTATCAAAGCCATTAAGTCCGGAGAAAAGAAATTACTTCGGATGCTTTTACTGTCAAACCCGCTTTCATGTCATCTTGCAAATTGCGAATGGCAGCGTCTCTCTCCGTGTTATCCTTCTGCCACTTTTCCAGGATATTATCATCTCTCGAAAGGCTTAGACGGAGCTCTTCCATTTCTCGGGCCAGTCGCTCTTCGTTTTCTTTGCCTTTTTTATTTTCCTCTTCAATCATATCATGTGTCCGTTTGTGCTTTAGCTGGGGGATGAGATGAAAGAATAAAACGTAGTCGAAAAATGTATCGAATGCATCCTAACGCGCGTTTTCATTTAAAATATTTAAACCGGTTTATAAAAGACTAGCTTAATACTCGTGCTTCGCTACAGAGAACATTCAAATTAAATACAATGGTCAATGTATGCAATTAATGCAAATAAATAAATAAATAAATATATATATATATATATATATATATATATATATATATATATATATATATATATATATAAATCATAAGGGATATTTTTATAAATAAAATAATGTATAAAAAAATATTCAAATTGAATACAACGGTCAATGTATGCAATTAATGTCAAAAATATATATATATATTTATAAAAAAAATCGTAAGGGACATTTTTATAGACAGAATAATGTAGAATATTCAAATTAAATACAGCGGTCAATGTATGCAATTAATGTGTATGTTTAATATCCATAAAACATACTAATTTGAATTAAATTCTTAAAAAATTTCCATCTCAATTAGTCTAATGGTTAATTTTATCTTTTACGGTACTTTAATATATTTATTTGTCAATTTATTTCGTTGTTATGCACATGACGCAAAATTAATTTGAAGTATCGCAAAAAGAAAAGTAACCACGTGATCAGCCTTTAATAAATTAAATTCTAAAAGTTAATTTTTGAAAATTCACTAAAAATCAGAAAATGGAGGTAAATTTTCGAAAATGATTTCATTTTAAAGGAATTTTTACGCTCTTTCTCTTAATATAAATTTTATAACCCTCGGATTATTATTCCAAATGCAAACTTAAAAATAGTTACAAAAGCAGCTTAAAAATTTAATTTTAAAAAATCTAAGAAGAATTTTTCAAAAATCTTTCTTAGAGCACCCTTACACTATAAGAAGAATCGCCATGCAAAATTTCAGCCCTTTAGGTACAGCAGTTTGGTCCGTGCGTTATCTGTCAGTCAGTCAGTCAGTCACGGAACTGTTTTATATATAGATCAGTTAACTTAAAAAATAAGCTTCGTAATTCCGAAGACTACTCTTTTCGTAAATGATCTGCAAAACCATCGACTTATACAAATACAACTTGAATGTTTTTTTAAATACAAATTAATTCCATCCTATTAATGAGCATCAAAATTCGATGATTTTGTGCACTGCGAAAGTTACTTTTTTAAAAACAATAACTCGGAATCTAGGAGAATGTAAGTCGTACTTCTTAATGATTGAGTATTAAAAAAATGTTTTATGAACAAAAATTTCCCCTGTCTTTACGCGAAAGTGATTACATCAGATTTAATGGGATTTCTTTACTGTCTGATTCACTACCCGGTCCTAATTTTCCATTACCTAACCCCCAGTCATCTGAATAATTTTTTTCCCGAGATTTATTCCATCCAAAATATCTCTGAAGAGAACTGATAAACAGGCTAACTCAGAAGTTACACTCAAAAATTATATTCTTCGAATTCCTACAATCTCCTTGCACCTAAGAGCTCAAATCCAGTCGAAAACAGAGAATTTAAATATTCTGGGCTAAAATATTGTCCGTGACAGGGAATTAAAATTATATATCAGACTAGCTGAAAACCCGCACTTCGCTACGGAGTACATTCAAATTAAATACAACGGTCAATGTATGCAATTAATGCCAATATATATATATATACATATATATATATATATATATATATATATATATATATATATATTTATTTATAATAAACACGGCGATCAATATATACAATTGACGTAGGAAAAAAATATATATTTATAAAAAAATCGTAAGGGATATTTTTATAGACAAAATAATGTCCAATCGTCTGCCGCATTAGCAAGAAAAAAAATATCTTTTTGTCTATTTAGTTTTTATGCACGTGACGATAAATTTATTTAAAGTACCAGAAAAAGAAGTCACGTGATCAGCATTTAATAAATTAAATTCTAAAAATTAACCTTTAAAAATTCCCCAAAAATCAGGAAATGGAGGTAAAAATTCGAAAAAAATTTCATTTTGAAGGAATTTTTATGATCTTTCTCGTGATATAAATTTTATAACCCTCAATGTATTATTTTAAATGCAAACGTAAAAAAAGTTTAAAAAACAGCTTAAAAATTTAATTTTAAAAAATCTAAGAAGAATTTTTGAAAAATCTTTCTTAGTGCACCCCTACACTATTAGAAGAATCGCCATGCAAAATTTCAGCCTTTTAGGTCCAGCGGTTTGGTCTGTGCGTTGTATGTCAGTCAGTCAGTGAATGAATGAATGAGTCAGTTACGGAACTGTTTTATATATATAGATATCAACTCTTCAAAACATGTTTGAAGTTAGTTTTGTTGAAGTTTATTTAGTATGTTTGAAGTTAGTTAGGTTTGAAGTTAGCAGTTATTCATTAAATTTACTCATTCAATAAACGGAGAATAGTTACGTGAAATATTAATTGACAGAAATTAACAAAGTGCATATTTTTTTTTAATTTAAAATCTTACATCTCAAATCAAAATGTTTTTAGACAATTCAAAAAGAATTATAAAAAAATCTTAACTTTAAAATCCTTTTTTCTGTGTTTCATTATTATTATTATAAAATACTAGTAGCTACCCGTCAAAACATGTCGGCTGGATAGTAAATAAATGCACTAATACACAAATTATACTTAACACATCATTGCCAAATGGTGAAAATCATAATATTAAGAAGATTGAAATACACTTTAAAAAATTACTAGTGAACCTAGCAAAAAGAAATATGGTTACTCAACAGCGCGAAATAAACAATTTCCGTCAGGTTTAATTCTATATGTCACAAACATAATTAAATATAAAAATGTCAGAGAGAGAGAGCTAGAGAGATTCCTCGGAATATACAAATTAATGTGTTTATGCGGCCTCGGGCTTAGTGAGTATCTTAAGCCAGATTTAAAAATGTCACTGAGCATGCGCAAAAAGCAACATTTAATTGTAAATTATAGCTAATTAATAGAAAATGCGGTTACAAAAACCAAATTTGACACATCTATAGATTAAAATCTTTCGTTTAAGACCAAAATGAAGTAAATTGATGCAATAGTTATCGCTCAAGGATTGCCCAAAAAATAAGCTGAGCAACTTAAATATATAGATTCTAGCATCTTAGTAATTAATTCAATCTAGAACATATTTCCCAACTTTTTTTTTATAACGCGGCAAGTGCATTATCTTTTGACAGTCGCCCGATATAAACCCTAAGGGGGACATCTGGTGGACTCGTACTCTCAACCCACCCACACACCACACGAACGGACTTTCCGTCCAACCTATTTAACGTGTCTATACACTGCGTGGACGCGAAGGCATCAAGTGACGCTAGTCAGGATTTTGAACCGATCACCCTCACTGTTGGATACTGACGCACCACTAGGATGACCTGAGTAGATTTCTCAATACAAATTACCTATTTTACTTGTAACCTTATTTACAAATGTATTTTTCAAAGGCTATCTGATACATAAAAATTTTCCCTTAAATGTATTTTATATAGTATTATCAAGTAAAGACACGTCATAAAGTAATCGTTTATCCACACTCGTTAACGGAGAGATTCTTGTACGAATTCGAGCACCAAGTAATCATTTGCCTCCCACAAAACAGACCGTTAATCAAACAGTATGAGGTAAAAATTTTCAGTGGGAGCATTGCGATCGCTAAATGCAAAATATAGATCTACATAGCATGAAGGGATGAGACAGCTTATAATAAAATTATTCAAAATTCTGTATTACAATTTTGAATAAATTTAACACACTGTCGACCAAACCTAGGACAAGCTCAATGCAAATACATCTAACTTACACACAACTGACTTCACTGCAGAATGCTAACTCCCTAATTTCATTACTGTCATGAGCCAACACTCTTTCTCCGCCCACCAAAGCAGCCCCGAGCTTCCAGCGGCACAAATTTGCCTACCTTTAAAACCTCCAACAAAGAGTTGGGGAGGGAGGGATTGGTATTAATAAATATAAGTTGCATTCCTTAAGGGGACTCACTACTCTTAAATCTTTAAAACATTCGATTTTTTGAAAAAATATATGTTAAAGCCTGATCATTTCTGAACAAAATAAAGCAAACTGCATGAAAATATTCCGCTTAGTTCCGGATATATATTGATACTCTAAATATTTATTTACTGATCAAGTTTATGGTAAGAAAAATCTTAAATTCATTTTTCTCAAAAAGTAATTTTGCATCATTCCGCAACTGATATCTCAAAAACTATGAAACATAATTCCGTGAAATTCTTATCACTGCATAATCATGTTATTTTATTGCGTCTGAACTAGAATTATTGCAATCATTGTACATTTTGTTATTTTTTCAGGGGTAAATTTATGCAAAAATTTAAGGAAATTTTAAGTATAATTTGAGCAGTTTTAAAAAAATTGAAAAAATATTTTAATGTTGAATGTTTTATGTTCAATTGTATTAAGAATTATTTATTTTAAATATAAAACAGGAATTATACATTTAAGTGTAAAATTAATTTTATAGTTCTGCGCGCAAGCCAGTATACAATAAAAATACTTAAAAAACAAGGTATATCTAAAGCATTAAAAAAAATTATTTAAAATTATTTTGAGACTTGAAAATTTTTTTATTAAAATAAATTTAACAATTTATCATATACATAAAATTTGGAAAAATTGGGAGTAAATTGAAATAGTTACAAAGAGTCAAAAAGTATGAAAATATGCCTTATTTCCTCGACTTAAGGGTCGTGAGTCCCCTTAAAACTTCATAGCATCAGTTCGGCCTTATAACAACTGTATATAAAACAGTACCTTGGTGAATAGTAATGATTAGTATAATAACCTGTCTTGCAAACATATCACTTACATTAATCTTATTGATGCTATTACTGATAGTCTGCGATTTGAAGAGCAACTTAGCTAGATTGTCTTGCAGAAGCTCTCTTTCTGATAACTTTTCTTTGTTTTTCATCTTTACCGTGAGCAATGCTTCACTGGTGTCTTCTTGATTCTTCCTAGCTTGTTTCAACCTGGATTCAGAATCCTAGATATGAAATAATCAGAAAAATCTTCGAAGAAAGTTACTTTTAAAAAAATGACTGTTTCAATTAAGTATATCAAATCACGATATCGAGTTTGAAGTTGAACTGAAAAAAAAAGGTACTTATAGGCAGGTTGGGTAGAATACATTTAGATTTCGCTATTACTCTCTCTCTCTACTTGGAGATATGGTAGTTTGTGAGTCATCGATCTACAAATATATAGACAGTTGGTAATTTTTTATTTAATATTTAATGTATGTCTTCATTTACTACACCCAGCCGAGCAATATATTTTTACTCTGGAAAAATAGGCATTAAATTTCATTATCCGCAGTGACAACACTTGGTATACTTTTATCCTGAGCTCTTAATTTCGCAATGCGTGTTAAATATGCTCGCCTTCATACACAATGCTGGCATCCAAATATGTTCAGAAAACTTCTTTTTCCTCAGTTCTAAAAATGTAAACTATATTATAACCAATAAAACACGCATAATAGTTAAACTGACATTAAATGAAAATATTCCGCCACCTCGAACCTTAAAAAAGTATTCACACTCTCAGCATAGTGCAAGTAACACTTTTACACTATAACTTTAAAACTACTCTTTATTAGATACGTCAAGAATTAGATACGAATAGTCGTCAGTTGCTGCCTTCCTTGCGAGCATTCGATGAGGTCTGGTGTTACCTTTTTATGACTTAGACATGACTTGTCAAGGAGCAGCTTTTTAAAACCTCCTAGAAATTTTCTGGGCTCTAAAGTTTACATCAAGAACTTTTCAAGTGTTCAGTTCGATCTATGTCTAAAAACTGAGGAAAAAATTTTAAACATTTAAAGATTGTATTTAATATCCAAAGCAAGGTATTTACCGATGTGTTCTTGGATTGACTATCAGCGTTGACAACGTAATCATGACGATGGCCAATTTCGTCACTCTAAACAAAAAATTATATTCCAATGTCTTTATAGACCCAACGAAGCACAATTTCATTTCGTGACTAAATTTCAAATCTAGGGGCACTCATAAAGCTATTAACAACCGCGGAGCCTCTTATGCGGTTCACTGTGGCAAAAAGCAAATTCGTTGAATGCAACTCTGTGTTTCGTTTCCTCCACATCATTTGGCTGTCATCACCCCAAAAAACGCTCAATTTACTTTAGTCTGGAAAAATAACTTTTTGGGAGAATTTTAAGCTTTCACTTTGAAAATTTTTTTAGCGAAGACTAATCGCAACTTCCGATATCTGTCCTGTCGAAGAATTTTCTTCCGGCAGAACGAGGTGAAGGCCTTATCTGCATTCTTTTCGAAGTGTCATAACAGATGCGGACCTTCTTCTATATTCTAGTTCTATTGCAAGTTTAGGCTCCTTGTGGCCCGATTTTTTTTCACTGTTTGCTGAGCAAAAAAAAAAAAAACTGCCTGTGAACGTTAAGAAAAGGAAGGTTTAAAAAAGTAATGTTTATAACTCAATGTCTGAGAGATTACAAAGGTTTCAGTAATTAATTGTTCGTGTCATCTATAACGTCATCAGAAAAGTCGGCTTCAGTCAATTGTTAACCCCTAACCGATAGACATTTCAACACATCGATAAGTTTCGAAACTTATCAATAAGTTTCGAAACTTTCGAAAGTATCGATAAGTTTCGATAAGTTTCGAAAATTACGGTGACCACGGCTCTCGCCTTTACGCCCTGTCAAACTACTGACCGGTCACTACGTAGCAAAACCTGTATACGCAGTCGAGGGTTGATTTCCCAAGTTCGGAGCAGCTCATTTTTATAGGCCTGGGCGCCGGACGGACAGTACAGATCTGCTGACCAATTTGGGTAACCCTGGGCCCCTCAACACATCGATAATACTGATTTTATCCCTGACGAAATCATTTGTTAAAAGCTCAAAGATATTCCACCAAAGTGTGTAAAACATATGGATTTGTGCTCCACAAATCAGAAGTAAAGGACAATAAAAGGTTTGGTTGAATTTGTAAGGCAGAAGATTTTTTTTAATCAACTTGCTTGTTCGTGAAAACAGCAAAGACTCGAAATACCACCTTGATCCAGCAGAGTAGAAATATTCGTGTTAGATCCTTCTCTGGGACGTCACATTGTGAACCATGTCACAGCACCAATGTGTAACTCTAACGAATAAGACATCTAACTAGGAAAACCCAAATTCAGGATAGTATTGTGATCCAATCTTTGAGAATCATATACCATTAAAGACATTAAGTTGTTTGTATGTTTTTTGGGGGGAAAGAGTGATGAAACAGCATAAAAACGTGCATGTTAAAAGAAAGTAACCTCCCAAGAGGCTAAAAAATAAGAAACATAAGTATAAGTCAATTTTTGTACTCCAATGTCCCCTTTTTGAGTATGTATTTCAAGTATTTTGTCAAAGGTACGCCTTCACTTGTACGCTGTAGCCAGAATACATGAAACAAAATAACTGGCTTTAGAGAGTACGAAAGAAGAAATAAAAATACTCAAGCAGTCGAAACAATTCCAGAAGTCTTTTATAAAGATTATTTCGAAGCCAAAAATTCTAACATGTTCACAAAGTTTTTCTTACAATACTGGCCGTGAAACAAATGTGTTGGTAGAATGGTGGCTGGGATGCTGTAGCCCTCACGTCGCTGTCGAAATGAAAATGCCATCAAACTCCCCATACGACCGATTCATGAAGCTTCTTTGCGACAGACATGGTAGTAATAACATATGGACGTATCAAAATATGTTATTTACTTTTGAAGGAATGTATAGCATCATGAGATTCAACGGGATGGGCTTGGGTTCGAATCCCAATTAAGGATTGGACGATCTTGTGCTGTCACCTAATAGAAAACAATGTTGGATCATCGGTGCTTCCATAGTAAAGAAGCCAACAAAATTCCGTGGTATGGGCGAAAGTCGTTAAGACAAATGCAGGAGGGGGGGGGACTTATAAAGGAATTATCCTTTATGCTTTATGCTCAGTAAGTATTGTCTCTGTGCGGCGACATAGTATCATCACAGTGTGACAAGCAAGAAAGACGCCTAAAACAATCACTTCTACATTTCTGCAACAAAGCATTACTGCAACCTCGTGCAACGTAACATTAAGTCACACTGTGACTTGGTGTTACGTTTCCGTTATATCACAATGCTTTAGAGGTGAATAGAGTACCAAGATCCTGGCACTTATTTATGAAAGGGGAATAAAAGATTACTATCAACACGCTTACTGAATCATTAACTTTTTTTACCCTGCTGAAGAACCAACAAAACGGAAGGAATTAGGCTTATAACTGGCGATAAATCTTCGCGAAGGTCGCATCATAACCGCTACTACGAAGTCATAGCAACTACGCTACTCAAAGGCATCTCAAAAGTATTCGCAAATGCAAAATTATCAAATTTATTATCATCCTTTCATAATCGATTCCGCAATACGTACTTTGAGACGCATTATAATTTCCGTATCTTTTTTGTTCTTCTCTAGGAGAGCTTCGTACTTTGTTCTCAAAGAACGCACTTCCTTATGCAGATTTCTGTTGCTGTCCTCGACGGCTTGCAAATACCTTCTGGCTTTAAGACACTGATTTACTATTTCATCTACATCATCGTTCATTGCCTGAAATATAATAGGTACTTTCTTTTGAAACTAAGGCGCATTAGATTACAAAGGAAAAGCTATTTAGCGATTATTAATACAAGAGATATCAAGCTCGTAAAACATTAAAAACTGTTTTGTTATACCTCCGTACATTAACGTCGCAGTGATAAAATACGTATGAAAAAATACGAATGCAATACGAAAAACCCGAGTTTCTTTATCTGTATCAATACAGAAGAAAAGGTGTTCTATAGCGTTTGCCTGTTAGATTACTGTACCCCTTATATCAGTTTTTTTTTAATTAAGTTCATTAAAACCTAAACAAGAGTTAACGAGTTAAGGACATTTTTAAGGTTTATTTACCGTTAAATTTAGAAAAAATCAATTAACCACTGCTACCGGTCAATAGGAATATATTTTTTTGTTTGCGACAAAACTATTTTATTATAAGAAAAAGGCCCAGTTAGCTCATTTAGGTGACTCTAAGCCGGAAAAAAAAGGAAACGAAAATGTTCGAATTTTCTTGAAAAGGTGTAAATCAAAAAACCTGTTAAAAACCTTGGTTGTAAGCACACAGAAATTACTTCTCAAAATAATTAAGATCCCCGATTCTTGTGTTAGGAACGACGCAAATGGATAACAATTATTAATTTAATTACCTCAAATTAAAACTGATTTCGGTGCAGTTTTGACATAAATTTGAATTCTTCATAACCTTAATAGCATGTTAATCCACAGATCACGGGTGATCGAGATCAGTATTTGGAATTTGTATGAAAAGGAAATTATATTATTTCCTTGCAGATAGTTTAGAACTGAAGTAGTGCAACCGTGCAAGCTTTACAATTTTTTTCTCTAAAACAAACTATATCATCGGTCATAACATATTGATTGAAAACAGCCAGATTCAAAAAGAAGCGATGAATTACAAATAAGGAACCATTTTCTATATTTCTATTTCTCTGGAAATTATTATGTTGTTCCCTTCAGAGTAAATCAACCCTAAGTCTAGAATATGCAGCTCCAGAATATTCAGAAAACAGTTGTCGCCAGTTTTACCTTCTCTAATAAGCTCTTCGGCGGTATTAAAAAAATGGTAAAAGTGAATAAGACGGTCAGATTTGGCGAAATTTCGCGCGATTTCTTTTTTGCTCACGGCTTGGCGCGTCTGTTAGGCTTAAACTGCGAAATGTAAACAAATGTGGCAATCCAGAAAGAACAAATAAGTTTGAAAACAAACTTACCGCTGGCATTATAAAACTCGCAGGCGCACACGGGATCTTCGCTTCGCTCAGATGCCCTTGCTCCACTCCGCTACGCTCCGTTACGCATCCGTCCAAAAACATTACAGAAAATTCCCACCCGTTGGCTATATTACAGTTAAAAAAGGTTTCCACTGGCTGTAGCGGTCACTAAAACAAGGTTTTAAAAATTGTGAATCCCACAAAAATTCAATAAATATCATCCGATCCGAATGTGAAAAACCATGGGCTAATGCGTCATTTACAACCCCTTCCTCTCTCGCGAAAATCTACATCCAACACTATCCAAAATCCTCCCTGATATTTAGAAACAACATCTTTAACCAAAATTACCGCCATAATACCTCACGTAAGCAATGTACCAATCCATCTTAAACAACAAACAACACTGGCGCCATAATCGCAAAATTTTCGCCAAACTGGCAAAAAATCTTGAAACAGCATAAAAACTTGTTTGTTAAAATAAAGTAACCTCTCAAAAGGCTAAAAAAATAAGAAGCATACACATAAGTCAATTTTTGTACGCCAGTGTATCCTTTTTGAGTATGTATTTCAAGTATTTTGTCAAAGGTACGTTTTCACTTGTACGCTGTAGCCAGAATACATGAAACCAGATAGCTGGCTTTAGAGACTACGAAAGAAGAAATAAAAATACTCAAGCAGCGAAACAATTCCAGAAGTCTTTTATAAAGATTATTACTAAGCCAAAAATTCTAACATGTTTACAAAGTTTATCTTACAATAATGGCCGTGAAACAAACTTGTTGGTAGAATGGTGGCTGGAATGTTGCAGCCCACAGGTCACTGTCGAAATGAAAATGCCATCAAACTCCCCAAACGGCCAATTCATGAAGCTTCTTTGCATTTAAAAACAACATCTTTAACCAACATTACCGCCATAATAACTCACGTAAGCAATATACTAATCCATCTTAAACAACAAACAACACTGGTGCCATAATCGCAAAATTTTCGCCAACTGGCAAAATATCTACCTGACCTGCACTCTAGCCAAAAAATTATGAATATATGACAGTAAAAATAATACATCTCTTTCATTCTCCAGATTGTAATTCAGAGTATCCACAAATAAAACATTAATACAGGACTTTAAGAGATTTTAAAAAAACTGTTAACAAACTATCATAGGAGTCTCTAAATGCAATTGGATAGCATATATCTCGCATTTAAGACGGCATTCGTGAACCTAGGTTTTCAAATGTAGAGAGATCCTAGTTAATCGCTCACAGCAGTCGAGTGAGATCCATGCCTCTGTCGGCGACAGTTGCGAGAACTGATGAATTTAGAGACTCGTCCTAAGACGGCTGTCAAGCAGCTCTTGGGAACACAAGCGATATTTGCCAAGGAACGAATAAGATCTATGAAAGACTCTGAAAGATATTGCGTAGTTTCGGGTACTGCATCCCAGGTAAAACGCATAATTTCTAACATACACGTCCTCAGCAAATGTGGACGTAAACAACAGCAATGTCATATGTAGTTACGATTAACAACGACACGTTTTTTACTTCTTAAAACCATTTCTTTCCAAATATGGTAACCTGCGATATGTATTTATGATTTTAAAATTTAAAAGAAAGGATATTTTTTTAAATAAAGCAGCTTCTTATTATTTGCTCAAGTTATCACAACTTATCATCAGATATTCGTACAGGGCACACCTAAAATTATCGTCTAATGGTACAAATAGGTACCTAATCAACATTACAGCCAGACATTTATCTCAAAATAAATATGAAGTTAAAAATTACAGTAAAATAAAATAATCCACGGCATACCTCGAAGGCATCTTTCCTTTTCAAGTTCAATTTCCATAGTAAACATTTTTCGGGGTTCGGGAATTCAGTGTCTTTATCGTTATTCACATCGAAAATGTTTTCACAGGAACTCTTCATTTTGAGAGTTAAGTATTTTTTAAAAATTAGAATTCATTACTTTAATATTTACCTATGAGTCTTTTAGTTATTTAAATGTTTGAACATCAGGCACACAATAAAAAACGTTATGCATTATATTTTTACCCTATTTCTGAAATAAACGATTGAAAACTAAAAAATTTTAACTGTTCAAAAAAAAGTAATGTAGAGATTAGAAATCGAGAAACAAATATTACAGTATTTTATACTGGGCGTTGCCAATAGTACACAAACTAAGATAAAATAAAGTCAATTACAATGATATCAAAACAAACGTGTGTAAGTTACTAACAATTACCGATTATTATCATATAATAGACTACTGCAATAGAGCCATATTATTATTTTCGCTTTCACTCTAGACTTGACGTTACCCATTAAAGTAGCATAGAGGTCACAGTGGTAGTATGGAATTTTCAGCTTAAGTAATACGCTCATGTCTCTAAATTATTCCACAACCTACTGAAGACACTCTGATTCCTTTTATAGCAATGGGTCTATTATATTTATGCAAAATATTGCAATGGATTAGAGATATGTGAAGATTAGAGGCGACTGTGCAGCCGCGATAAATTGTAGATACTGCTAAAAACTACTGTGGCTGCAGAGCCTAAACAATGCATTGTTAACAAACATGCAATGGCTTATACTGAATTGTATACAGGCTCAAATTCATATTATGATGTAGCACGATTTCTACGAGTACGATTTATTGTCTTGGCGTTAGATATAAAACCCTATATGTACCTTTGTATTATTTAATTTATTTACATTATTGGCTCTTGGAAATTTTTCGTGGAGAACCTCAGACAGCGAGAGAGGCAGATAGATTATGAGATCTACTTTCGTAAGGTAATAGATACTTGTTCGGCCTAGGCCAGATACCGTTTATTGGGAACTTTGAATTTCTTTGCTAAGTGACGTGTATGTAGTTGGTGTGTCTCAGACTGTTCAGGGGGGTAATTCGTAACTCCCCGGTGCCTTCGCGCGGAAGCATTTGCTTGATAACTCAAGACTGTATATAGTTGTAAATAAATCACTATTTTATTTTAAAACCTAAACCCGGCTTTCCTATTTTACTATGTCACTATCTGGTGGAAACTGAACGTATCGTTACAGTTATATAGATAGTAACATAAATTGGTGGCAGCAGTGTTGGATCGATCCTGCCATCTGAAGATTCCTGTGATTAACAAATTATAATAATTTGCCGAACTGAGTTCCTGTCTACAACCCGAGTCTTCGCTTCAAGTGTGAATTGACAGTCATCGAGATTGTGTGAACTCTTGGTGCCGTTCTTCTATTCTCCATCAAGTATGAATTCTTGGTACCGTTCTTCTATTCTCCATCAAGTGTGAATTCTTGGTGCCGTTCTTCTATTCTCGATCAAGTGTGAACTCTTGGTGCCGTTTTTCTATTCTCCATTGTACATCTTATCAGTCGCCAGTCTTCATGCTGATCATTAAGAGCAGTCGTCAAAGCTGCGAGTACCACATGTGGTTTTTATAATGGTTTTCATTTCTCAATTGAGTTACTGAGGCAATTGAATAATAGCGTTTCTTTCAGATGTTCCGAGCAAGAAGATAAACTTGCAGTTAGAGGGGGAGAGGATGTCGAGTCAAGTGACCCAAACCTGCTGATTTGTACACCGTCAGAATTAAAATCTTCACCAAAAGTGGGGATTTAAAGGAGATTTGGGAGAAATCGCAGACTGACACGGAGGAAAACATTCAGGGACAGTACGTGACTGAAAACGAACTGAAACTTGACAATTCTATGTATTAATAAATACTTTTTTTAAAATGTTTTGATGAATTATCCCATCAACTTGAAAGAAAATGAATTGGAAGTTAACTTGCGTTTAACTTTTCGTTCCCGTCCCGGCCAATAGATGGCTGCACCAGTCTACAAAACAAAATTAACTGAAAATGAATTTAATCCTGCTTAAAGATGGCTAAAAGTATTAAAATAATGCATTGTCATCGTGTTCTGAGCTATTCTAAAAGTTTCAAATGTCTAGCTAGTCGGGAAGTTAGTTAAAAATTGATTGTAAGATTTGTACGGGACAAACACACAAACAAACAAGAAAGCGAGTTAATAAAAACATGGTAATAAAAAATCATCTAGGTGATGTACACAAATTAATAGTGGTTCCGAAATTTTTAAAGGGTAAGTTGATGGAATTATGCCATAACACAAGAGCTAGCCATTTAGGGATGACAAAAGCATGCGATAGATTATCGAGGATTTTTTTGGCCCGGGTGCCCCAAAGAAATTTACGAGTTTGTATGCTCTTGTGACTTTAGTCAGTCTGCCGGTAAGGCTTTAGACAAGAAAAACGCTCCCATAAAATTTAGTACCAATAATTAGAAAGTTTTTTTTTCCAAAATAAATATTGATGCTTGTGGGCCTTTACCGTGTACGGAGGCAGGAAATAGATATCTGATTACAGCCATTTGCATTGCTTCAAAATATCCCGAAGCCGTACCTGTAAACGATATCAGTTCTGTTTCTGTGACCGATGTGTTGCTTCAAACTTTTAGTCAATTGGGGTTCCCGAAGGAGGTGCAGTAAGATAATAATACTTCTTTTACTAGTCACCTCACGACGGAATTTTTCGAACGGTTTGGTATAAAAATAGTTCATAGTTCAGTGTCACTACCACAGTCAAACCCACGAAGCGGTTTCATCGAAAACTTAAGCGGCTGTTAAGGGTTCTTTGTATCGAAGCTGATACCGAATGGGACAGACATCTTCTTGCAGCTTTACTTGCGTTGAGAACCGTTACGCATGAATCTGTTGGGTTCTGGCCGTCGGAGTTAGTTTTGGGGGGAAAATCCTTAGGACACCTGACGTGTTACTGAATGAGCATTGGGCGGAAACTGTCGAATCAGAAAACCCCGTAACAGAATATGTCTTTAGAATTTTAAACAGATTAAGGGGATGGTGGACCTTTCAAAACGATTTTTGAAATTTTTACCACAGAGATATGAAATTTTGTATATATATTTATTAAAGTATAACAATATTAAACACCTTATAAAATTTTATAAATATTTTTTAAAAAATATTTTATAATTAAAAAATTTAAATTAAATTACCCTTCTTTAAAATGCTCCTTGTGACTCAATTTTAAACTTTTCCCCTTAATTTTGCATTTATATTGCTTATAAATACTTTCTGAACAAAGTTATGTATTTTTTTGTACTTTCGTTGAATAGTTAATTTTTAGAAAATATTTTTATGCTTGTACTCTGAATTTTCGCGAAATTTTTGTACTTTTCTACACTAAAGTTAAACTTTTATAACCTAAATGACCTCGAATCCTAAAATGGATACATAACTTTATTTTGATGTATTACAGGAATCTTTATTATAAATTTCATAAAATTTCGTCAAAAATTATGACGCGAGGAGCATTTTAAAGACTTGCAAATCTGGAAATTTCTCATTTTGAGAAAAAGTTATTTAAAAGATAATTTTTTATCTACCTTTAATACTTACTACTCTAAAGCCACCAATTTTTCATTTTTCTTTTCCCTACACATTTTAAATGCATTTCATTCAAATATTTACAGGTTTTTAAAATATTAATACACCCCCAAAAAAATTCCAATTTTTGCTCGATTTTTGGTAATTTGAAAGTCCACCATCCCCTTAAAGCGATTACAAGATCTTGCGATCAAAAAAATGGTAGAGATGCAGACCAAGCGGAGGTTGTAGTATGACCGAAATGCAGTTAAAAGGGAATTTAAAGTGGGTGATCAAGTCTTAGTATTAGCCACTACGAGGTCTAATAAATTATCTGTGCAATGGATAGCGCCAGGCATGATTGAGACTAAAATCACAGAAACAAATTATATTGTGCGCTTGAGCGAAGGGGGGGAACGTTCACAGATTTTCCATGTTAATATGCTCAAACCGTATTATAAACGTCCTCAATTAATAAATTTAGTCTTAGCCAAAGTAGCTGAGAAGGAACCCACAGATGTGGATTGGGATTTTCCTAACGTAATTGATGACCCGAATGTACACTGCTGGCCACCCAAATTGCAACACCAAGAAAGACAAGAGATATCACAAAAAAATTAATTTTGTAGATAACATGTTGACCAAGTATCAAATGATTAAATTTATAGACTTCTGTGAAGTGTGGTTCCTGCCAAAATCAGTAGCCAGAGTAGCCGCCATTGTTGGGGATCACCGCTGCCACACGCCTCGGCATTGATTCAAAGAGACTTTGGATGAGTTCTTGGGGTACAGCAGACCAAGCAGCTTCCACACGTTGCCAAAGTTGATCTGCTGTGGCAGCTGGGGATGGAATCTGGGTCAATCGTAGAGCAACCATGGACCACATGTTTTCTATCGGTGAAAGATCCGGAGAGCGAGGCGGCCAGGGAAGCAATTCAATCTGGCGATTGACGAAGAACCGTTGGACAATGCGTGCCACGTGTGGTCGCGCATTATCCTGTTGAAATATGGTTGTGGGCAAGCCCTGAAGATAAGGAAGGACAAATGGCTCCAGCACCTCGGAGATGTAGCGCTGGCTGTTTAAAGTACCGAGAATGCGTACTAGAGGTGTGCGAAAGTGATATCCAATACCGCCCCATACCATAATACTCGGTGCAGGACCAGTGTGGCGGTGCATAACGCAGCTGTTCAGCATCCTCTCTTCACGGTGTCTCCAGACTCGAATGCGACCATCGTGGTGTTGCAGACAGAAGCGTGACTCGTCAGTAAAGACAATTTCATTCCATTCTGCAGTTCACATCCTTCTGTCATCGCACCATTGGCAGCGGAGACGTCTGTGGTTCTGCGTCAAGGGTAGACAAAGCAATGGACGTCTTGCGGACAGACCACTCTGCTGTAAACGGCGTCGAATGGTACGCGCAGACACTGGATGATGCGTTACAGACTGCATGTGCTGTGCTATGGTTCGTGATGTGACTGGGCGATCCGTCACTGCCATGCGCACAATTTGCCTGTCATCACGTGAAGTGGTGCGCTGAGTTGGATGCGATTGAACACGCCGGTCCATCGTACCCTCCTGCATCCAACGATCACATATCCGCATTACAGTTGTTTGGTTTCGTCCAACACGACTACCGATTTTCCTGAAAGGTAATCCGCAATCTCGGTAGGCCACTATCCTTGCTCTGTCGAACTCGGATACTTGATTAAAAGATGACCGCTGATTTCGACGAGGCATAATTGATCGTTTTTTTTAAAAAAACCACAAGAAAATCACAATTGCCGAACTTGAAATCGTCGAAATCTCCAAGCTTTAAATAGCGCTTTGAAGTGGCGCCACAGGCGCTCGTGATGTGCGTCTGCGCTGAAATTCTAATCATATGCATATCTCACCTCCGCTAATGCATGTTGTAAATTTCATGTTATTTGCATGTTTCCTTCAGGGTGTTGCATTTACAGTGGCCAGCAGTGTATTTGATCTTGAATTGTTGTTGGCAGAAAGTCGTCTTGAGGAAAAATTAGACACTTACCAATTAGAAGAGTTGCGTGGACTATTAGTGCGACATGTCGAGGTATTTTCAGAGACCTCTGGGGTAACGCATCTAGTGACGCATACTATTCAGGTAACTACGGATCATTGCGGACCAGTTGCACCCTTACATGGCCTCTGTTTTTCCAGCTGGAAATGGAATGTCCCAACAGGACAACGCCCCGTGTCACAAGGCTAAAATTGTGTTGGAGTGGTTCCAGGAACATGATGCTGAATTCCAGTTAATGTCCTGTCCGCCTATCGGATCTCAATCCGATAGAACACATTTGGGATGTCATGGGACGGCAGCTCAAAGACCACCAATTCGCAATATCTCGGATTTGCGTGACCGTTGCTTAAACATCTGGTACAATCTGTCTCCGGCCATCTACCAAGGACTTGTTGCATCCATGCCAAGGTGGGTTGAAGCTGTGTTGCGCGCCAAAGGTGGGCCAACTCATTATTGACAGATGGTCATAATGTTTTGGCTCTTGAGTGTATATCAGTCGGAAATTTAACCCACCTGAAAAGAATTACTAGACTATAGAACGCGAGTGCGCGTCGATAATTTTCGCGATGCGGAAACTACACTTTTAGTTAGATGGTGCCAGTTTCAAGATCATAAAGGACCATAAACTATTCAAGTGGTTAAAGAATCCCACAGGCACAAATTCCACGATCCTTCGGTGGTCCTGGAAAATCACATATCGTACTGCAGCCATATAATTTTGCTATCGAACACCGAGCTGGAAAATTTAACTAGAATGCAGATACGCTTAGCCGTATGTGTTGCGAATGAAAATGTAGATAGAATTAGTTCTTAAAATAATTGTATTTGAAAGTGTGTTTTTCTTTTTTTTGTTGTTGTTGTTAGTTTTGGTTTTTTTAATACTGTTCTTTAATTTAGTTAAATTGTATTAATGCAAATTATGTGCGTAAAAGTTGCTTGCCTCAGAGCTCAAGTGTAGAGGTGGAAACACATATAGGTACCACACTGTTACCCCCAAACTATGATTGATTTAAGCGTGGGGGAACTGTGAATAGAAAATTCTTCAAACAGTCAGCCGAATATGTGCGATGTGTCATTAGTCACACGAGAACTGCTCGTCTTGCAACAGAGAGGGGCATGAAGAGGGTTGACAACTTGTGTCGAACTGAGTGATGGGTCGTCGCCAGTGCTACGGGGCGGAGTTCCTCTTGTCCACTGGCAAGAGGGTTTTGCCGTGCGACAAAGACGGGTCGGACGTCGAAATTCGACGTTCTTCAAGTACGAAAGTCGGTTCGTTACGTTAACCCGCTCCCCCTCCCTGCGTAGGAAATTCTCGAACGTTGAAGAAGTAGCTGACGTCACTGGTTGCAACAGATCAGCTTCCAAAGCAAATGAACCAACAAATGAGAGGGCAAAGGTGTTCGAGAAGGAGTCGATTGGAAGTTTTTCGTGGAGAACCTCAAACAGCGAGAGGCAGATAATTTTGAGATCTACTCACGGAAGGTGATAGACGCCTGTTCGGCCTAGGCCAGCTACTGTTTAGTGGAAACTTTCAACTCCCGGGCTAAGAGCCGTGTACGTAGTCGATCTGACTTCGACTGTTCAGGGGGATAATTCTTAACTCCCCGGTGCCTTCGAAAGGAAGCATTTGCTTGATAACTCAAGACTGTGCATAGTTGTAAATAAATTATTATTTTATTTTAAAACCTAAACCTGTCTTTTCTATATTACTATGTGACAATCTGGTGGAAACTGAAGGTAACGTTACAGTATTAAACTAGTGTGTCTTCAGGTATTCATTTCCCAACCCCAAACAGGAGAGAACCAGCCGTGTCCCTGAACAGACGCGATAATTTTATTTCCTTTAAATAAAAAGTACTTTTTGCTGCTTAAATGCAACAATGTTTTCGTCTATTCTTTTAATCAATAAATGTTTCTAAATCAAATTATAGTAAATATCTGATAGTGCCATTTTCCAATCACAAAACGTTCGTAATTTGACGATCGTGCCTAATGCTCTGCGACCTGAAGGATTATATCTATTAATGCCTTACTAGTGGTTATTTTTACGTTCTTTCGTAGTTTTAAGAAACTTATATTTACGATATGATACGTATGTATATGAGCTGGAAAATTTTAAATGCTCTAAATCAGTGGCGCACCGAGGATTTTTTTCTTGGGGAGGGGGGGGGGCGACATGAATGGATAAAAGTACAGTGGTACCTCGACTTACAAGTGTCTCAACTTACGAGTTTTTCGAGATACGAGCATTCTCTCTGTAGATTTTTTGCTTCGAGTTACGAGCTAAAATTCGGGTTACGAGCAAGCTTCAGATATCCCACCGATAGTTTGAGCAGCGAATGCCATGTTACGTGCTCATCAAATGAGAACACAAGAAGCATATAATATTTACAACCTTAATGTACAATAATTATACAATTGTATACATATTATTCTGAAACTACTATCCAGTCTTAAACCGAGATTTTAACACTGAACAATTACCACCCGAGGCAGCTTGCTCTGCCCACACTTGAGTCGCCCTCTGAAACCGAACAGCGCCCAACCTCTCTCGCAGAGAAATGGGGTCTAAGGGATGGTATGACCTTGGTCCTAGGATCGCAAGCTCTTCCCCTTCTACGGATTCTAAAAAAACGTTCTTCGAATTCTCAGAAAGTAGAATCTGGGCATTACAGCCACAGTGAACGATGCAACAATCGCCCAGTTTCCGTGTCTCACTCGTTCACTTTAAGAGAGTAGCTGGTAATAAAAGCGAAAGTGAGGAAAGCGGGGCGAAAAGGTCAAAAATCAACGAATAAGATTTAATTTTTCAGTTCAGCCTTTCTCCTCCTCTTCCATTAGCATCTTCAAGCCTGATTTCCAAGGTAAATGTTATACATTACACTTAATAAAACAAATTTATTGTAGTACATTCTATTGTATTGCGTTTTTATACGTTTGTCGTTTATAAGCACATTTTTTATTATTTAAAAACTGTAACAAAAATTGCGATGTTTCGGGGGAGCCCGGAAAGAATTAATGGCATTTCCATTAATTTCAATGGGGAAAATTGATTCGAGATACGAGTATTTCGAGTTACGAGCTCCGTCATGAAACGAATTAAACTAGTAAGTCGAGGTACCACTGTATTTATATTGCATGGGGGGGGGGGGCGAGCGAGATGAATGGATAAAAATATTTATAATGCAAAATCAATATTCATAATGCAATTTCTATTTCTTTGGGGGGGGGGGCAGGGACCCTTGCCCCCCCTGGGTGCGCAAGTACCAGAAGTAATTTATATCATTCGTCCGAAAACATTATCACATATACTGGCGAAAAACAGCATGATAGTAACAATGAAGGGATAGACAAACAAATGTTTAATGAATCTAAAACTATCAAACAAATCATTCGTTGCAGGGGCGTAGCTACCGTGGAGCAGTTGGAGCAAACTGCTCCGGGCGCACGAATCATGGGGGGGGGGGGGGGGGGCACAAAATTTGAAAGAGTGGAATAAAAATTTGTAAAAACTTTTGTATTAAAAAAATTTCGATTTACCAGATTTTCTATAAAATATACAAGAAATAAATGAAATATTTTTAAGTAAATAAAACTATAAGAACCTAAATATATTAGAATGTACTTGACTTATCATAATTTTGATTTCAGAAAATTTTCACTATATATTTAACACTTTATAATCTAATAAACCTATAAAAATGTATGGACTGCTAGGAATGTTTAAAAGCACTAACTACTATATGCACTTACTATACATATTATAAGTTGTGTTTTACTGCAAAGAAGTTACATGTATCCGGTGAATCCCACGAGCGCCAAATATAAACTTTTCTATATCCGGTTCTACTAGTGTGAGGGATAACATATCTCTGTCCATTGTGTTTTAGCCCTTGTGTAGCAAAAATGAACCGTAGCGCTCCAAACCAAATCAAACCAAACCAAACTTGTCCATTATGTTAGGGCGATTGCATTATGTTAGGGCTGCGTTTGCCTGGGTAAATAACTCATCCGACTGAAATCGAAATTAGAATTCAAAATATCTGCAATATCACTCCAAAATTTACTGCAATCATCTGAGCAATACCTTGAAGATTTAAGGTTTCCTGGGATTATTTCTTTTAAAACTAATTTCTCGTTAATGAAAGTGAGGAAGAGAAGAAATATTTCGTTGGAAAACGCATTTCAGCACTGCTATTCCATTTGTCAAAATACCTGGAGTTAACATGCATTCAACATTTTTGGTGGAAAAACTCCCCGTATTTCGGAGCAGTTGGCACATTTGGATTCATTTCAATTAAATCTATTGAATGATAAATGTAAGCAGAATGTAACAAGTTATTTAGGAAAGAAATCAACTATCAAAGATTAAAACTAATATTGCGTATGACAGATTAAAGTACTTCCGGTTTCACTATTCTGTGTTTAAACGGAAGAGTCAGTGGCGCACCCAGGGGAGGCCCTGCCCCCCCCCCCTCCAAAGAAATAGAAATTTCATTATGAATATTGATTTTGCATTATAAATATTTTTATCCGTTCATCTCGCCCCCCCCCCCCCCTAAGAAAAAATCCTGCGTGCGCGGAAGAGTAATGTTAAAAATAATATTTGTAGACAAAGTAGTGTTCAATAATATGAATAATTAGTTAAACTTTACTTGAGTTAACCGAAAAAGATTGAAAAAACCACAAAGTACAAAAACATATGAGCAAATATAACATTTGTGATGGACTTTCAATTACAAATGATATACTTGCAATATTAGTGCAAATCAGATGCACTAATATTGCAAATGAACAGATGTAATTATTTTTGTGTTGTTAATAGTATAACTATCATAATTCAATGAATTTGAATCCCGTTAACACCACTGAAACCAATTACGTGTTTAATCGGGTGCAACGTGCACCCAAATTCTAAAATGTAATCAGAATAAATAGAACGTATACTAAATTGTAATAACAGTTTTCAGTTTTACCTTAAACTTTTCTAGTTTTGTCGATAAAAAAAGTTTTAGTTGGGAAAACGATTGAAAGAAAAAATAGTTGCATTCGTGCTAAAATGGAAGCAATTAACTAATTTTATTAGTAGTAAAATTAGAGTTCAATATTAAGTTAATTGTAAAAATTAAGAAAAGGTTTACGTTTAGTCAAAAAATTCGAAATTAAAGAGAAGTTAAGACTTTATGACCGTCTAAATGGAAATTTTGTCTGTTAGTTTACAAATATTTTTTTTAACAATTCTCTCATAAATAGTATCACTAATCATTTCTAAACCTTTCTTTCAAGTTCATCTTAAATTATAAGAAAAATTAAGAACGGATCAATGGAGATTTTGAATGTATTGAACAATTTCATAAATGCATTTGAAAACTGTTCATGGAGACAATCATACATTATACACCGTGCCTCGATGCCTGAAGCACATCATAGTTTGAATCGAGTTGCCCTTATTAATTTTTATTGGGAATTTTAAGAAGCAGTGTGTTATGGAAAAAATACAAGTAATTAGGTATGTCGAAATAAAATTGGGGGCACATGCCCCCTCCCTAACTTAACTTGAAATAAATTAAAACGTTAATAAAAGTTCAGTTAAAATCGGAAAATTGTAGAAAACTTTTAAGAAATTTGTTTTTTTTCCCGCTTTTTTCAGTTGTGAAACTGAAGATTCCGATTATGTCTTTAGCCTTAACACAGTTTTTAAAAATGATATGATCCATAACAAAAATTCGATGCAATATTTTTTTCATTCTATTTATATTACATTTATTTTTCTCATTTATAACTTTTGAATACTACTCAAACATCAATTCTATTGTTATTCAATTTTTAAAAAAAATCCTAATATTTCATATTTTAAGAACCGTCAGGCCGTTAATGCGCTGAGGAGGTTGCTAACTGAATTCAATTCGTGCCCCCCCCCCCCCCCCCCGAAAAAAAAATTAGAAGCACGCTACGCCTATGGTTACAATCGACATATATTTCCGATATTTCACCTATTTTGGGACTTCAATTGCTTCGATTTAAAATGTGCTTTTATATTAAATTAAAACAAATTACTTCTATACGCGAAGTTGCTGAACTACTTTTAATTCACACCGCAGCCTCAAGTAGCTTCTCTGACATTATTACAGCATGCATGATTTTTTTTTTAACTTTACCGGTGACGACAGCAAAATCAGAACGAAGTTTTTCAAAGATGAAATTAATCAAAACATATTTAAGAAGCAACATGTCACAACACCGTCTTAGCTCTTTGGCCACGATATCAATTGAAAAAACAATAACTTGTCAACTTGATCTGGAGAAAATGTTTGACCGACTTGCAAACGAGAAAACAACAATTTTGAAGGTTTATTTATGTGCAAACTAAACATGCTCAAGTACATTTTGTCAATAGAGTTTATAAAATATGTAGTAGATATTAGTGGGTTCTCCATAATTAAAAACTTATAATTTGTTTTATTATTATATTCATATTTATTAAATTGAATTACTTACTGTTGAAATGTCTTGAATTTCAAATAAACTGTTATTAAGTAAGGTTTTAAATCGAAATAAGAGTAGATAGAAAACAAATTTCGTCAGACCTCTTCCAAGAAACAAGTGGGCGCACTGATTTTACACTGGTGTGCAATACTTAAGCAACAGGTGGGTTTTTTGCCATAACTCCACGAGAAATCATCTGAGAGACATGAAATTCAGAAATGAGGGAGAGTATTATGTACGTAAAGGATGACGAAAGCATCGGCGCTGAAAAACGAATACAATGCATACGGTATGGAATCAAACAAAAACAAGCTTTATTGAACGCAGATTATCGTGACTCATGATTGTCTATCCAAGATGAAGAACAACAAGCAGATGTTCCTTAATATGGGATATGCCCTCCCCTCACTGCAATGGTTGCATCGCACCGTCTCCGCATACTCAGAACCAGCTGGTGCAACATTTCTTGCGGTAGGAGTGCTCATTCCTCAATCAGCATCTGTTTGAGTTGTTGGGTGTTCTCCGAAGGATGTAAGCGTGCTTCAATGCGTCTCCCCAAAGCATCCCACACATGTTCGATGGGATTTAAATCTGGGGAGTACGCTGGCCAATCCATTCGAGTGATATCTTCACTTTCCAGTAGCTCCTCAACAGCAAGAGTCCGATGTGGCTGTGCATTGTCATCCATAAAAATGAAGTCTGGGCCAATGGCACCTCGGAACAGACGCACATGAGGAAGGAGTACCTCCTCACAATAGCGATCCCCGGTTACAGACCCTCTGTCGAAAACGTGGAGCTCAGTTCGCCCGTTCAGCATAATGCCTCCCCAGACAAGAACTCCAGGACCACCGTTACGGTGTCTTTCCTTGATGTTACTGGGATAAAACCGGGTCCCGACCTCTCTCCAAATGAAAACGCGTTGAGAATCGCTTCTGGTACTGAACCGACTCTCATTCATAAAGAGGACATGACTCCATTGATCAGTTGTCCAGTTTTTGTGCTCTCTGCACAACTGTAAACTATGGCGTCGGTGGCCAACTTTCAACGGGAGGCAGCGTTCAGGACGGCGGGCGAATAGGCCCCCTTTGTGAAGGCGTCTGGCCACAGTAAACCGCGACACTTGTCGCCCCGTTGCTGTACAGAGTTGCTGAGCAATGACGCTTGCTGACTGCTATCGGCCTCTTTTCGCCTGCAGGACGATATATCGGTCATCCCCTGCAGTTGTCCTCGGGCGGCCACCACCAACCTTTCTAACAGCTGTACCAGTGGTTTGGAACGCTTTCCAAGCGCTCGAAACGACACTTTTGTTGATTCCGAACTCTGCAGCTACACTGGTGACAGTACGCCCCTCCTCCAGCTTTCTGATCATTCTTCCACGTGTGAAGTCGTCCAGGTGATTTTTTCTAGCCATATTTCACGAACTGACTCACTGGCACTTACAGCGAATATGTTGAATTGCGTCTCCGTCCTTCCTTTTATTCTACTGTTGAGGCCGACATCACGCGTTTTGCGTACGCTCACGTCGCCTCTGACGTTTCGTTCCTGATATTTGCATACGCATGACGTTTCTACTGACTTTCGTGTTCATTGTACTGATCTCCAGACCTCCTTTTCTGCAATTTCATGGCTATCTGCTAAATTTTTACATTGTTGCTTAAGTTTTGCACACCAGTGTACTTGCTCCAGGGCGCTGAATATGTAGCTACGCCACTGATTCGTTGTAAATAATGTAGGCGGAAAATTTTGAAAATCCACACTCAAGATAAAACTGAGAGAAAAATAAGTTCCTAAAAACAGTTTCTCACTAAAAATAATTATTTTTATGAGTACGAATGTGACATCCGAGCTCACTACTAAGTCTAAAAGAGGCTGGGCAGATACTACACCCATATGGGCGCTCTGCTGAATGGAGTAAACGATGAGATTTTAATCGATGTTTTTGCGTGAATCCTTTGCCACAATAAGCACATACAAAAGGTTTTTCACCAGTGTGAGTTATATGATGACTACGGAAGTTTGTCATGATATTCGTAGAATATGAACAGTAAGTGCACTGATATTTTTTACTTCCAGATGTCCACGTACCTGAAAAAGAAGTAACAAAATTTGTAAGAGGCAAAAATGTAAATATATTATAGAACACATACAAAGTCATCGAAAATATTTTCAGCTGGTAGGATAAAGAAAGAGATATAAGTACTACATGGATTCTTTAGCCAAAAATTAGCAATACAGTAAATTATTATTGGTAATTTCATAATACGCAAGACGCTTCAGATGATCGGCGGACTAATCTGCCTTAAACACTTTCGAAGTTAAAAGTACGTAGGTAGGCTGAAAAGTAATGCACACATGCTTGTAGAGCGCGAACGAAATGACCTTCAAAACAGCGCCAAGTGGCATTTGGAAGTTCCATCCCTCCTCAATACGCATGCGCAGGTTTCAAATCGTTGTTTTCATCCTGTGTATTTTGAAAAGCGGTAGTATGGAGACGTGTTCTAGTGCTATATCAACGGCGAGTTCTACAGCGCGCTGTTATCGAATTTTTAACAGCTGAAAAAGTGAGTCCTACTGAGATTCATCGTCGTTTAAAGGCTGTTTAAGGTGACGATGCTGTTGATAGGGGTACTGTAAATCGATGGGTAGTAAAATTTCGTGATTTCGAGCCTGAAAAAGCCATAATTGTTGATGAAACACGCAACGGACGTCCGATCACTGCCACAGACGATGAACATCGCAAACTCGTCGACGATTTGATTCAAAATGACCAGCGAATCACTCAAAAGCGTATCGCAAACCATAATGTAGTATCCAAGGAATGTGTCTGCTTCATTATAGAACGATTGGGATACCGTAAAATCTGTGCTCGATGGGTACCACGCCGTCTCACAGGCGAGAACAGCGTCGACTGGAGAGGCTCTGCGAAACCTGAAGTTGGAACCGATTCCACACTTTCCTTATTCCCCCGATCTTGCGCCTTGCAATTTTTTTTTTTTTTTTCCTCTATTCAAGAGAGACCTAAAGGGTAATCATTACACCTCGGACGATGTGGTGAAGGCAGCTGTCAAGTCGTGGATTCGAGAAAAGTCGGAAGAATTTTTCAGTGACGGAATGAGAAAACTTGTTACGCGTTGGGAGAAATCTGTTAGCCTTAACGGTGACTATGTTGAAAAATAAATATATGATTTTGAAGCTTTGTACTTTAATGATCTTTTTGCCCGATCTCGCTATTTTTTTTTTTGTTCGCGCTCTACAAGCATGTGTGCATTACTTTTCAGCCTACCCTCGTATGTGACGGTAAAATACGTCTCAAACGCTCAATTAAAGAAACTGATATAAATTCTTTGTTAAAATACGAACAAACAGATGCACAATGAGACACCAAGCCTTAGGTTTGATTCTGTACAAATCTTCAAAAATCCAATAAAAATATTGCGATTTTTCATAGCGGATCCATCAAAATGTGGGTAATAAAGAATATTAATATACACAGTTTTAAAGCAATTTGAAACATTTCTACCCACCATTGCTCATAATCTGATAACATATAACACAGCACTGAGTCTACCAGTAAGATTTATATTATATATAGTATTAAAATACTTTACATTCTTGTATAAATAATCAATTAGAGATAGAAAATTAATTGCATTTTTTACAGTTTATGTCCTGTTACTTAACTATAGCTATAACCATTATTAAAGTATAACACCATAATGCTAAGAAGTAAACAATTATCACTTAAAAAATAATCATAAGGACATTATTAACCAAACTGAATAAAATTGTAATTTTTCAATTTAATTACATTAATTTTTTCAAGATATTTAAAAGAAGGAAACTTGAGAGGATTTATTAAAAATATAAGAAATATAACTAAGTACTTAATTGAGTGACTGTCTGTATTAAGTAAAACACAAAACATTTTATCAAATCACTTAATTACTAGTGATAACCAAAACAAAAGAACACAAATGTAATAGACATGACTTCTCAATTATCTATCTATTAATGCAGAATAGCTTTTTACATGAATATCTCACAGAATAAGCTATAGGTGGAAATGTACCATGAATGAATTTGTGTTCCTATTAATATTCAAACCTCACTTAATATAAGTGCTTATCTCTAGTTCATGACAGAAGTTTGAATTTTCCAAACTAATCACAGTTTTTATTGCATGACTGTATACTTTACAAAATCTTAATTTTATGTCTTCGATATACTACAAGCTATTTGAAATAACAGGGAAAAATAACATGTACAAAATGAAATTTAAAACATCCATTTAACATATACAACATGAGAAAAACTAGAGAAATTTGTTTCAATGTTTCTAAAGAGAATAAAAAAAGTATTTAAAACGTCCAACTAGCTGATGGTACACCTAAAAAATAAAAACATATTTTATGAAATTCCTGCATTAAAATAATGAAAAGCATGTTGTAATCATGAAACACCAAGCCTTAGCCTTAACTGTATGCACATCTTTATAAATCCAATGAAAATACTGTGATTTTTAACAGCAGCTTCATTAAAATGTGGTTAATAAACAGTTATAATATACACAGTTTTAAAGCATTTTGAAACATTTTTAGGAAAATCCTCAGTATCACAGAAATGTGTGATTTTATAAAATTTTTTAATTGTTCATCAAGCTCTTATTTATAATTTTAAAATGTAATACTGAATTCTATTAAAAAAATTTTACAAATTGAATAACTAACTCATTTCTGTTTGTTTTTTTTTTAAATACAAAAGTCAGTTCACACATATATATATATATATACATAAACCCAAAAGATAAATTTATTTGCACACAGCATAGATAATTTCATAAAGCAAATTAAATAATAAACAACAACAGAGCCAGGAAACAGACAAAAACTATTAAGTTACAAAATAATAGAAAACTTATTTCTTGCAGTCTTTTCTAGTGTATTTTTTATCAGGGACTAAATATTGAATTTTCTCATTATTTCATATTTAATTTTTAAAATGTATAGCAGGAGCGTCCAACCCGCGGGCCGTATCGGGCCCAAAGCAAGTATTAGTGCGGCCCAGAAAGATTAATACTAGAACAGCGGTACTTTCGGTATACCTAGTACCATGGAGCGGGTTAGTTTGACCTTAGATGGCACAACACATAAAAATTTACAAAAATTTGATATGCTGTCAGCAAATTTTCACATGGAATGCATAGAGTTTCAATCTGACATCCCATTTAAAGAGAAATTCAATCAATTCTGTTTGTTGGACTTTAATAAATCATAACTGCCAAAAGATAAATATCTCTCACTGCATAGTCATGTGTTATTCATGTCATCATTGTTTGGAAGCATGTACATCTGGGAACTATTTTCAAGAGTGAAGCACACTAAGACTCAAATTAGAACCAAAATATCAGATGAACATTTTGAGAACTCCCTGAGAACTGCAACCACTTCAATTTACCCACATAGTGATGCATTAGTTTCCTATATTGATGCATTAGTATGACTCCTATAGTTATCTTTATAATTATAAACAACATTTATAAAGAAATATGTTAACTTTATATTATACTTTTTTACTTATTAACTATTTTTAAAGTTAGGTATATTTTAGTGTGGCCCAAAACAATTCATCTTCTTTCAACGTGGCCCAAGGAAGCTGAAAGGTTAGACACCCCTGATGTATAGCATGATTTTTCATTTTTCATAAAACTTTAAATCATCAGTACACTTATTACAATTACTTTCAAATATGTATTTTTGTCATTAAAACTCAAATTTATTGAATATGATTCTATCTACTCAATTTTATTTTGATTAGAAAATAATTAAACCAGAGAAAATTGAAATTTTAGCAAATAAGGTATCTTTTCAAGAATGGAAAAAAAAAGATCTTCATTTGAAGTTATTGTTCTTTCAATGAAACAAAAGAGTAAGAAAAAAAATATAAGCCTTATGCGGTATAGTAAGAAAAACAAATATAAGCCTTAAGCCGGGAACTCCGAGTCAATTTTTTAAAACTGGGAAAATAAAACATAAATGCTTAAACTTTTAAATACATATTCGACTTAGAGGTAGTACATTATTGATGAGAAACACAATTGTACAAAACTGAGCTAAATACACTACGACACAATTACATCCTCTTATGAAATTTTGAAAAACACTTGATACATAGAGTGGTTTTGAAATTTAGGCAGTACTTCTTTGGTTTGCAAGGCAGTCTTCCATTTTACAGCACCTCTGCTTGTCTCTTTTAGCAAATGATATGACCTACATCATCAAAATGTACATCGTCTTTAATATTTGTCAGTAGCAGTGGGGCCTTCTGTTCTGTTGCTCTATTAAATTCAACTCTTAATTCCATGTTGTTGGTATAAGACTGTTGAATCATGATACTTTTGAATATCTGTAACAACAAAGAAAGTAAGGCTGTTGTTTACTATTCTAATTAAAATTATTAAGAAATTAAAATAATAAGTTTATAATTTATAAACCCATTAACACACAATAAATATGACCATAGATTAAAGAGAAATCTATTACAATTAATTAGTCAAACTAATTTTTTTTATTAACATTCTCTAACAATACTAATTTCAGTTATGATAGCATTTCAAAGCAAACATAAATATTCTCTCTTAATCATTCATTTTTCAAAAAGCTTCAGTAAACTATTTAAATACTTTTTAAATTGCAACACTTCAGAAACAAATATCAAATGCCTGAGAAATATCTCTCCTCTTACTCCCTAAATACACACGATACATACAGACGGTGATTCTGGTTACATCACAGGCATAACAAAAAATCAAAACAAAAACTTTCTTTCATGGCAAGTAACAGTAATTTAAATACTGTCTCTAGAATATTATGATTTATTGCAATAAAAATAGTCACCTCCCTGCTATCTCTAGTTAAGCACTGGGTTGATATAAATTAAGATGATTTACTGATGTCAATAAATTAATAATAGTAAAGGAAGTCTTAATGATATGAAATTAAATTTAACAGCTGCTTTATAAAAATGAAAAATTGCTTTATACTGAAGAAATGAACATTTATTTTGAAAAAAAAAATGAACATAATAATAGAGTTTTACTTCAACAAAAATATTAGCTATGATCAGAGTACCACTGTCCAAAGTTGGGATTTGTAATACTTATCGACATGGTTTGGTTTGGAGCTCTACAGTCAATTTTTGCTACACGAGGGCTAATTAGACTGGGACCTATTGCTTAAAGCTGATTCTGAATAGCTACAAATGTCCATGCCTAGAGTGAATCATTCTAATACTTTAATTTGTTTTGCAGCTGCATATAACAAAATGCTAGATATGTTTCATGCAGACAACTAATATGAAAAAAGATTTATTATAATTATAGACATGTTAGTGCTGTTAACTAAAATAATATCAAAAAACAAATACTTTTCACAGCAGAGGAAAGAAAGAAAGCAAACAGAGAGTATACATCATTAAAACTTCTTATATCTTTTTTACAAGACTTCTCCCAAAAAATATATGTATAAGAGAAAATATGCAGTCAGAATAATTTACTTTATATTTTATTATTAGATTGGATCATGAAATCAAGTTAGCTAATAACATGTGAAATTTTTAAAGAATATTTTATTAATTATTAGCTTCCTGATATAATTTCTCTGTATTCTATTTTACTTTCTTTCAAGCACAAAATTATTGCAAAATATAATTTTTTTTTTTCATATTGGATGCATTATGTAGAATATTGATGCATACAAGGAGTCATGAAACTATCAGAAGAAAAAAGCATGAAAATATACATGCAGGAAAAAGAACATTTCAGTGTAGGTGAATGTAACTGTTATGTATTTTTAGTTCTGCAAGAGAAAAATTACACATTAATACAAAAATATAAAATAAATTAACATAATAATCTTAGAAATTGAAGAATTAAATAATAAAATGAGTAATTATGAAAACATGCAATTAAGAAAAATATTGGTAATGTGCTGCATGCATGAATTATAAAAACTGCAAAGAACTTAAATTTTTTAAAGAATTTTAAATAACAATAAATGTTTAATTACACAACTGAACCATTAAAATTCCACTTAACACTTTGTATACAGATTGAAAAGAAAGATGATATAAGTTAAGTAGCATCTAGCAACAATTTAAAGGCAGGATTTAAAATTTATTATTTATTGATATTTTAGTCTCTAATAAAAATTTTTTTATTTACATAAAATATTAAAAAATCAATCCTTTTACAGAGAAAGACATTAATATATAAAAATATCTTTCAATTGCATTAACCATTGCTTTTTCAAACAAAAAACAAATAATAACTGATGATAAAAAAACAGCTCTTTTCACTTAAAAAGAAAAACCAACAAGAAAAAAATATATAAAATAATACTTAATGCAATCAGTTTCGGTTTTCATATCATGACATAAATCATTAAAAGTTTTACATAGAAAAACTACATCAACAATTTTAATAAATAAACCATTTAGCAACCAATATCAACATTTCAGACTTAAATGAAATACAAGTAGATGACATGAAACACATCAATAGGAAATCAAAAATATTTTGTCCTTTAAAAATTTTTCATATGTTTCTCAGATTATAACTTCAACAACAATCACAGTGATACACTGCAATAACCATTTATTGACTCATAAATGACTTGTTTCACATTGAGAAGTTCTTCATTTAAACATGTTAATGATGGAGGACAAAAGTATGAGACCAAAGAAAATGCCTTTAAGTTCTCTAGTCAGCTGATATAATTCCACAGCTCTTCTGTCATAAATTATTACTTTGACTTTTATTTTTGAATCTATAAATAAGATGTAATTTACATAAAATCAAAAAAAATTATGAATTATACTAATGGCATTTAACTACATTTATAAAATATAAGTAAAAATTCATTTTACTAGATAGAGAAAAAAAAGTATAAAAATAATTTTGAGAGATGAAGAAGTTTAGTTTCAGAAGATATACAATATTACACAAAAAAAAAGTTAATTTTTAGTTTACATGCCCAAACATTTATAAAAATTATATAAAATAATACAGTTGGCTCTCTGTTTAACAACGCTCTACTTAACGATGATCTCTATATAAAGACGATATTTCACAGTCCCGGCCCCTCCGACATTATGGGAAATGTTATGTTTTCACAAATTCTGTTTAAGGGCAATACAAGTAGATGACATTACATATTACAAGTAGATGACATTACAAGTAGATGACAATATAATTCAATTACATATTTCTCTACTTAAGGATGATTTTTCACGGTCCCTTGAAAGTCGTTAAACAGAGAGCCAACTGTATAAACAATACTTTCAATGCATACCCATCACTGATACTGTGGATATTCCATAATATGACTAATTAATTAACTATATATTATCAAATATACTATTTTTAAGAGTGGAGAAAAAATTAAATGATTAAAAGATACTTTCTCAAAACTTACTCTATTCATAAGAATGAATAACTTAAATTTACAGATTTGTTAAATGTATTTATACTTAACAATGTTTAATGAAATCAAAGCATACTAATCAGAAAATATTTAACAATAATTCTTTCCTGCATACAATTTAATTCACTTTTTAATGCTTTTCTATAAAAATTATATCTTTCAAACATCATGTGGTTAACTTTTTTATTACAATCATTTATATATTTCAAAATATTATTTATATATTTACAATTGTAGCAAATGGGCTGAAGCACGAAAATACCTACCTTTGGGCTTTCAAGATTGGGCCCCTAGTAAATTATTTACGGATTATTATTGTAGAAGATACATCAAGAATATTATGCAGGAACTTATGAATATACACTTCCCCCTACAAGGGGAAGGTGGATAACCCCTCAGATTTAAAAAAAAAAAAAAAAAAAAAAGACAGGTAAACGAATTGCAAAAAGAAAAACTTCGGGACCCAGTTGGGCTGGATTGCCGTCGGCATAATTAGTTTTATTATTGAAGGGCCGTATAACCTTCGGGTGTGGACGGCGGCGATATTACTTATATATTTCAAAAGACATGAATGTTAAATGTTATAAATCATCGTGACAAACAGCTAATAAAATTAAGTTAATCAAGACAAAATTTAAAGAGTTAAAAGAATGTTAATAAATATTATTTAAAAATACAAAGATAATTTTCAATATATATATATATATATATACGCATATATATACAGGGTGTCTCAAAAGGTCGTTGCCAAACTTAACATGTTGGTCTGTCATATCATGATGAACAAGATTTATATAGGAACGTGTGCCCGAAAACACAAACTTAACATTGGAGGGTGCTGTTTACTTAATCGGGCCATACCTCTTACCAATCCCACTAGATGGCCGGAAATATCACTTTTTTCTGGAGGAGGTAGAAAACTCGAACAAAACAAAATCACATAGGAGAGTATGACCAGAAACGCAAACCTGATCAGCTAGAGGATAAATAAACATGCAGAAATCCACCCATTGTTGGCTTTTCATTTCTGCATCTTTGTTTATGTTCTAACTGATCAGGTTTGTGTTTCCGATCATACATTCCTATGTGATTTATTTTGTTTTGAGTTTTCTACCTCCACCAGAAAAATTAGATATTTCCAGCCATCCAGTCAGGTTGGTAAGAGGTATGGTACAGTAAAATAAACAGTGCCCTCCAGTGTCAGGTTTGCATTTCCGGACTCACATTCCTATGTAAATCTTATTAACATGATAAGACAGACCAGCATGTTAAGTTTGGCAATGTCCTTTTGAGACACCCAGTATGTATATATATATATATATGTGTGTGTGTGTGTGTGTGACATGTTTTCAATTCTTTTCAAATTTTCAGGCACTAAAGTTCTACAGCAGAATCAAAATGCAATATAATAATCTATTTTGTCCTTCCTTTCTTACTGCTTAAAAAGTAAATGTTAATGAGAATTTGTTTCTTACTGCTTAAATAGTTATCAGTTTTACCAGCCCACTTCATTAAAAATATATGACCCTTTCTTATTTCTGTACCTTAAGTCATTTCTCAAAATATACCTAACTAACTGCATTATTTTATATATTTGTAATAATATAAAATATCAAAGTTTACTTTAATAATTATCTCAATGTTAAAGAAAGCTCACAAGTATATCCTTGTAAAACTTGTTCACAAAACAAAAGTATTTAGTAACTGATGACAACATATTACCAATGTACTTGATAGAATTAAAATGGGGGGGGGAAATATTTGGGACTTTTTTTAACGAATTTAACAGTATATTAAAAGCATTATGATGATTTCAATGTAATTATCTAATCTTATTTTATTAAAAATGTACGCATATGTTTGTGTATATATTTCCACCAAAAAAAATAAATAAGTAAATTGTTTACTAAGTCTATAAGGCTATAATATTTCACCAGCATAAATAAATTTCTCTACATGCTAATTTTATTTTTTATTTTTTTCAGTCTCCTCTCATGGAAGATATGGTATAAAATTTTGAGCATACAGAATACAAGGGAAATTATAACTAAATATGTAGTTTTCTGCAATCAAATATCTACAAACATAAAACTCTAAATTTTTCTTAAATTTTAACAGTTACCAGTTTAACAAATTAATGACTAATAGAACAAGGTTAATTAAATATTAAAGTATTTATAAAAACATAAGAACATGAACATGATAAGCTAGTGCCAAAATTTATATACCTGATATTGCAGAAGCAAAAGATGGAATCCTAAAAATATTTTATTTATTCATTTAGGAATGTTAGAAATCAAAAGTGAAGTAGCAACTTCAGGGGATCAATCTTTCTACTATAAACACCTCTAGAGAATAATAAAAATATAGGATCATAACTCTAAGGAAACAAATTCCTTGCATTATTTCCAAGAATATGGAATTATGTTATTTCATTACATTAAAGGAATGGTTAAAACATAAAAGTGTAGGGTGAAGTGGGGTAAGTGAGAACACAAAATCATATAGTTCCACTTTGAATCTAAATAAGTTTTTAACAAGTTGTATTTGTATGAAAATTTGCATACAAACTTTTGGTTATGTTCTACATTTACAGTTTTATTTTTTTTTTTAATCTATTCACAACTTTTTTTTGCTGTAAATATTTAAAGTTTTTGTTTTTTGCATTCTCACTTGCCACAGCACTTGGGGCAAGAGAGAACGCAGGCCCCAATAAATCATAGTAGCTTATGGCAAAATGAGTAGGGCAAGGGAAAGAATAGATATTTCATGGTGAACAAAAGGCTATTTATTATTATTTTTTTTACATTCTTTCATTATGGAGGTATTTGTTGCTCAAGTTAGCAGTGTCAGCCACGTACGAATATTAACAAAATAAGTATATTTGTATTATTTGTTTTAGAGTAACAAATGTATGTTAAAAGTTCAAAAAAAGTTGTTTTTTTCCTCTGCCTAGGTCCTACTAAATATTGTAGAACCATAAAAGCACAGAAAAAATTAGTTCACCACATCTTCCAGGCCTCGGCTCTTCCAGGAACACTAATAAGACATCATCTGGTACAAAAGATAACTCAGAAATAGTGACAACACAGTTAGAAATTCAATATATTCACACACAGTTTGTAATGTCATGTCCACTCCAACTCAAATTCACTAACAGTTAGTCTAAACAAATTAGTTCATTACAGTTCACTTCTTCAAACTTACAAAAAAACTAGTTTCAGTTGCATAATTTACTATTTTTGAATGTTAAGGAATTAAAAAGAATCATCAGCTGTTAAAGAAATATGGCAAAAGATGGTTGGTTATGAAGTTTCTCCAGCTAGAAAACATATGTAGGGATGAAAAAACTATATGGCTGTTAGAACACAAAGGTAGGTTATTGTTTTCAGTTTATGGGACCAGCTCTCACTTGCCCCAACCTTTGTGTTTTCACTTGCCCCGAGACAAAATTTTTATGGGGCAAGTCAAAACCCTGCAGTACTGAAGTAATACTGCAAAAAAATGGTTATTGTATATTTTATCTGTATTTTTTGTTTCTTAATGAATAAGAGGATATTTTCAAAATAACTTTATGTATATTACTGTTACCTCTATGTATATACTATTATACATAATGTATATATATAATGTATAACCCCTTATGTATATATTATTAACTGTATGTTAATTAGTTATGATTTTTTTTTTTGCTAGTACTCAAACTTGGATATCTTAGTTAAAATGCAAGGGTTTGATAGATATAAAAAATTTCCACTTTACAATTTTTTTCTGTAAATAAAAACTATACATAACAGTAGAGCAAGAATTTTCCTACAAAGTACACTTGAATTTTTTTTTTAAGTTAAATTATTTTAGGGCTTTAAGCCCTCATTCTCACTTATCCCACTTCACCCTACATTTTTAATACACCCACTACACCCTACACTTTTAATTTACACAGAGTATATTATCACTACTGACAAGTAGTGATAATATACTCTTGTTTCTGACTGCTATATTCATTATGTAATAAGCAATGACATTAAAATTTGGCTCATGTACATGAAATAAATATTTACTTTAACAGAAGACAGGAAATTTCTACTGAATACATACATGTTGTCATAATGTCATTAACATAAATGTCAGAATAATTCTTATTATTGCATTAAATGGTATCAAAAAAACTAACATAAGATCATCAATTTTTTTTTTACAATAATGTAATATGTAAGTATCAGAAAAAGACTATATACATCAGTGGTGCACCCAGGGGGGCCCTGCCCCCTCCCAAAGAAGTAGAAATATCGATTTTACATTACAAATATTTTTATTCGTTCATCTCGCCCCCCCCCCCCCATGCATTATAAATATTTTTATCCATTCATCTCGCTCGCCCCCCCCCCCCCCAAGAAAAAATCCTGGGTGTGCCACTGATATACATTAAGTAACATATCATCAGAGAAATTTTAATTTTGAAATCACACAATCCTTAAGCAGTATGGTAAAATTAAAGCATTGTCAGTATATATCATGCACAACCCCTTATTTGTACTCAAATGTTATAAAAATATAATATAAAGTCCACAAAAAGAAATTTGGAAAGAAGCTTTATTTAAAAAACTATGTTAATAATTTTTAAACACAATGTGACAAATACAAGTATCACATATAACCACATATCTTTATCCTGTGTAAGCAAAACATGTCAGAAAAATGACTATATTAATGATGCATATTCATACAAATTGTAATCACTTATAATAAAACATAAGGTCAATATAATCTGCTGATTTTGCGCAATATCTAAAATACAAGTAAAGAAATTATTGACCTTAAAGGTTAACAGTATTGAATAAAATATACTTTTATTCTAACATTCCCAAAACTTAATTTATGTTGAAAATCGGTTGTCTAAAGAAATAGTTTTCCTAGATCTGCAAAAAAAAAATTGCGAACAATATAAAAAAATATCACGTCCCTTCATATTATTTAGTTGTTTTTATTCCAGTTACAGAAATCAAGTGCCCAAAGGACACGCCAACTTCGCGAGCAGATAGTTAACCCGAATCCTCCATCAAATATATTTTGAACACCTCTTTTACATGTTAAATATCACTTAAACATATACATTTTTTCTGCACATGATTTAGAAATTATTATTGCGTCAATTCAAATTTGACATTATTAAAAGGATTCACTGGATTGCTGTATAGTAAGACGTTTTGACATTAAAATTTTCTTCTCCCCCTCCCCCACCTACACAGTTACCTTGACAACGTAAAACATCGCCATTAGAGAGAGTGGTGTTGCCAATCACGAGGTATGAAATTCATACCATACCAATAATGTATTCAATACAAAAAGGAAATACTTCTTTCAAAACATAAGAGATGGCGCCACTACACTTAAATTTCGATTGTAGTACATCTCGCGGAGATGCCAGTTGTCAAGGTAAGAAAGTTGGAAGTTATAAGATCGCTGCTCAGTAACAGTAGTGACATCACAGATCCGAAACAGAGATGGCCCTGTTGAACAGAGTCAGTGGCGTAGCGAGAAGGGGGGGGGGGCACTCGCAGAGGGATGCCAAATGGTTCTTTTCACTAATTCTATATATAATATTACTATATGTTTTTCGGGGGGAAAGGGGGGGTGCCAAAAAGGTATCGTGCCCCGAGCGCAGGGCCGGCGACAGGGGGGGGGGCAAAGGGGGCAAATGCCCAGGGGCCCGGTTAAAATTAGAGTTGACTAAAAAAATGTATACAATTTTCAAATATTGAGTGGGGAGGGGGCCCGCTGTATTATTTTACCCCGGGCCCTGGCTCAGTTGACGGCGGCCCTGCCCGGGCGCCAGTTATGATCGCTACGTCACTGAACAGAGTCGATTTATTTAAACGGTTTAACAAAATTTTTAATTACACTTAGAGAATTAAAAAGTTTTAACTATTAAAACAATGAGAATTTTTTATTACTTTAGAACAAACATTTATTCCCCTAATTTTAATTATATTAAATGGTTCCAAAAAAGAACTTTCATTTTTAATAGAGCACAGATTTAGCAATAGTATGAAGAATAAAAGTGATCAATGTAAAAGAAATGATCATACATATGTCAATCCTATTTGATTGCTCATCTTGCACAATTCCCGAGGAAAAAAGCTGCAGTTGCCCTAGAATTTGGAATCGAGACCTTCTGACAGTTAGTTATAGTGGAATATTGAGGTTTTTTCATTCCCTTTATGCTTTCACAAATTGTGGGGCAAAATTTCCAATAACCCATTTTAGTCCTCTATCACAAAGACATAAAATAATAAAAACTTAATTAAAGTGACGCCTCTATTGAAAAAAAAAATTGCACTGAAAACATACGTCTGTGTTTCCAACAAAGCAGCGGTTATACTTCACAAAGATTCTTCGTATCAGAAAACCTGTCATCCCTGAGTACGTAATCGATATTCTGCAATACACGACAACTTGTCAATTTATGTTGGAGAGTGAAAGAACTATTTGTGAAGGTGAAGAGCTTAACAATTAAGAAATTTAGAGAGCTGTGAGTGACGGGGTTGAGATAATTAGAACAAGACAAATGGATCGGACATTTAAATATACGTTCTTTTAAATCTAGAAAACTACTGTTAAAGTAAAGGAAAAGTTTTGAAATAGAGCTAAGTAGAGCAGCTCATATTTCCAAATAGATAGTAGTATTTCTGTGCTGGTTTACAGGGTAATTTTTTTTTCAAGTAAAACCATTTTCATCGGTATTTAAACATCGCGAAATCCTACGCACATATCTCCAATAAATATTTCTAACAGAATGATCACGAATAAAGAGCAAAGCATGGCACTGAAAATTGCTAAGAACTTTGAAAATTAAATTCAGATGTAAACAAAACATTTTACTAAGTTTGTTGCCAAGATCTGTGAAACAATGGTAACATTATTGGTAGCATTATATCAGTTGATTAAATTTGTAGATACAGTACAACCTCCCAAATCCGGACATCTCAAATCCGGAAACCCCCCCTTCCCCCCTAATCCAGAATGATTCAATACAGTGGAATCTCGATCGATCGTTTTCGGATTCATCGTTTTTCCGTATGTATCGTTCATTTTATCAAGTCCCAACGACCATATCGCTTTGTTATGTTTCCGCATCTATCGTTTTCCCGCATTTATCGTTCATTTCAATCGGTCCCTTGAAAAACGATAGATCGAGATTCCACTGTATATGATAAATTTTACTTTTCTATTATACCAATAGATGTCGCTACCAAAATGATCAGTTTAAAAACCCCTTATCTTTCAAAGAAGTGACAGTAGTGATTTTGAATGCTTTCAAGTGTCTGGGAAAGAAGCTGAAATAGCAGAATTAGTAGAATGTGCAAATAAAGGCAACACTAACTTGGATAAATCGGACATACAGGAAGTTTTAGACATTGATGAAAATGTGCCGATCGTCGGTTCTCTGAGCGATTCTGAAATGATTGATAGTGTGGTAAATAACAAAGGTTGTGATGACAGGGATCATGAAAGTGATTCAAAATGCCCTGAAAACAAAAGAATGTCAACGGAAGACCTGATATAATCCTTAGATTAAACAATTTTAGGCTAAGAACAGCTGAATTTTATCTTGGAACATGAAATTATGGCAGTATATAGGATTTGAGAAAAAATAATTTCTAACAAGTCGAAACTAAAGCAACAGATATTGACTGAAATGTTTAAATTATGATGTAATTATATGTTCTGTATTCAGGTTTATTTAATAATTAAGCCATTTTACATGTTTTTGTTTTTTTTAAGTGTGTCTATTTTTTCCCCTAAAATCTTGTACTGTTATTTAAAAACCTCTCAAATCCGGAAAATTCCTAAATCCGGAATTGGCGTGTCCTGAGCGATTCCGGATTTGGGAGGCTGTACTGTACTACGATTTAGAAAGTGGAGCTATTAAAAACACATGATAATCAAGTATTTAAATACACTTGAATGCGCCCTAATCACTGCAGCACTATACAGCAGAATAAATTCGCCTGATGAAGGATGGAGAGCATATGATAGCTACCAGTGGGATTGCGGCTTGTGCAGTGGCGTAGCGAACATAACTGCCGCCCGGGGCACGATACCTTTGTGGCGCCTCCCCCTGAAAAACATATAGTAATATAATATATAGACCCTATATTGGCGCCCTCGATAAACATATAATAACATAATATATAGACCTTATATTGGCACTCCCCCCCCCCCCCCCCCGAAAAGCATATACAGTGGTGCCTCGGAGTTCGTCGGTAATCCGTTCCTTGGAAACCGACGAACTCCAAAACCGACGAACTCCGAACCAAATTATCCCATAAGAATTAATGGAAAACGAATTAATCCGTTCCACGATCTCGTGGTATACCATTATCTTTATTATTTTCGCCTTGTTTTTAAACTATTATTGCTAAATAACAAATTAAGTGGAATTACATTGTTATTACAAGAAATGTAAAGAAATAAATGCTAAATTAGAAAATGACGGAAGGCAATTCACTTGGAGGAGTCTTTTCTCTGCGCATCCTTTTTATCCCACTAGGACCTGGTTGAGGCTCATCGCTAGCTGTTTTTTCTACAGGGGTTTGCTTAAAATAGCGATCGAGCGTTACCTGCCTCTTCCGATTTTTTAGTAAATTATTGAAGAACGGCATGATGGAATCGTTCATCGTATTGATGACAGAACAAGCCATGGTTTTATTCGGGTGGAATTTGTCTATTGTAACTTCAATTGTTCTCCACATACGAAGTGTTTGTTTCAGTTCATCTGTCGTTACTGCTTTCTGCTCTTCCTCTTCCTCCATCTCACTACCAGCAGTAATTATTTCACCCCTTTCAGCAACTTGTTTTTCGTCCTGCAACTGTTGCAAGTCTTCCGTGGTGAGATCTTCACGATTCGAGTCCACCAACTCCTCGACATCGTCAGCATTTGCTTCGAGACGTAGATCGTTGCAGAGATCTAAAATCTCTCTCATCATACTCGCCTCCTCCCGTATTTGTTCCGTCTCTAACCCCTCAAAGTCTCGCTCGGAAACAGCTGATGGCAGTAGCTTCCTCCACGCAGAGTTTAGAGTTCTTCTCGTGACCTCGGTCCAAGCCTTATCTATCAGTTGAACAGCCTGATAGACATTATAGTAGTTTTTCCAGAAATCTTTTAATGTCAAAGCGGTCGAATTGGTGATATCGAAACACTTTCGAAACATGTGTTTCGTATAGAGTTTCTTGAAATTGGCCATCGCAAATTGATCCATGGGCTGGATAAGGGAGGTGGTGTTAGGTGGCAGATATTTCACAGTAATCCACCCAAATTCTGCTTCCAATTCTTCACCTAAATCTGGTGGATGTGCCGGTGCATTATCGAGGACGAGAACACATCGCAATGGCAACCCCTTTTCTTTGAGATATTTTTTCACCATGGGCGCAAACACTTTCCTGACCCACTCGAGAAACAATACCCGAGTTACCCATGCCTTAGCGTTAGAACGCCACATCACTGGTAAACTGTCTTTGCACACATTGAAACGTTTAAATGCCCTGGGTTTTTCAGAGTGGTACACTAATAAAGGCTTAACTTTGAAATCACCACTCGCGTTTGCACACAGGAGGAGCGTGAGTCTGTCTTTCATGGGTTTATGACCCGGAAGAGTTGCTTCTTCTGCGTGATGTAGGTTCTTTTGGGCATTTTCTTCCAAAATAAACCTGTTTCATTACAGTTAAATATCTGTGATGAAACAAAACCCTCAGCTTCAATAAATTCACCGAATTCTTGCACATACTCACCGGCTGCTTTTTTATCGGCGCTTGCTGCTTCGCCGTGTCGAACGACGCTGTGTGCTCCATGTCTCCGTCTGAAACGCCAAAACCACCCTGAAGATGCTAGAAAGTTCATCTTTTCTTCATCGTCTTTCGTTATGTTTGTGTAAATCTCTTTCGCCTTTTCACAAATAATGTTTTGATCTACACTGTCACCAGCACGCTGCTTTTCATTTATCCACAGCAAGAGAAGTTTCTCCATTTCGTTTAGAGCATGTGGTCGTTGCTTAGCACTCACCGCATGTGACATCGTTGGTAAAACAGTAGCTTCTATTATTTTGTGCCTATGATTCCAGTATGTACTTGCCGTTGTTCTTGGTAAATTATACTGTCTAGCTACATCTGCCACTTTCATGCCTTGCTCAATTTTTGAGATTATTTCCCTCTTAGTTTCGATTGATACAATGTTCATTGTTCGTTTTTGCTTTGAGTCAGCAGCAGCAACTTTTTTCGGACCCATTTTCGAATACTATTTTGAACAATTTATATAAAAAAAATCACTGCATACAGTACTATAAATACAGTACACTGAATATACACTACACTTCAGTATATATATACGCACTAAACGCAATTTATAATGGGTATTAATGAAAACTTTTGTTTAGCAAACTGCTGCTTTCAATCGATGTGTACTATACAAAAGTCGACACGAGACTGGGCAACACCTCCTCTCACGTGACCTCAAAATGCGTGACGTATGTTTCCGCTGAGAGAAAGTGTTGGACTGGGCCAACACCCCGTATCCGATATAGGGGGTGTTGACTGGGTCCTTTGTTTAAATGAGCTCTCAAGCCCTGGTTTCCAAGAGTGACTTCGGCGGCATTCTACCGCTGTCAACGCTGACCGCGATGACAGCTGTGACAAACTGCTGACGGCAGTCGCGAAGGGGTGGTTTCCAAGGACGACGGAAAGGGAGGGTTTTTCACTTTCTTCTAGTAAACAACTTAGCTTTCTTTTAGTAAACAACGTCTTTCGTCTTTGTCCGGCAGCCATCGCTAGAAATAAACATTGTTATGGCTGAAAGCGATATTATTGCTCTTCTATTAGATGAAGAGGAACGAGATGATGAAATAATACAATCGGCTTTTGAGAGAGAAGATCATCATGATCTGTTCAAAAAAAAGGAGGATGAAGGAACCTTTAATATTTTAATTCAAAGGTATTTAAAAGACGACGAAGTAAAGTTCCGAGAATACTTCAGAGTTTCACGGGAGATTTTTTACTACATACTATCATTCATTAAAAATGACATCAGCTAGTGGGCGCATAGGGGGAAAAGCGACGAACTCCGACGAGACCGACGAACTCCGGTAACAAATTTGCCACGAAATAACCGACGAACTCCGCAGCCGACGAACACTGAGAGCGACGAACTCCGAGGTACTACTGTAGTAACATAATATATAGACCTTATGTTGGTGCCCTCCCCTAAAAACATATAGTAATATAATATATAGACCTTATATTGGTGCCCCCCGCAAAATAATATAGTAATATAATATATATACCTTATATTGGCGCCCTCCTCGAAAAACATATAGTAATATAATATATAGACCCTATATTGGCGTCCTCGATAAACATATAATAACATAATATATAGACCTTATATTGGCATTCCCCCCCGAAAAGCATATAGTAACATAATATATAGACCTTATGTTGGTGCCCTCCCCTAAAAACATATAGTAATATAATATATAGACCTTATATTGGTGCCCCCCGCAAAATAATATAGTAGTATAATATATATACCTTATATTGGCGCCCTCCTCGAAAAACATATAGTAATATAATATATAGACCCTATATTGGCGTCCTCGATAAACATATAATAACATAATACAGTAACCACCGCTTATAGTGATCACTGGTTATAAGAATCAACCGTTTATAAGAATCAATATCGCGAAAACAAAAACAAATGAATTATTTTCATGTTAAAATTTTCGCTTTAGAGAATCAATCCACCGGTTTTAAGAATCAGTTTACACTCTTCGCTTTCCTTTCATTTTTCAAAAAAACCTACTTAAACCCTCAAAAGGTACGAAGTTCTTTCTCTTTTTTTTAAAGAAAGATTGATAAGATGGGATGGAATATAGTCGTAAAATTCTCCCCTTTCTTTATTAGACATAACATAATCGTTTCCCCTTAAACGCTTTACCACAACACTGTTCTATTAGCTTGACCCGGGGGCAACTTTACCCGTCCGAGTAAATCTTCGTCTGAGACTATAAGTATTGAAAGAGGTATAAACAGCCTTCTGAAAACTTCATTACGTCAAACTACTGTAGAAAACTTTTTCTTGCTCCCTTCCTGTAGTTGAAATGTTAAAACTGTTAAGCAGGTATGTTGTAACAAATATTGGATTTTTTTCTTCTTTTACTATAATCATGTGTATCTACTTATAGGTCTAAAAATTAAGTTTTATTTTTAAAACTATAAAAAATAATTTTAATAAAAGATAGTTAATGTAAATTAAAGAGTATTTTATGGTGAATTATCTAGTATATGTATATATAGGTGTGTGTGTTCCAGTCCAAAAACCTAGATTTCGGTTATAAGAATCAACCGCTTATAAGAATCAAAAACAGTAATAACAAACGTGATTCTTATAAGCGGAAATCACTGTATATAGACCTTATATTGGCACTCCCCCCCGAAAAGCATATAGTAACATAATATATAGACCTTATGTTGGTGCCCTCCCCTAAAAACATATAGTAATATAATATATAGACCTTATATTGGTGCCCCCCCCGCAAAATAATATAGTAATATAATATATATATACCTTATATTGGCACCCTCCCCGAAAAACATATAGTAATATAATATATAGACCTTATATTGGGGCCCTTCCCTGAAAAACATATAGTAATATAATATATAGACCTTATACTGGCATCCACCTCGAAAACATATAGTAATATAATATATGGATCTTACATTGGCGCCCCTCTGCGAGTGGCGCCCGGGGCATGATAGACCCCCTTGCCCCCCTTTGCTACGCCACTTAGCTTGTGTATTGTGAGGCTGCATTAATAACCATAGAAATTTGAGATTGCAGGTTTTCTTCTACTGCGAACACAACTTTCAAAATGTTATCTTATATTAAAAAAATAAATAAATAAATAAAAAACACGAATGCAAATAAAATAATAGCTGCACACAAAACTTTTTTTTCGAATTTTTTAAATAAATTTTTCAGGGGAAAAAGGTTTGTTAATTGCAAATTACTAAACAATTTTCTAAAATTTATGTTTTGTTTTTGTCATATAGAAATTACAAGATAAACAGATGCTATAGAAATTAAATTACTATCGTTAGCTTAATTCGTTTTATAGCTATGACCTTTACAGATAGGCGGTAATCGGTAAAATCTGTGGTTTTAAGTGCAAAGGACCAAAAATCATTATTTCATTTATTTTAACTTTTCATTTTTATGTCACGATTGCATTACAGTACTTACCATTGTCTCTATAATATTCAAAACAAAAACGTTTTGCCTTTAAGCAGTTTAAATAACACCAATTTAAAAAATATGTATATTCAAAGGAAAACAGTAAAAATTCTAAAAACTAAAACAAAAACTAAGTTTGAAGGAAAAGAGACAAATAAGGAAGTTAATTATTCGTTAAACCGTGTCTTTAAATATGTTCTTCAAGGATAATTCCCTTCGAAATGTAAAGGCAGAATGGAAATTGAATTTATCTTATGTAGTTGATGAGCAAAGAATGTTCAAGATTTATTTATTATTTTTAGAACCCTCCATAGTGTATGAAACGTATTAATTACTCCGAACTTAAGTCTCGAAGAAATCAAAGAGCAGAAAAATTCGGTGCTTTCTGTCTGTTGTTCGTAATTTATTCGAAGTCTGCAAAAAGTAAAGCGGTGAAGCAAAAATAAACCGTACTAGCAAGATGTAATAGACAGCACATCCTCCCAGAAATCATTGGATTTGATTCCCGGACTACCCTAGTTATTTTTAAATGTGAAACAAAAATGCTTGTAATAGAGTAGTTAATTCGTCATTCTTTCAAACCTATAAATGGCTATTAGTTTTCCTATTTTAAATATTCTACTAATAATATCTTTTATTAATAAGAGTTAGTTGACGACACATAAGCACACCATCATTTAGAATTCGAGAATAGTCTCCAAAAAGTTAAACTATTCTAATGTCCTTGTTGTAAATGTCAAGTCGTCTCTCACTACAAAGAACGATATTGATATCAATCTTTTCGGTTTAGCTTTTCACGGAGTTTATGATGAAATGTCTAGACGGAAATACATATACATATCTATATAACAATCTTTAGGGGAAAATACTATTAAAAAATCTTTCACGCCTGCGACATTCAAATCTACACACTGTGGCGTCACTGTAAGTTGGTAAGGCGATTCTCTCTGAGGCATTTTGAAGAAATTTCACAACTATTGATCCATACCAAGAAAGACAGAGTTCTAATTAACAAACGAAGGCCAAATTTTTAAAACAAAACTTAACAATTTATTAACAAAAATAATTAACATTTAAAACAGTGCAAAATATTCAATTAAAAAAAACCGTGCAGATTCACAACGTACGGAGCCTAAAACACACATCCGTACCGCCCGCGTTCTCAAGCGTCTCTCTCCAAAGTCTGGATTTTCAGAAGGGGTGGAGGGGCAGGCAGCTTATCGGCTGACAGCTCTTCTTAGTCGCCGAACTTTACTACATTGCAGAAACGTTCAGATGACAGCTTTAGTGGCTGCATCTGTAAGGAAAACGGTTTCTAATCCCCCCCACGTGTTCCGAACTGGTGGAACCGAACAACGCATTCCTTGAAAAACACGCAGCTGTGTTTCAAGCCCTTGTGGGGTCTCGGGAAAAAATAAGACCCTATTTCCAGTACGCTACAACACCTTTTACTTTACGGCTTGTTTATTCTCCGTGGTACGAAAAGATGATTGTAACGCTGAAAAGCCAACTAAACTTTTACCAGAGTTGCTCGACAAACTAACGTATTAAGCAATCAAACTCTCATTTTGCGCACCACCTCCTTTGCAAATTTCGACATTAATTAGCTTAAGTGCTGATTGATGCACCCTATCTAGGAATTTTCGCCTTGCTCATTAGTGAGCTCTCCTTATGACTGCATTCAATTCAGACGTTTTCTTGTTCAGTCTATAAGTTCATGATCCCGCATCTTCATAAATATCCAGGTTCCCATTATGCATCAAAACATTTTTCGATTTATTGCCAGTTGGAAGCACACATCGTCGTTAATTATTTTCTTAATGCTTTAGCTTCCTGTTTGCAACTCAAACAGGATTCCAAATGAAGGAATTTATATTGTTGGAACTTTCTTAGAGTATTTCCTCAATAAATTTTAGAACTTTGTTTCATAACCATAACTTTAGATAGCAAAGAAGAAACCTTCTGTGAATTTTTCAGTTAATATTTTAGTTAGAAACTGGTTACCGTGATGTTTCTCACCGGATTCAACTCGTTGTTTCTTTCGATACGCGAAAGAAGGTTGGAAAAAAGCTTGTTTGTTTGAAACAAACGAACAAGCTTGAGAGTCCCTAGCCTATTCTATTCTGTTACTTCTTTCAATCACACCTGCCCCTTTATTCACACTCTATTTACACCATCACTCGGACGAGATAACAGCTTTTTTTCCAAAAATTTCTAATACAAACTGACCACAGAACTCTGCATATGTCTTTCTACTTGCTTCATCTCACATTTTTGGTAGACTGCTATTGCCACATTCTGTGAAATTGGGTAAATTGAATAAATGGATCAAAGAATAGCGTGTTTTGAGTCACTCAATTTCTTCACTTGCCAGCCAACGTATTTTACGCATGTACTGAAAGAGAGAGATAAAAAGAGATCAGTAACAAAAAATAAGCTCCGAGGTAAAAGGCATTCGAGTTCAGTATGTAAACTTAAAGGCAGATGATGGCGAACAAAATGAAAAATATTACTTGGCTTTATTACTTATAAAAAAGGGTAAACTTCGATAGTTTATTTCACACTTTATTCAATGTTTTAGATCAAAGGAGTTTAAATGTCATTTTAAACTGTAAAACTTAAATTCCAATTATATAATATCTTTTGCCTGTGAGTGTTAGTGGAAATATTTTCTGACAAATATCATTCCACGATATAAAAAATGTTGAAAAATTCACGATTACATCAAAATAGGTTTCCTCGCAACTTGCCCGTGCTGAATCCTAATAATTACAAGATAAAAAGAACTTTTTATATACCACGTTTTTCACTTTTTTTTGTTTAATTTTAATCACTTTTTAGTCGTTTCCACTATCCACAGACTTTATAAACTGCTAACTTTTATAATTTTTTTAAAAATTTTTCGCACAATATTTTTGTAAACAAACTAAATTCACATGTATTCTGTTTTCAAAATCGTCAAACGCTGTTGCGCAAAAGTGCAAGCATTGAATTCGATCGAGGCGCCACCCTGCAGATTTTTTCCGAACTAACTTTCCATACAAAACAAAAATTAACTGAAAATGAATTCAAATCTGCTTAAAGATGGCTAAAAGTATTAAAAGAATGCATTGTCATCGTGTTCTGAGCTATTCTAAAAGTTTCACATGTCTAGCTAGTCGGGAAGTTAGTTAAAAATCGATTGTAAGATTTGCACTGGACAAACACACAAACAAGAAAGCGAGTTAATAAAAACGTGGTAAAAATTAAAATCTGACCGTAAAATTAAGACTACAGTAGGTCTACATAAAAAATTAACGAATAACAAAAAAAAAGCCTTATATGCTTCACTAACGCCTATCAGTCAGTGATTACCGAAGTAAAGGTAACATATAAACCCTTTACCTCATATAATCACTTTTAAAATATAACTTCCAGCTGATTAAAAATTGCGGGAGAGGAGAGTTATTCTGAAAGCTCTCGCTGATTTTGATTCCGGAGCACTGATATCGATTCTGCAGAATGTGCAAAATATCTTTTCTGCAGAATGTACAAAAATAATAGATTGATAAGAGACATAAGAATAGTCTCATTTTTCCCCTAAAACATGGGAAATTCTTTAACAGTGATTTTAAAATTCGGATTATTCAGACTGTCGCGAAATTATGCATAGGGTAGGTGGGGGCAAAGGTTTGCAGTTTTGAGTTTTGGGTTTCTTACGGGCCTTAGATCCTATCGCCCCAAAAAGTCACTTGTATTGTAGTTGGGTATCCCCTCTACCTTCTATAAAATAATGAATTTTTTCCCGAAATATTTAGTCACCGAATTTTTAATTTTACCAAAAGACCTGTTTGCGAACCTTTGCCCCAATCGGTGGGGCAAAGGTTCGCACTGCAAACCTTTACCCCACTCGTTGGTTTCTTATTGGATAGGCATCGAAAATCACAAAAAGAGTTGTCTAAATAATTTTATTTCACATTTTGTAATCTTTTTAAAGGTGTTACATATATAGAAAATCACAAATGGAACAGGTTAATCTCAATAAATTTTTTCTTAAACTAAATAACTTCAAAATGAAATATCAACTATTAACACAGAAAGTTGAATCTAGCGAAGAAATTCACAAAATGAAAAGGGGTTAATCTCAATAATTTTTTTCTTAAACTAAAGAACTTCCAATTAAAATATCAACTATTAACACTATCGTTATATCATATCTTAGGCTTTACTCATTCTTTTAAAACCCGTAAAAATTAAGCAAATCAAGGGGATGGGGGACATTACAAAGCAATTTTTGAAATTTTTACCTAAGAGATATGAAATTGGACATAAATATTCATTAAAGTAAAACTATTTCAAACACCTTATAAAATTTATAAATATTTAAAATTTTATTTTTTATATTTAAAAAATTGAAATTTTTATTATGTTTTTAAAATGCTCCTTGCGATCCAATTTTTAACCTTATCCTTAATTTTGCATTTAGATTGTTTATACATTTTGATCAGGGTTATGTTTTGATTTGTGCTTTCGTTGAATAATTAATTTTTAGGAAATATTTTTATGCTTATACTCTGAATTCTCGTGAAATTTTTGTACTTTTCCACGCTTAAGTTAAACTTTGATAATCTGAATGATGTCGAAACCTGAAATGGATACATAACTTTATTTTAATGTATAAGAGGAGTCTTTGTAATAAATTTTATAAAATTTCGTCAAAAATTGTGACGCAAGGAGCATTTCAAAGACTTGCAAATCTGGAAATTACTCATTTAGAGCTTTTTTCCCTAACCAGACCTTCGAAGCTTATAATGTCTTGTAACAACATTTAATTCTTTTATCTTGTAAAATAGGTCTTTGTTCAGAGCTATTTTATTTTTGTGTTGTACTAATTTATTTTATTTTTAATTTATGGATTTTCAAGCATTTTACAAAAAATTTTCTGATTAAAAACAGGCAGTTTTAATCAAAAACCATAATATTTTTTCAAATTACAAAAATGTGAATTCCCATTAAAAATAAAAGACGTTGTTAATAAGGATTCCTAATGAAAAGAGTACATGAAACAAATGTTAATAGTTAGAGCGGCAAAGGTTTGCAGATGGGTCAAAGGTTTGCGCTGCGAACCTTTACCCAATGACTCCTGCAAACCTTTACCCCATTTCGTGCTTTTTCTGTTTCTGCAGAATGGACGCCACTGTATTTGAGTTAACCCAAAACTTAAGGTAGGATTTGAAAGGTTATTTACCACCCTAACATGCGAAAATAAGCCCAAAACAGTTCGTGAGTTTGAGTGATGCTCAAAATTACTCAAAAGTTGCAAAAAATTACATTAAAAGAGACGAAAATAAACTTACCTCATTTTCTCTGCAAAAGGGGGTCTTAACTCCAACATTTTTTAAGAGGCAACTGACTGGAAGTAGAGGAATGCACTGCCTACCCTATTCTTCCTAAAACTCTTCCCGGTCATTTTAAAATGTATGTGCGAACCTTTGCCCCATGCGAACCTTTGCCCCCACCTACCCTATAATCACAATTATTAAGGAATGAATTCTCTGAAGTCCGACCTATGACAAATACGAGATCGCGTGCATGGCTAATGAAGAATGTTTTATTCTTGTAACAAAAATAATGTTTACTTCAGACGAAATAAATTTTGCATTACCTTAAATTCTGTCACTTTACCCGCAGGGGGAAAAACTCTCTTTTTTATTTTAAGGTGTACAAGACCACAAAGAAACCTTTGAATACTTGCCGTTCATAGTTTACGAAGATGTCCAGTTATAGTTTCTGTATTTCACCCGAATGAAGTTTTATTTTGATATAACTTAACTAAATATTGCAATTAATTCATGTAATTTATAGATTCTTTTCATAATTTTGGAAGTAATTTCGTTACTCAACAGAGAAAACCTTTGGAGTCAACAATTCTGCTTGCTTGCCACCTTTCAGAAACTTTCAAATATTTTCCTTCCTTTGTTTTCTTCTATTTAGAGCTATACAGAGTCACATTACCGAGTTATCCCTATGCTTCTTAAAAAATGAAACATTTACAGTAAATTTTCTGCTTATAGTCTAGAGACGGGCAGGGCCCGATTATGAACGCTGGGGGCCCCTGGGCAGATGCTATTTGGGCCCCCCCCCTTACGAACATTTATAAAAATACACACTATTAGAAGTACTATGTGCATACATCAAGGGGGTTTTGGGGCCCCCTAGCATCAAGGGGCCCTGGGCAAAATCCCGCTTTGCCCATGCGATAAAAAGGCCCTGACGGGATTCATTTCGGATTCATTTAATTTGAATTTTTTTTCTCCCGTCTGAGACGGGAGAAAAAAAAATCAAATTGAATGAATCCGAATATATTAAACTCTGGATACACTATACGATATATCATTAAAAGCTCAAATTCCTTTGTATCAATTTCCCTGAAACTTATTTTGTGTTTTTACTCATATCAGGAATATCGTATCATGCTGTCACAAATAGGATTTTATCGTGGGTAATTTTTATAAAGTTTCCGAGAAATGAACTCAACATTTTAATTTTAAACAAATGCTTTTCACCCCAGGTCCAAGCTTCATGATTTAGTGCGAACTTCAAATTTCCGTGCTTTGGTCGAAAAGAAAAAAAAAATCTTGGTCAAAGGTTTAAAAAGTAATTAAAAAATTGTTCCGGAGGAACTGCAAGGAAAGCGTCAAGGTGTGTAATAAGTAAGATAAAGTGTAATTTTTAAGTAAAAAATATTTTATGAAATAAAGAGTTTCAAATTTTCACTTTTTATAAGATTTCTTTTGGTGCCCCATCAGCTATACTATGTGTCTCCAGGGCCGCCCAAAGACTTTACGGGGCCTGGGGCAAACTTCTGTCGGGGGCCCCGTAATAAATTAATCGAATTATCCCGTAATAAATTAATCGAAGATTAATCGAATATTTTTTTTTTTTTTTTTTTTTTTTTTTGGGGGGGGGGCCTTTTTTTAGGAGATTATTTTGAATTCTGAAGTACGGTACAAATTTCAGAATTTTCTTTCGTAGGAAATCAAATAAATAAATATAAAAAAAAATTGGGGCCCCTCCGGCAGTTGGGGGCCTGGGGCAAAGTGCCCCAGTTGCCCCCCCCCCCCTTGTGGGCGGTCTTGTGTGTCTCTACGTACTAAGATGAAAATTTTCGAGTGCCTTTGTCTTGCGGCTGGGGTGCTCGGTTCGAATTCCGACGAATGCCATTAAATACCATAGTGTCTAGGCCGGATATGGGAAAGTTAAATCTGTAGACTGGAAATTCCTTCCATGATGTCAGAGAGGGTGGGATAAGGTACGAGCCCTTTAGATATTTCCCCTTCGGGAAGCTCGGTTAAAATGGAGGTTTCACCAAAGGGTAGTGTTGGTTCACTAATAGGGTGTCTCCATTGAAAGCAACCAACGATTCTCGCGGTTAAAGTGTGAATGTCTTCATTGACAAGTGGGCCACGCATTGGACACATGAAAACAACAGATGAAAATTTTCCGGTGTGGAATTCCAGACAATTATCGTACTGAGGAAAAGTGAGGTTTAACAGCATGAATGCTTTCCCGTAAGCTGACATTTACAAATTCCCGTAAGTCAGTAATTAAAAAAAGAATGACAATAATTTTATTTCTCTAGAAGGAATTTTAAAGGGAAAAATATTGTTTTCCTCGCTTCAGTTTCAAGTCGATGCGTCAACAAAGACAGCAAATTTTCAGTCCTTTATTAAACTATGTGGAATTTTCCTCCCAGAATTTTCTTAATAAATTTGCGGGTAGAAAAATCAGACTATTTAAGCTTTCGGTTTTTGTTCAAAATCAATAGAAATTACTATTTTTACTATAAAAGTCTGAAAAATCTACAAAGAAACTTTATTAAGAATCGATTAAAAACTATGAAATATAAAATAAATAACCGAATCTAATATATAATACTATAATATGTATTTTTATTATTTAATATAGCCTATGTATAATCTATTATATATAATGTTTATATTTAATCTATAATTAAATATAAATCCTTAATTGATATTTTCTTTCATGTTACCTGTTAAATAGTGTCTATTTAAAATTGATGTAAAATAATGTATAATATATATTTATAAAATATGTTATATACTATAGACCAAGGGTTTCAAACTCAAAGGCTAACTTGGGCCAAACAAACAAGGTTTAACTATAGGTGGGCCGCAAAAAAAAAACAATATTAATAGAAACGTAGGTTTTTTACAGTATACTACCTAATTACAGTATATTCAACATAAATACACACATTTTGTTTAATAATAGCAAAAAAAGAGTATAATTAAAAAAACACTTAGCGAATTCTTCCTATCTAATTATAATTCTGCGTCGGTTATTTAATTATATATTATTGTGTGCCAATATATTGGCCGGGCCGCATGCGGCCCGCGGGCCGCGAGTTTGACACCCCTGCTATAGACCATATACAGACATAACATCTTTTGAAACATCTACAAAGTATTTCTCCTCCCTTAACTTAGATTGTCCTGTAAATTACTAATTTTACTAACCCCTTTTTAACTTTTCGATTTTTTTTTATTTACCCTCACGCGAGGACTGATCCAAAAAAGACCCTTGAGAAAATAGCCAACTTAGCAGTTTTAGACTACAGGGATTACCATATAAGGCAAAGCCGTAACTTTGAAATTTTCTTATCCAATATCTATCCTGACCACAGGTAGGGTAGGCTACACATGCTTATTTTTCTTGATAATATATATATATATATATATATATCAAGAATAATTACAAGATAAAAAGAACTTTTTATATACCATGTTTTTAAATTTTCTGTTGAATCATATAAACTTGACAATTCTATGTATTAATAAATACTTTTTAAATTCTTTTAATGAATTATCCCATCAACTTGAAAGAAAATGAAGTCAATTGGAAGTTAACTTCCGTTTAACTTTTCGTTCCCGTCCCGACGATAGATGGCTGCACCAGTCTACAAAACAAAATTAACTGAAAATGATTCAAATATGCTTAAAGATGGCTAAAAGTATTAAAATAATGCATTGTCATCGTGTTCTGAGCTATTCTAAAAGTTTCAAATGTCTAGCTTGTCGGGAAGTTAGTTAAAAATCGATTGCAATATTTGTACCAGACAAACAAACACACACATAAATAAACAAACAAGAAAGCGAGTTAATAAAAACATGGTAATAAGCATGTGTAGCGTTATATGTAGCTATGCGTGAAAACATGTATGAGAGCACAGTATATTTCTATCACTCTAAAAATAATATTTATTTAAAAATAATAATTTCAGTAGAAATGTCTTTTATATATATATATATATATATATATATATATATAATATTAAAAATAATATTTATTTAAAAATAATAATTTCAGTAGAAATGTCATTTATATATATATATATATATATATATATATATATATATATATATATATATATATATATATATATATATATATATATATATATATATATATATATATATATATAAATGACATTTCTACTGAAATTATTATTTTAAATAAATATTATTACAGAGTAATAGAAATATATTGTGCTCTCATACATGTTTTAGCGCATAGCTACACATAACACTACACATGCTTATTTTTCTTCATATTGTATATATTAATGTGTATATCTGTGTGTGTGTGTGTATGTAAGAAAAACATATTGAATAAAGAACTTCGGTTTCATAGACGGTGATTATATTCCGTATAATATTTTTATGATAGCCATTTCAAATTAAAATTTCTGCAAAATTAGAAGGCAACTCACTTTTGAACACTCTCATGAATGCGTCTTTTGAGGTAGGTCCCTGTATAAGAGAGAGATCGCTGTGTTTTTTAAAAGTTTTAATGTAGGATTACGTTCCTCAATATCGGTCCTCCGGAAAGAAAAAATTCAGAGTCCGTCGCGAGTTATAATTTTGGCTGAGCGCCAAAGTTATAATTTTGGCATCGCGCCAAACCCAGTAGCAGTAAGCAGTTAAATAGAAAAGTACCAAAATGCGTCAAAAAAAAAGAAAAGAAAAGCGGTAAGCAACAATCAGTAATCCTACGTTAATAACCCGCGGTAGTTTCGTTAGAAGAGACTACCTGAAATATATTTTTTTTTCATTTGTTGTCTCTTTTGAACCTACCTCCTTGGACAGCTTTGATGTCAAATGTGAATAGACGAATTTTATGATCAGAAATTTGAGCCAGAATTTTGGCAAAGTTTCTGTAAAATTTCCCAGCTCTGGGGAGGTTTCGAACTCACATTCGGATGAATGAGTCAACCATGAGTCAATCATGAGTCATTTCCAAGTGCATAGTATGATACGTTATAAATAGAGTTGTAATAAAGTAGTGTATGTTAAGAACGTATCCTTGGTTTAAATCTCCTTAATAATACCCCCAAAAAATTGTTTGAAATGTTTCGAAAAGCAAAGCTTAAAAAAGGGAAAATAAAAACTGTTGCTACCCTATTAACAAAACGAAGCCATTCGGAAAAATAATGGAAAATTTCTTGTGTAAAAGCTTATGTTAGGTCTGAATTAAAAGAAAAATTTCTTTTGTGAGAGATAATTGCCGATTCACGCAGAAAATTCTCTTTCTGTCGCTAAAGATTTCTTTCCGATTTCCTTTGGGGTTCTTTTCTCTTGCGAATCCTATTTCTTTTCAGTTCAACGAATAGCGAAAGACCTTGCTCGTCTATCAATGCATTTTATCATGCTCTATATGTTCTCTCTCTATATCGATATGATTCTGGGGTATTTTGTAGATATTTGTTAACAGAGACATCATTTAGTTTTATTTCGCAATTGAATATTGTTCGCTTTGTATCGATTCCTTCTTCGAATCAATAACCTCTTTTGGGATCAAAACAGGAGAACTATGATACAGGAACCTCGAGTAAACAGTATATACGAAACACGGTTTTAAAAATCAATCATACTTGATTAAACAATGTCGAATTAAAATAATTTAAAGGCATTTCACTTATTCCACTCCTGGCCATTAAAGTTGCAACACCTTGAAGGACGGATGATGCAAACGTCAAATAAGCCAGAAAGGAAGATGCTGGAATATGCAAATGATTAGCATTTAAGCGCAATCGAGAGATGCAGGAAGGAGAAACGGCATCTCAAACTCTGTATAAAAGTAAAGTTACGCAGCGGGTTTCTCATTCGGAAATCGCATTTGAATGTCGGTAGTTTGTGAGAAGATCGTGTTATGCCTCGTATAAGAAGGAGAAATGGCTACCAGCACTTGTCAGAATTCGATAGCGGCAGGATCGTGGCTTATCGAGAGAGCGGTTTATCGTTCCGCGACATTGCTACTCAGGGCCCGACTTAGCCTAATTGGGGCCCGGGGCAAAAACTTCTTTGGGGCCCCCCCCTCTGCTTCACTACTTCAGTAATGAAGAACTTAATACTTAATACTAAACTTTCTATTCGATTTGGGGGCCCCCCTCTGATGTGGGGGCCCGGGGCAACTGCCCCGTATGCCCCTGCCTTAATCAGGCTCTGTTGCTACTCGCATTGGTCGGAATACAACGACTGTCATGCGAATATGGAATCGATGGGTTCGGGAGGGTCATACTGAGCGCCGTGCAGGATCTCAACGGCCTCCCGCCACTAACGCCCGAGAGGACAGACATATTGTCCGGTCGGCCTTGCAGGATCGTACAGCCACATCACAGACCTTGAGTCAGGAAATGGGCTTGTTTGCAGCACGACAAGTATCCGCACGGACAGTGCGACGACTTCTGGAACAGCAGGAATTGTCTGCAAGGCGACCATTATTGCAGCTTCCCCTGACACTGCAGCATAGAGACGCGCGGTGACAGTGGTGTGCCCAACGACAAAACTGGATACAGGAATGGCACCACGTCGCCTCTTCCGACGAGTCCCGGTTCTGCTTGCTGCATCATGGCGGACATATCCGTGTCTAGAGTGTGGCAGCAATGAGGAGAACTCCCGTGGCTTGCTTGCATTCGGTATCATCATACGGGCCCTGCCGTTTTAGCTGCCAGAGGCGGCAGCTGTATGTAGCTGCGAGGACCCTGTATGACCCCAAATTGCCTACAATTTAATCATGTTTTCTTCCTACTATGCTGTATACCAGTGGTTCCCAACTGGTGTTTCGCGAGAGGCTCGGGAGTGGTCCGGCACCTCATGTAAAAAATTTGCCAAATAAATGGGGATTTTGAAAGCAATGTTCAATGAACTAGATGTTCATCCGATGACTATCAGGTGTTGAATTAAAATTTTAAAAGTTCCTTCCACAATTTCAAGTATTCTTGCTGGGCTCAGAGAAATTACAATTTTTTTTAAAAATGGGAAATAATTTATTCCTTTTCCTGAATTTTTAACACATTGCAATATTTCCCTATCAATTAAAGCACATTAAAATAAGCCTTCATTTCAACGCAATATTTAAATAAATTTCATTTCTGTAACTACTACAATGCTGAATATATCTGCGGACCCAGTGTGTCGCAAGCTGCAAAGCTCACATGCTATTGTTACCTTGAAAGTTCTGTCTTTATTGCCTATTTTACCACGAGCGGGTATGTAAAATGCTGCAAGATTGCGTTAGTCACGCTTGCTAAACATTTAGCACAGCTTCTCTGAACCTATACAATAAAAAAATAAGAATGGCAACTAGTGTCGAACTAATCACTACAGTTTTTCATCAGACCGGAAAGAATTAGGTGTGATTGCTTCCATGGAACTGTCTCTATGGGATAGCATTTGTGAATCGCGCTCGCACATAATCCATCCTGGTCTAGTGAAAAAACTTTATTGATAATTTCGAAACAAATCGCCATTCTTTATATATATATATATATATATATATATATATATATATATATATATATATATATATATATATATATATGTGTGTGTGTGTGTGTGTGTGTGAAGTAATAAAAAAGCCCCACTACATTGAAGAGAATAGAATAGTCGCTTATTTCGTTTTTGAAATAGAGGCTGTGCTTTATTATGGTTGAAAGGAATTTAGAATATACGCTAACTTTTCAAAGGCAATTAATATTCATGGGGCATTTTATTACATATATATATATATATATATATATATATATATATATATATATATATATATATATATATGTGTGTGTGTGTGTGTGTGTGTGTGTGTGTGTGTGTGTGAAATAATAAAAAAGCCACACTGAATTGAAGAGAATAGAATAGTCGCTTATTTCGTTTTTGAAATAGGGGCTGTGCTTTATTATGGTCGAAAGGAATTTACAATATACGTTAGCTTTTGAAAGGCAATTAATATTGATGGGGCATTTTATTACACATACACACACACACACACACACACACACACATATATATATATATATATATATATATATATATATATATATATATATATATATATATATATATATATATATATATATATATATATATATATATATATATATATATATATATATATATACTGAAGTGTCACTGAATTAGGGATTGCAAAGCCTATGCAAATTGTGTAGCGCTGCGCATCATGTATGCGCAAATGAGGGCGCTGTGGTAACTGCATATATAGCGCGTACTGTGGTTGTTCTGAATTAGTTGTTGGAATTGCCAGTATGGGTAAACTGCCTGATTTAGACGCCTTCGATCACGGACAAATCGTAGGTGCGCGACGCATGGGCCATTCAATTTCCGAAATCGTCAGACAGCTAGGATTTTCAAGGTCGACAGTGTCAAGAGTATACCAAGAATACATGGATGGTGGAAAAAAAACTAGCGATCGGGCAAACTGCAAAGGACAATTAGCCTTGACAGTGCGTGGTGAGAGACGGCTCAGGCGTATTGTACGTAGCCAGCGAAGCCAAACATTAGCTCAAATTACCACCCAGTTTAATGACGGTGCCAGTCGTACAGTAAGTAAACGGACTGTGCAACGCTCGCTTCACCGTATGGGTTTCGGGAGCCGTCGACCTACGACAGTACCATTGCTCTATACTCGCCATCGGGCTGCACGTCTTGCCTGGGCAAGAGAGCACAGAGACTGGAGTGTAGAGGACTGGAAACGAGTAGCATGGAGTGATGAGTCTCGATTCCGACTACTTAACGCCGACGGGAGGCTGAGAATATGGCGTCAGGCTCATGAAGCCATGGATCCTGCATGCCTGTCTGGAACTGAACAAGGGCATGGTGCCTCAATCATGGTCTGGGGTGTTTTTTCGTGGTACAGTTTGGGATCTTTGGTGCGTGTACCAACCTCCCTGAATGCAATTCGGTACGTAGAGTTGCTGGATGATCACCTCCATCCGTTTATGCTGTTCTGTTATCCGCACGGTAATGGAGTTTTCCAGCAAGACAACTGTACCTCTCACAAGTCCCGGTTGGCTACTGGCTGGTTGGATGAGCATTCCTCTGACTTCTCTGTCATGAATTGGCCACCTAGAAGCCCAGACTTAAATCCTATTGAGCATCTTTGAGATGTTTTGGAACAAGGCGTGAAAGGCCATCACACAGCACCAAAGAACCTTACTGAATTATGGACAGCTTTAGCCAATATTTGGCAAGCCATTCCCGTGGAACGTTTCCAGAAACTTGTTGAATCTATGCCAGGACGTGTGGCAGCCGTTATCAAGGCCAGAGGAGGCCCAACTCGTTACTAGTTAAGTATCCCTAATCCAGTGGCACTTCAGTGTATATATATATATATATATATATATATATATATATATATAATATATACATGCATATATATATATATATATATATATATATATATATATATACACTGCTCAAAAAAATTAGGGGAGCGAGCAAAGAAGTTAAGAAAACCGTGCGAGACAGCCACATATTGGCATAAAATGGATAGTACACGCGTATCAATGCGCAATACAGAAAAAAAGACGTAAAAAATTTTGTAATAAAGCTTTAATTCTTTGAAAATATGGAAAAAACATGAAAAGATGATTTAGGGCAACAATTTGGTTACATGTAAACGATAAAAAAAAAAGTATTGTTTAGAAATGATGCAAGATTTTTAATATGGTGTGTGGTCTCCTCGAACAGCTAAGACTGCTGCACGCCTGTTTTCCATGGATGCGATGATGTTATCGATAAGATTTTGGGGAATACTGTTCTACTCCTCAAGAAGTGCAATCTCCAAGTCTCGGAGAGTAAAAGGAGGCCTTGGTCTCGCAGCAATGCGTCGTCCGAGCATGTCCCAAACATGCTCGATTGGATTCAGGTCAGGAGAGCACGCTGGCCATTCCATACGCTGTATTGTTTTAGCTTCAAGCATGTTCTGCACAAGACGAGCTGTATGCGGTCTGACATTATTATGCTGGAAAACAAAGGAATCTCCAATGGCTGCAGCGTAAGGTATGACATGAGGTCTCAGTATCTCGTCTGCATACCTTCGGGCCGTCAAAGTACCATTCCGAATGATATGCAGGTCCGTACGTCCACCTATGCTGATTCCACCCCCATACCATAAAACCAGCTCGTCTGTATTGTGACCTTTCACGAACGAATGTGGGGTTATTTCGAGTGCCCCTTTCCCTCCATACCAAAACACGTTGGGTGTCACATTCCAGACTGAATCGGGACTCGTCTGTAAACAGCACTTGGCTCCAATCATGTTGCTCCCAATCTCGATGTTCAGCAGCCCATCTTCTTCGGGCAGCACGGTGGCGTGAGGTCAACGGAATGCAGACCATTGGCCTACGTTCATAGATACCTCCCTGATGAAGCCTATTACGTACTGTTTGGCTGGACACCCTTCGTTCTGTTGCCAAGAGCAACTGTCTTTGCAGCTGAGTAGCATTGTCTGTTATGTTTCGACGAGCTGTTAACAGTATATACCGGTCATCAGTTGCTGTAGTGGCGCGTGGCCGACCTTGCCCTGGTCGACGTCTAACATTCCCTGTTTCTTGGAATCGATTCCACAGTCTTGCAACGACACTTCTGGCGACTCCAACAGCGTCCGCGACACTACGTTGTGTTTGCCCGGATTCAAGTCTGCCTGTAATACGCCATGCCATGGATTCCGGTAAATCACGTTGTTGAGACATTTTCAAGTCACCTTTTCTCAAAAAGAATAACTGAGCAATCGAATTTCACAGTTAAGGCAGTGAAACAGACGTTTCTGCAACATCCCGATTTCCGCCCTTATGTTCTTTTTCTGGTCTTTGACGTCATGAACTTTGATTTGCATATGAAGTTTTCTTCTTCTGTTTCCTGCTAGGCTTTAAATTATGGATGATTTATTTTATGTTACTTATCGGTGTAAGTATTTGCGTAATTTCGTTAAAACCATGTGCTCCCCTAATTGCTTTGAGCAGTGTATATATATATAATATATATGCATTTGTGTTCCCGTTGTTCAGCATATCAAATAACACAGATAGAAAGGATTTCTTTGCAGCTCTGATCAATCAATAACAAGCTATAAAATGTTATGAGTTATTTTTCAGCCTGAAAGAGGGAAGAAGAATGGAATTATCGACTAGCTCTTCACAAAGATGGAAAGCATACGGACGAATAAAGATAGCTATTGAACTATCAAATCTCTTTATCTAAGGGGAACGGAACTTTATCTTGCTGGAATGTTCTTTTGACGACGCCTTTTACTTTTACTCTCTAAATCTATTATTAAGGTCAATTGCAATGCATGCTGGAGTTAAGGTGAAAGAAATATATTCGATTTCATTACTCTAACACATAATGTTTAAAAAGCATGGTCGGCAATAATTCATTCTTTGATGACGGCATAGCAGGAATACACACACACACACAAATATATATATATATATATATATATATATATATATATATATATATACATACACACACACACTGGTGTAAGAAATTAAGAGAATTTGCAGACTTGGTCGATTATCTCTAGAACTACTGTACCGATTTTAATGAAATTTGATATGTACATACATTGATACAATACAAAACAAATAACCATCCAATAATTGTAATACATACGCATGATCATGCGTAACACTCGTTGGAGTTGGAAGGTATGAAACAGAGGTTGCAGAATAAACAAAAAAAATGGGTTAATAGATGGGTTAATAGGGGGTATGGTCCCCTCTAACAGATATACACTGCTGGCCACTGTAAATGCAACACCCTGAAGGAAACATGCAAATAACATGAAATTTACAACATGCATTAGCGGAGGTGAGATATGCAAATGATTGGAATTTCAACGCAGACGCACATCACGCGCACCTGTGCGCCACTTCAAAGCGCTATTTAAGGCTTGGAGATTTCGACGATTTCAAGTTCGGCAATTGTGTTTTTCTTGTGGTTTTTTCAAAAAAACGATCAATTATGCATTGTCGAAAACAGCGATCATCTTTTGATCAAGTATCCGAGTTCGACAGAGGAAGGATAGTGGCCTACCGAGATTGTGGATTATCTTTCAGGGAAATCGGTAGTCGTGTTGGACGAAACCAGACAACTGTAATGCGGATATGTGATCGTTGGATGCAGGAGGGTACGACGGATCGGCGTGTTCGATCGCATCCACCTCAGCGCACCACTTCACGTGATGACAGGCAAATTGTGCGCATGGCAGTGACAGATCGCTCAGTCACATCACGAACCATAGCACAGCACATGCAGTCTGTAACGCATCATCCAGTGTCTGCGCGTACCATTCGACGCCGTTTACAGCAGAGTGGTCTGTCCGCAAGACGTCCATTGCTTTGTCTACCCTTGACGCAGAACCACAGACGTCTCCGCCGCCAATGGTGCGATGACAGAAGGATGTGGACTGCAGAATGGAATGGAATTGTCTTTACTGACGAGTCACGCTTCTGTCTGCAACACCACGATGGTCGCATTCGAGTCTGGAGACACCGTGAAGAGAGGATGCTGAACAGCTGCGTTATGCACCGCCACACTGGTCCTGCACCGGGTATTATGGTATGGGGCGGTATTGGATATCACCCTCGCACACCTCTAGTACGCATTGCCGGTACTTTAAACAGCCAGCGCTACATCTCCGAGGTGTTGGAGCCAGTTGTCCTTCCTTACCTTCAGGACTTGCCCACAGCCATATTTCAACAGGATAATGCGCGACCACACGTGGCACGTATTGTCCAACGGTTCTTCGTCAATCGCCAGATTGAATTGCTTCCCTGGCCGCCTCGCTCTCCGGATCTTTCGCCGATAGAAAACATGTGGTCCATGGTTGCTCTACGATTGACCCAGATTCCATCCCCAGCTGCCACTGCAGATCAACTTTGGCAACGTGTGGAAGCTGCTTGGTCTGCTGTAGCCCAAGAACTCATCCAAAGTCTCTTTGAATCAATGCCGAGGCGTGTGGCAGCGGTGATCTCCAACAATGGCGGCTACTCTGGCTACTGATTTTGGCAGGAACCACAATTCACAGAAGTCTATAAATTTAATCATTTGATACTTGGTCAACATGTTATAAACAAAATAAATTTTGTTGTGATATCTCTTGTCTTTCTTGGTGTTGCAATTTGGGTGGCCAGCAGTGTACATGTCTCGCAGCGTGATTTCATACTTGAAATAAGGCAGTTTATCATTTCCTGTGGCAAATGGTCCCACTCGTTCAGCAACGCTGTTTTCATTCTCTGGGTGGTTCTCGGAGGTAGGTTGCGAGTTGCAATTGCCCTCCTCAGAGCGTCCCAGACATGCTCTATAGGGTTAAGGTTTGGAGATCTGGCTGGCCAATACATCCGGCGAATATCCTCACTCTCTAGAAATTCGTCGACCAGAAGAGCTCTATGTGGCGCTCTATCGCGTTATCGTCCATTAAAATAAACTCAGGACCAACTGCACCCCTGAAAAAACGAACATAGGGCTCCCAGACCTCATCCCTATACCTCACACGAGTCACAGTGCCTCTTTCAAAGACCTATGGAGAGGTGTGCGGCCATCGAACATGATACCTGCCCAGACCATTAAACCTCCTCCGCCATAATGGTCGATTTCGCGGACATTGGAGGGTAGGTAGCGGGTCCCTGGTTCTCTCCATATGAACGTACGGCGAGAATCGGTGTTTAGGCTGAACTGGGACTCATCAGTGAAGAGAACGGTCGCCCATTGATCCATACTCCAATCTCTATGCTCTCTGCACCATGATAAACGGATTCTCCTGTTCGTAGAAGTGAGCGGGACGCAAACAGCAGGTCTTCTTGCAAACAACCCTCTCTGATGAAGTCTTTTGGAAACAGTCACCTTGATACACGGGTTCCTGTGGCTGCATGCAAGTCACGAGAGAGCTGAGAAGCTGTAGCACTCCTGTTACGCCTCTCTATAATCGACAAATGGCGATCTTCTCTGGCCGTCGTGGCTCTTGGACGACCTTGCCCAGGCTTTCTCTCGATGGATCCGGTAACCTGGAACTGTTTCCATAAGTTACACACGACGCTGGGCGTTAAATTGAACTCTCTACAAATTTGGACTTGAGATTGGCCTGCTTCTAGCCTCCCCACAATTCGCCACCTCATTCCATCATCTAAACGTTGGTGGTTACTGATTTTTACTGTTACAATTTGAAATTAACCGATTGCTGCGAAACAACACCAAGAAATTCGCCTAGGTGTGCTAGCGAACGGAATGCGTCTTAACTTACGTGCGCTTATAAAGCCTGTTTCTGTACTGGCTCCACCTACATACACGTGTACGCTTACGTATTTGACGTACAAGATTTGCATTTTTGTCTAGAAGCAGTGGTTTTACATTCAGTTCAGTTCTTTTCATGTAATTCGATAAAATATGGAAATTCTCTTAATTTATTTCACCAGTGTATATACATATATATATATATATATATATATATATATATATATATATATATATATATATATATATATATATATATATATATACATATATATATATATGAATATGTATATATATATATATACATATATACATATATGTATACATATATATATACATATATGTATACATATATATATATACATATATGTATACATATATATATATGTATACATATGAACAAAATATGGTCGTTTAACGGGGTGGCTGCCGAATAAGGGTGGCCGGCAATACGGGTGGCCGAATACGGGCGCCGAATACGGGTCGAAATGCTCAGCATTTGTTCTGAAGAACATAAACTTTGCTTTGTCATAATTTGTTATGCTAATTATTGCTTTTCTTATCACATGAAACGCCATCTGTCGGCCATTTTTTGAAGTTTTTTTGTGGTTGCAATAAAACCCCATGTCATTCCAAGCATGTGTATCAATTTTTACCTCTCTACCTACATTAGTCCATGAATTATTACTTTTTCAAATGTATACTGACTTTCTGATCACCCTGTATGTATATATATATATATATATATATATATATATATATATATATATATATATATATATATATATATATATATATATATATATATATATATATATTTACAGTGATTTCCGCTTATAAGAATCACGTTTGTTATTACTGTTTTTGATTCTTATAAGCGGTTGATTCTTATAGCCAAAATTTAGGTTTTTGGACAGGCACACACATACCTATATATACATATACAGTCGAACCCCGTTATAGCGAACCTGGTATATAACGAACTCCCGGATATAACGAACAAAAATTTTGGTCCCGCCGTTTTCCTATTGTATTTAATGCTAATTTATCCTTTTATAGCGAACTTCCGAAATCTTAAGAATCAGGTATAACGAACATTTTTTTCAGTCGTCAACTGAATTTTTTTTAAATTTTTAAACTTTTTAAGAATGTTAAAGATACAACGAATGTTGAAGAAGAAGATGATGAAGATTTACGTATCGCGATGTGGATGGAAAAGCACAAAATTTCATCATTCTCAGATTGTGACATGCTATTGTTCGAAGCATGTGATGATGAAGTCATTACATGTGAAAATTCGACTGATGAATACATTGTGGAGGAAATTAAAATGAATCATTCTGAAATCGAAGATTCTGAAGCTGATGAAGAGGAACACATAATGACGAAATCCCCACCATTTTAGATACTACAGCAGCGATGAGTGTCATTAATAAGGTTTTGTCGACACAATCAGCGGAAGAAAGAGTCTTGGGGTCATTCTATGTATTTTACAAAGAAATTCGAAAAATGTGTTTGAAATGGGCATCACGTTAGCAGAGGATAACCAATTATTTCTGCATGAAAACAGTGAGCAACTCTTAAAGATAAAATCGATTTATTTCCATTTGTCTTCATTTTTAGTTATTTTAATTAGTATTGTGCCAGTTTAATGTAATCGATTTTAGTGAATATAATTCATTAATGATCATTTTTAATAGATTTTATCATTTTTTCAATACAGCATTATTGAATATACATAGCAACAAATCAGTTAAGCATTTTGTGAACTCTAACATATTTCTTAATGGTTCGGATATAACGAACCACCGGATATAGCGAACAAAACTTTTGGTCCCTTGAAGTTCGTTATAACGGGGTTCGACTGTATTAGATAATTTACCATAAAATACTCTTTAATTTACGTTAATTATCTTTTATTAAAATTATTTTTTATAATTTTAAAAATACAACTTAATTTCTAGACCTAAAAGTAGATACACGTGATTATAGTAAGAGAAGAAAAAATCCAATATTTGTTACAACATAACTGCTTAACAGTTTTAACATTTCAACTACAGGAAGGGAGTAAGAAAAAGTTTTCTATGGTAGTTTGACGAAATGAAGTTTTCAAGAGGCTGTTTATACCTCTTTCAATAGCAATAGCCTCAGACGAAGATTAACCTTCTAGCTTACGTTTCACGGTTTGATAACGTGCTGAATCTACTAATGTCATGTTTTCTTAAATGATAGTGGACACTTCGCCGAAGATTTATGCGTTTCAGGGTCCAGGAATCCGCAACCAGGATGTGGGAGGTGGGAAAAAAGAGTCCCTGTCTGTGTTTGTCACTGGAGAAAAGTGAAATCGGACCCGGACGCGTAAAGATGCCCCCGGGTCAAGCTAATAGGACAGTGTTGTGCTAAATCGTTTAAGGGGAAACTATTATGTTATCTCTAACAAAGAAAGATATGCATTTTACGAATGTATTCCATCCCATCTTATCAGTCTTTTAAAAAAAATAAAGAAAGAACTTCGTGTCCTTTGAGGGTTTAAGTTGCTTTTATGGACAAGAGTGCAAGCTGATTCTTAAAACAGGTGGATTGATTCTTTAAAGCGAAAATTTTAACATGGAAATAATACATTTGTTTTTGCTTTTGCGATATTGATTCTTATAAACGGTTGATTCTTATAACCACTGACCACTATAAGCGGTGGTTACTGTATATATATTTATATATATATATATATATATATATATATATATATATATATATATATATATATTCATCCGTAATGCTGTGTAGCTTTAAATATATTTAAAAGACTGGCAAATTTAAGTGACTCGAATTAATTTGAAAATTAGTTATTATGATTATTATATGTGTTATCAAAACCATCGGTATCTTTTCATATTTCTCTAAACTTACGAAAAAAGAAAAAAATCTATTTTAAATTTGTTCATTATAGTTTTCTAAAACACAACTACTACATCGGTAAGTTCTTCATATATCTTTTTCTAATCCCCCGTAAAATTCTCATTTAACTCTGAACAATATCTGGTCTAATTAAATATGCCAGTTTATCTGCAAATATCATTTGCTACACATACTTATTGATGAAAAAGCATAGTACTCGTATAAATAAATAAATAAATAAATATATATATATATATATATATACAGGGCCGTTCCAACCCGGGGGTGCCAGGGGGGCGGGGCACACGGGCGGCAAGTCAAGGGGGCTGCAAGTCAGCCTCCCGGTTAAAAATAATTTAAAACTAATTTATTAGTAAAATAATCAATATAAAAATATTATCATTATGCTAGGTAACTACTTATACATAATGATAATATTTTAATTATCATTATGTATAAGAGTTAAAAATGCATTTTACAAGTATAACTGCAAATAAACAAAACCACACTGGTTTTAAAGACGCTATTCCACGTCGCAACTACTAGTTGGGAAATACAGTGTTCGTTTTTGTTTTAACACGTTTAAACCCATCATCCCATCAAATCGCGTCGCATCGCGTCGCATCGGTGCGGGCGGTTTTTGTCAGGTTGCAAGAAAATACTCGTTTATGCCCTAAGCCTATAAACACACGGATCGGGATAGTTTGCACTAGTTTAGTTTTGAACGTGTCCATCTCAAAAACTGAAAAAGAAAGCTTTCTGTCTCTAATTTTTGTGCTCGATTTTGTGATTACTGACTAATAAAAATATTTCACAGGTAAGTAAACTTGATGATATTTTTTCTTTTGCGCGGTTAGCGGTTAGAAATTGAAATAATACATTTATGGTTTGATATTTGTTTTGCAAAAAAAGCGCTAGGATTCATTGCTTAATTCTATTTTAAATGTTTTTTTTAAATTCGCAAATATTAAACATATACTACAGGAACAAGTGTAAACTTAGATTTTTCAACCGCATCACCTTATTTTTTTAACAGGTGCGTGAAATATGGCAATTTTTTTCAGAAATCGGGAAAATACGATTTTTTTTATTAAAGTAAACGTAGGGGGGAATTGTATTTAAAATATAAACAAAATTAAAATAAAATCGATTTGCAACGTTTCTTTGCAAAAGTCAATCTTTATCGAGAGACAGCTTAACTTACATGCGCCTTTTTATAAGTTCTTTACGAAACGAACAAATATAAGTAAAAATAAATAACAGAGCTAGATAATTATAAGAAGAATGTAGACAAAAAACAAACAGAAATCAAGCACTCAGGGCTCCACACACCAGAGGCGAGATTCTGTAGTAGTGCCGGAACTAAACCAGAAATCGAGGTAACCGACAGGTCTCGTCATCAGGGAGACTAACCAAAGCAGTTACCTCAAGGGGAACTTTCTGAATAGGATGCAGGTATAACCAAACGACATCCGAAGGCCCCGAGATCCCCATAGAAACAGATAGTCAAGAGCAAATGAAAAGACATGGACAACTTGCAGTAAGGGATCAATGCACTATATATGCAAGTACACATATAATCTTAATGAAAAGACAAAGATGCATACATAACCTAACTCAGTGAGTGATGATATGGCGAAACAGCATCCAATTTTTACCCTAGTAGTTACGTCACTGTAACAACACCACAGCGCCACACCCCAATGAAGTTAAAAAAAATATGAAAACAGAAACTCTATACAAAACGTCTTTAAAATATACCTGAGTCTAAATGCCATTTTTTAAAAACTTTTAAATTGCCGAAATTATTAGGGAAATTGTTCTTACGTAGGTTTTCCTCGATAATGCCACATGCCTCCAAAAAATCTTCAGCGTTATTACAAATGTTTTTTATTCTGTATAGTTGTGGGTAAAAGATATTATAATAAATTTTATAGTTAAAGTTGCTATGGAAATTGGTAAACTGGATAACCTCAAAGTTAAAATCTAACCTTTTATCATAAATCCCAATTTTTAATTCGCTATTTTGAATTTTAATTTTTATATCCAGATAAGTCGCAAAATGATTATTTTCATTAGTCCTGTTTAAAGTTAGTTCCTTTGGGTAGATTTGATTAAGAAATTCCAAATCGTTACAGTTAAAATTTATAAGGTCATCAATATACCTAAATCCGGTAACATTATTTGAGTTAAGAAATTTAGTTTCGTAAGAATGCAAGAAAATGTTTGCAAAGGCACTAGAAAAGCTATTACCCATTGAGATACCCTTTATCTGTTTAAAAAAACTCATGCCATTAAAGAGGTAGTTTTCAAAAATATTAAATTTGCATAAATCAATCCAGTCACATTTTAAGATTAAAGTACTATCCAGATAGGCATCATAAATTTCTGAGCAGATATTCATTAAGTTATCATGGGGATTACTAGCAAAAAGGTTTTCAAAATCAAACGTGTGTATGCTATCTATATTCTTACTCTTTAAAAATTGTAGAACATCCTGGTCCCTAATAATTTCGGCAATTTAAAAGTTTTAAAAAATGGCATTTAGACTCATGAATATTTTAAAGACGTTTTGTATAGAGTTTCTGTTTTCATATTTTTTTTAACTTCATTGGGGTGTGGCGCTGTGGTGTTGTTACAGTGACGTAACTACTAGGGTAAAAATTGGATGCTGTTTCGCCTTATCATCACTCACTGAGTTAGGTTATGTATGCATCTTTGTCTTTTCATTAAGATTATATGTGTACTTGCATATATAGTGCATTGATCCCTTACTGCAAGTTGTCCATGTCTTTTCATTTGCTCTTGACTATCTGTTTCTATGGGGATCTCGGGGCCTTCGGATGTCGTTTGGTTATACCTGCATCCTATTCAGAAAGTTCCCCTTGAGGTAACTGATTTGGTTAGACTACTTGATGACGAGACCAGTCGGTTACCTCGATTTCTGGTTTAGTTCCGGCACTACTACAGAATCTTGCCTCTGGTGCGTGGAGCCCCGAGTGCTTGATTTCTGTTTGTTTTTTGTCTACATTCTTCTTATAACTATGTAGCTCTGTTATTTTTTTAGTTATATTTGCCCTTTTTCAATATGAGGATATGAAGCAACTGCGCAATCTTAAATTGAAAAGATATATAAGTTTTCAATGCTAGGGTAGATTTTAAGTTAATTTGTTTGGCAGTCTATGCCCGATTTTTAATTTTTTTGTCTCAGTTGTTTTGTTCATATTTGTATACATTACGAAAACAACCTCATTTTTTTACACATGTCTGATAATCGAAAAAAGCTTTCTGGGACCCAATACAGAAAAAGAAAACTTGAAAAAGAAGAATTAGTAAAGAAGGCTTGTGGTTCACTAAAAACATTTTTAATCCCAGCAAGATCCCATGAGGCGCCATCAAGTGCCAGAGCTTTATTATATCAATACTAGTAGTCCGCATTCGACATCGGTGGTTCTTGAAATCTGTGTGTTGTTCAGTGGTACTAATCTGTGTAATCTCACACATCGACGACAATCAAATTAAACTTAATAAACATATTTAATTATCTCAGCGCTCATGCATAATGCGTGTTTCTCGTACGCTATCCATAAGGTCTCTGAAACAGAACATTCAAATCTGCGCTAGCAGCGCCACCTATATGAGTGGGTTTTACCATTTCTCCCCACTTAAAATCCTATGGACTTTATCTTTCACAAAATTAATCAAACAAAAATAAACTAATTAAATTCTTAAATCACATACATCAATTTGTAAATTATGCTGTAAAAGAGTAAATATGTAAAAAGAAGTAAAGTTCAAAAAATGTTCAAGAATAATATAAAGTTCAAAATTAAAAAAATAAGTTCAAAAGTTCCAGTATCTTCAGTTATCAAGAAAAGGTAATGGCACAACCTTGTTGATGGCTCGTTTTAGAACACCTGTAGAGGTCTTCATCTCAACTACTCTCACGAGACCATCATTACCTGGAAAAACTTTTAGAATGCGGCCCATTGGCCAGTCCATTGGCTTGGTATTGGGATCCCCCAATAATACAAGCTGGTTCACCTTCAAGTTTGGATTCTGAACAGTCCATTTCTTTCGGGACTGAAGGTGATGCAGGTATTCGGTTTTCCAACGGTCCCAGAACTTGTCTCGAAGGCTCTGTATAAGTTTCCACCTAGAATGAAAAGACAAAGAATCCGAAGCAGTATATGGTTCAGGAAAGGATAAAATAGCATTTCCAGTCAAAAAATGTCCCGGAGTTAAAGGTATCAAGTCATTGGGATCTGAAGAAAGCGGTGATAATGGACGTGAATTTAAAACGGCTTCAATTTGAGTAACTAGCGTAGTTAACTCTTCAAAGTTCAGGATAGCAGATCTTGTCATTTTTAACAGAATGCGTTTCATCGATTTAATATTTGCCTCCCACAATCCGCCAAAATGAGGAGAAGCGGGTGGAATAAAGTTCCATTGAATTCCCTCTTCTGCACTAAATCGTTGAACTGAGTTGGATTTACAAACTTCATTCCAATCGTTAAGGATGTTTCTTGCACCCTTAAAATTCGTTGCATTGTCACTCCAGATGACGGACGGCTTAGATCTTCTTGCAATAAATCGTCGAAGACTTGCCAGAAAGGCTTCGGTTGTTAAATCAGAAACAACTTCAAAATGCGTAGCCTTAGTACTAAAACAGATAAATATAGCAATGTATGATTTTAGAGTCACTCTTGACCTTTTCAAGTTGGGTTTGGTGATTATAGGACCTGCATAATCTAATCCGACCTTTTCAAATGGTCTGGAAGGCACAATTCTATCTCGCGGTAAATCCCCCATCATCTGATTTATTGTTTGGTTCTTTGTTCGAAAGCAAGTGATACACTTATTCAGTAGTCTTCTAACTCGATCTAGGCCAGATGGGATCCAATATGACTGTCTTATTAAATATAATGTAGATTGTACACCAGAATGCAAGGATTTTTTGTGATAATGTTCAATAATTAGTTCAGTGAAATGATGAACCTTTGGCAAAAGTATTTGATGTTTTTGAAATTCAGAAAGGACAGAATGTTTCAATTTCCCTCCCACTCTCAATATTTCATCTTTGTCCAAAAACACGTTTAAAGATAAGATTTTACTACTTTTAGGAATAGGCTGTCCGTTTTTAAGGCGCTTTATTTCAGTTGGAAATTCAGTTGATTGTACGTGCTTCACTATAATTTCAGTAGCATGTTCAAATTCAGAAGCACTTATACTGCCTGTTTTCCGAAATTCAGAATTCACTTTACAGTTATAAATAAATCTTAAACACAAAGCACTTATTCTAATTAATCTACTAAACGAAGAATATCTTGTAATCAAATCATTTTCAGTTTGGTTCCTTTCAACTGTTGTATTTACAGCAACTGATTTCTTAAACTCTAATTTATCGATGTTTATGTCGGTTTCGAATGTTGGTTCTAAGGATATGGGCCATTCAGCTTCCTTCATCGTCAACCACTTGGGTCCATGCCACCACACTTCATCATTTTTAAGTTCACTTAAGGGTAAACCTCGACTTATTAAATCAGCGGGATTATCCTTCCCCATACAGTGATGCCAGTCCTTAGGGTTACTTAATCTTTGTATTTCTTGTATCCTATTCTTCACAAACACTTTGTGTCTGTTTGGGTCTCCTTTAATCCAATAATAAACAATTGATGAATCTGTCCAAAAATATTGACTAACAGGAAATTCAAAGGCATTTATGATTGTATGACTAATTCTAGCAGACAAAAGTGCACCCATGAGTTCCAATCTAGGAATCGAAAGTGTCTTTAATGGAGCTACCCTGCCCTTCGATGTTACGAAACTAGAAATGATATTTCCATCATTCAATTCTATGCGTAAATACACAACAGTACCGTACGCCCTTTTAGAAGCATCTGAAAAGGCATGCAGCTCAATGGAAATTGCATTGTTCGGCAATGAATTTTGAAAATAGTATCGAGGAATACTTATCTCCTTTAAATATTAAATCTCATTACACCATTTATCCCAAGAGATTTCTAATTGTTTGGGCAATTTGTCATCCCAGTCTAATTTTAAACACCAAATTTCCTGAATTAAACATTTAACTAGAATAGTATAGGGACCCACGAGACCCATTGGATCGAATAGTCGGCCAGCTGCTTGTAACAAGTATCTTTTTGTGTCAGTTCTTTTAGAAAGAAATGCTTCCAGACCCTTAGAGTCAAAATAAAATGTATCAGTTTTCTCGTTCCAACCGATTCCTAAGATCTTCGGAGCTATCAACTTCGTGTCTAAAGATTCGTCAGATTCATCTACATCAAATTCTAAATTCTTCAACTCTTGACTTAGTTCGGGAGAGTTCGTTCTCCATTTCCGAAGGTCCATACTTGCGTCTCTAAAAATCTCTACACTTTCTTTACAAGTTGTCAAAGCTTGCTTGACACTGACTTCACCACTCAGGAAATCATCAACATAGAGCGATTGGTTAAGATGCTTAGTAGTTAGAGGAAATGTATCTGCGTATTTTTCCAGATGATGTTTTATTGTAGCTGCAAGGAGGAATGGACTTGATTTCACTCCAAATAAAACACGCGTCATTCGGAACAATTCAAACTTCTTGTTTTTATTATCGGTTCCTGGATCTTCATCCCAGTAAAATCTTGTAAAATCCCTCTCACTTTCGTCTATTTCTATCATCAAAAAAGCCATTTTTATATCGGCAACAAATGCAATCGGGTTAGTTCTAAATTTGATCAAAAGGAGAAATAAGTTTGGTAAAAGATTAAGTCCTGCATGTAAACAGTCATTCAAGGATAGTTGTCCCTTTGAATGCGATGATGCATCAAACACGATTCGTAATTTGCTCGTAACTTTATCAGTACGAATCACTCCTCTATGTGGTAGATAAAATGTATTTTGCTGAATATTTTCTTCCTCTGCTGGAACACGCTCTATAATATTCTCGGAAAGATAATTTTTTAGAACTGATTTATATTCATAAAATAAGGAAGGATCATTTTTAAAAGATGTTCTCAATTTCACAAATCTATTCCTTGCCGTTTGTTCATTATTTCCTAACAATGTTTTCATATTTGGTTTCCAAGGAAACTTAACCTTGTACCGCTTATTTTGGTACGAAATTCCAGCTTCAAATTCAGACATTAAATCTTTATCAATATCTTTGTCATCAAATTCCTCTGCCTCTATGCCCAGATTTTCTAAGTTCCAAAATTCACTGAGTTGTTTAGATATATTATCTTCGTTGACCATAACGGTCATTGCGATTTGTTCTTCGCAATCTGTGTCTCGACCCTGTAAGGACCACCCAAACAATGTTTCGACTGCTACAAGAGTTTTGTTTAGACGTGTAATTCTTCCAGTAACTACCTGATAGTAAAAGTCTCCCCCAATTAGAATCGATATCTGTTTATTGTTAAACTCATAACAATCAGCCATTTGTACATTTTTCAAATACCTAAATTTTTTATCAATATCTTTATCAGGGGTGGGTAAATGTGTAGCCGAAATACGTTCAATTTCTAGCGCTTCTATTTCTATACATAAATTCGGGTCGTCTCTATTTTTTAATTTAATTTTAACTACATTAAATGTCTTCGATTCCGTTTCCTTATCCCCAAATGAGCAAATAGAAAGGTTCTCCTTTCTAACAATAGGAAAGTTAAACTTTTCAGAAATACTTCTTAAAACGAAACTCTTCTGACTTCCGTTATCTAAAAATAGCCTTATAATTTCTTCTTCATTATTGCCATCAACTAACGCAGCGCACGTTTGTAATAAAGAAGGATTTGTTTTGATTTAAAAACTGCCGAGACTAAACTATTCGTTTCCTGTTTCACAGTAGAACTGTCTCTGTTTCGATTTCGAAAACATATGGCAATGTGATGAGATCCACCGCACACAGGGCATAAATCCTTTTTCAGACACTCGAATGCGCGGTGAAAGGGCTTCAAACATAAATAACACATTCCCTTCGATTTCAAAATGTTTCTTTTTTCCTTAGCATTAAAAGTATCACAAGATTCTAATTTATGCGTTGTTTTATCACAAAATAGACAATTTCTTGGCGCCAATGCTGATTGAGACGCCAGCTCTTTCACAGAAGTCGAAAAGGCCATCTGCTCTGTTTTCCGCGGTAGTCTGCTGTTGTGTCTAACGGAAAGGGGATATTTATTTTTTACTCTCTCTGGTGAAGGAAAGAAATTTTGTTTTTGATTCAACGATTTATGACTGTTAATTTGAAATGACCGTTCTCGGCATCGAATTTCCGAATTGAGAAACTGCAAAAGAGCATTTAAATCGAATTCTTTATCATTTTGAGTACGATTAAATTCCAAAACAAATTCTGAAGGAATTAACTTCATTAAAATGGGAGTTAATAAATTTGAATATGATTCCCCTTTAATTCCCAAACTCTCCAGACTTCTTATTTGTGTTACAGCGTGGTCATACAAATTTCTCAAACTCACAACATCATTAGGATTTTTAACAGGTGTTAAATTCAATAGATCACTTAGGTGGCAATTAATCAATATAGATTTGTTTCCAAATCTGTTCTTTAATAAATCAAGAGCTTTATCATAATTCTCATCAGAGATTGCAAATCCGTTAATGCAAGAAAGAGCATCACCACACAAATATGACTTCAGATAGTTGAATTTATCAACTTTACTTAGTTTTGCATTATTATGAATAGAGCTTTCAAACAAATTATAAAAATCTAACCATTTTGCGTAATCGCCAGAATACTTATTTAAATGCAGTTTCGGCAAATTTATATTTACACAATCAGAATTATCAGAATCATTCACTTGAATATCTCGTGAAACTGTATCAACTTGGATAGAATTTGAATTATCAGAATCAACCAATTGAGTATCTCGTGAAACTGTATCAACTTGGATAGAATTTGAATTATCAGAATCAATCAATTGAGTATCTCGTGAAACTGTATCAACTTGGATAGAATTTGAATTCATTTTCTTAATTCTAGATTTAAGTTTCGATTTCCAAAATATTATTTTTTCTTTGATTTCTTCCGAAACTTCCAAGTCTTCAGATATCGTATCAACAGTTAAAACTTCTTCAATATCTTCATTTAAAGAATTCAAATTACTTTCTTTTTCAATTAATTGTTCTAAAAATGCTTCAAACTGATCAACAGTTTCGTTTTCGTTGTTGATCGATATCTCAATTTTATTAATCAATTTTGTCAACATAGAACGTACCGCTGTACGCTTCTTCTTTAATTTTGAAAGTTCTTCTGTCATTTTTATTTTTCTATCCAGGTATAATTCAGTTTCCATAAAAAATTTCTCTTACCTGGATTCAATGTCGCGATGATATCAATCACTTTCCTTTGGCCTGTGCACCAAATAGTAGTCCGCATTCGACATCGGTGGTTCTTGAAATCTGTGTGTTGTTCAGTGGTACTAATCTGTGTAATCTCACACATCGACGACAATCAAATTAAACTTAATAAACATATTTAATTATCTCAGCGCGTGTGTGTGTGTGTGTGTACAGAGGCTGTTCGCACATTTTTTAGACGATTTTGGTAAGCAGTAATAAAAAATCGTTTGCTGCAAAAGAAATAATTGCAATTGTACTATGTTTTTAAAAGTCAAAATTATCGTCTGCGGCTTGAAAGTTTTGTTTTTATTCAAAATGGCGTTTTTAACAAAGCAGTGGTTCGAAGGCTACATTTATGCTCTTTCCGAAGAGAAATATGTATACTCCGTTATCCAAAAACGATGTGAGAGTCATGGTTTTGTGATATCTAAAGCGTCGATAAGTAATATCGTCAACAAGAAAGGAAAAAAACGTCAAATTGGAGCCTCAAGTGGGACAAAAATTCCAAACAAGTATCCAGGGAAAAAACGGACATCTTCGACTATTGCAAAGGTACGTTGTTTAATGTTAAAAGAAAATCCCCGTAGTCAAAGGACAGTTGCAAAATCATTAAAATGCTCGGTGTCCACTATAATCAAAATGATAAACGTTGATTTAAATCTTAAGAAAGCGAAAAAACGCAAATCTTCGACTATTGCAAAGGTACGTTGTTTAATGTTAAAAGAAAATCCCCCTAGTCAAAGGACAGTTGCAAAATCATTAAAATGCTCGGTGTCCACTATAATCAAAATGATAAACGTTGATTTAAATCTTAAGAAAGCGAAAAAACGCAATGTGCATCGTCTTCTTCCAAATCATATCGCTGAACGCAGGACACGCTGCAGAATTCTATATGAGAAACACTTATCCAAAGAAAAATGGAAAACAATTGTCACAATAGATGAATCATGGGTGTATTTAAATGACTGCAACAAAAAAAGAGCCATTTATTATCATAAAAGGGGAGAAAAAAATTTAAGTACATGGTTCAAAGAATCGAAAGAAAGTTTTTCTAAGGGATTCATGATTGTTGCTGGTTTTTCTTGTAATGGCAAGTTAAAAATAAAGAGAGTGGATAAAAATGTCAAGATTAACTCCAAATACTATCAGGAACATATTTTAACGCCAATTTTTCTGAATGAAATACCATCGCTTTACCCACAGTGCCATCAATCTGTGAGACTCCATCAGGACAAAGCTAGCAGTCACACATCAAAATCCACTGTAAATTTCCTAAAACAAATGGAACAAAAAACTGGTATCAAGGCCATACCCTTCACTGATATCCCTACTAAATCTCCCGATGTATCACCTATGGATTTTTGTGCTTTCGGACTTTTAAAATCTGCATTATCCAAACGTCGTCCCAAAACCCTTACAGGACTCTGGAAAGCTGTTCAGGAGGAATGGGATAGAATACCTCTTCTGACACTACAAAAGGCATTATTATCCTGGAAATTGCGGTGTCGAAAGATAGTTCAGAATAAGGGATGTCAAATGGTAATTTAGTTATGTAATTTAGTTTTGTGAATACAATATACATCGTCTAAAAAATGTGTGAACAGCCTCTGTATATATATATATATATATATATATATATATATATATATATATATATATATATATATATATATATATATATATATATATATATATATATGTGTGTGTGTGTGTGTGTGTGTGTGTGTGTGTGTTGGTTATCGGGATATGCTGAAAGTGCTACGGGTAACGTTGTAAGGAAACTCTTTGTATTTACACATTTGTAGCATTATTTTATTCCCTTAAAAGCTTACACGTTTTATTTCATCGATCGTTTGCCTGCGAACAAGGCTCTTGTGCTACTTTTTCTCCCGGGAGAGGGAAATATTTCCGCAAAAGGCGCCCTCTGTCAGCATATGAAAGTAGAGCACGGGTCTATTTATATAGAAATGTACGTGTACTTTTTCTAATGTGCAATTTGTAAACTGACCAAAGTTTGTTTTAAAAAAAATCTCGTATCTTTTATGCTGCTATTTATAAAACGAGGAGCTGCTCTGTGCATTTATTGAAACTGACACAACTTTTTTTAAAACACACAGCCATTTGTGTTCGTGCAAACACATTTTTGTTCCATTTGATAAGGTAAAGATAAGGTACAGATAAGAGATAAATTAAATATTTCTCTCCTTCCAGCTATGAAAGAGAAAAAAAAATTAAATCAATCTCAAAGGAGTGTAACTAAAGTTACTTAGCAATATTTTCAAAGGAAGCACGCCAGAAATTTGAAAACTCACGTACAACTGAAAAAATTCAATTCTCGATAAACGTAAACGCAGACAACAGATTCTCTCAACTATATACAGTAAAACTTCTATAACTGGCCACCCCTCAACAGGGCCCGATTTAGAAAATTCTGGACTATATAGGCACAACTCGGGATGGGGCCTCCTAACACTGCTGTGGGCGTGAAATTTCCAAAATTGACACATAAAAAAAATAATCATGAATCATTGTGAAAGTACCATTTTACCAAAAATTGGCTATTTGAAGCGTAGAAGCCTAGAACATTATCAAATAACAAAAAGCAATATAACATATGAACTTCATCATTAAAACACCAATACAATGCAATCAGAAAAACTTATTAATACCTTATATGCACTATAACATACATATGTTGAACTATACATTTAAGTATACATATGATGAACCAATGAATCAGATTTGAAAGGATATATTAAAAAAATTTCTATTAAAAAAGGTAAAAAAAAATTAAATGGGAATTTTTTTCTTTCTTTTCTTTTAAAATAAAATTTTTTGTGGGACCCCCCCCCCTAACATTTTTTGGGGGGCCCCTAGGTCTGGCCCTAATGGAAAATCAGGGCCTGCCCCTTAATACGGCCACTTTTTTTTCGGAACCATTACTGGCGCCATAGAGAAATCGACCTCTATTCTACAACAACCCCTCAAAGCGGCCACCTTTTTTTGGAACCATAACAGGAAGCTTTAGAGAAGTTTCACTGTATTTAGTTCATGTTCTTAATTTTGGTCCAATATCGGTATTTTTCTACCTGCAGTCACTCGTTTCAGCGTTTAAAAATCAACATTTAATTCATAACCAAAGATCATTGCTTCTATTTCGCAAATTTAGTAAACATGCTTTATCATTTTCACGCAGAAATACAGGTTTCTGTAGTCCGTCTATTACACTTGTAATTTTAAAATAAAGTGAGTTAAGCGGATAAACTTCAATATGCAATGTGTTAAGTTACACAACCGAAATTTACGATACGATATGTTTGTGCCTATCCATCAAATTCTGTTATCAGTGAATTCCTGACATGATAGAATTATTTTGAAATAAACCATATTTTCTTTAAAATGTAACTTAGATATTATAGAAAACCCAGTTTGTGCAAATCCACAATAAAATTTAAGAATGGCAACATGTTTGGACTAATTAATACAGTTCTTCATCAGGATGGGGAGCATCAGGCGTGGTCGTCTCTATTAAAAATTAATTCATACTATTCCGTCACACCTAATGCTTCTCAGCTGATGAATAAATATATATAAGTTCTTAATGAGTTGCCATAATAATATTTATAGTGGGTTTCAAGAAACGGATCCTGTGATGCCTCTTCCACAAGTTTCATGCCAGTAATATGACCTTGACAACTCTGTTTAAAATTTAAAGTTGGGAAAACACTTTGGATTTTCCCATTTTTTCCCATTAACGTGAACTAAATAGGGTAGGTGGGGGCAAAGGTTTGCAGTTTTGAGTTTTTGGTTTCTTACGGGCCTCCGTTAGATCCTATCGCCCCAAAAAGTCACTTGTATTGTAGTTGGGTATCCCCTCTACCTTCTATAAAATAATGAATTTTTTCCCGAAATATTTAGTCACCGAATTTTTAATTTTACCAAAAGACCTGTTTGCGAACCTTTGCCCCAATCGGTGGGGCAAAGGTTCGCGCTGCAAACCCTTACCCCATTCGTTGGTTTCTTACTGGATAGACATCGAAAATCACAAAAAGAGTTGTCTAAATAATTTTATTTCACATTTTGTAATCATTTTAAAGGTGTTTCATATATAGAAAATCATAAATTGAACAGGTTAATCTCAATAGTTTTCTCTTAAACTAAATAACTTCAAAATGAAATATCAACTATTAACACAGAAAGTTGAATCTAACAAAGAAATTCACAAAATGAAAAGGGGTTAATCTCAATAATTTTTTTCTTAAACTAAAGAACTTCCAATTAAAATATCAACTATTAACACTATCGTTATATCATATCATAGGCTTTACTCATTCTTTTAAAACCCGTAAAAATTAAGCAAATTAAGGGGATGGGGGACATTACAAAGCAATTTTTGAAATTTTTACCTCAGAGATATGAAATTGGGCATAAATATTCATTAAAGTAAAACTATTTCAAACACCTTATAAAATTTTATAAATATTTAAAATTTTATTTTTTATATTTAAAAAATTGAAACTTTTATTATGTTTTTTGAAGTGCTCCTTGCGATCCAATTTTTAACCTTATCCTTAATTTTGCATTTAGATTGCTTAAACATTTTGATCAGGGTTATGTTTTGATTTGTGCTTTCGTTGAATAATTAATTTTTAGGAAATATTTTTATGCTTGTACTCTGAATTCTCGTGAAATTTTTGTACTTTTCCACGCTTAAGTTAAACTTTGATAATCTGAATGATGTCGAAACCTGAAATGGATACATAACTTTATTTTAATGTATAAAAGGAGTCTTTGTAATAAATTTTATAAAATTTCGTCAAAAATTGTGACGCAAGGAGCATTTCAAAGACTTGCAAATCTGGAAATTACTCATTTAGAGCTTTTTTCCATAACCAGACCTTCGAAGCTTATAATGTCTGTTGTAACAACATTGTTGTAACAACATTGTAAATGTTGTAACAACATTTAATTCTTTTATCTTGTAAAATAGGTCTTTGTTCAGAGTTATTTTATTTTTGTGTTGTACTAATTTATTTTATTTTTAATTTATGGATTTTCAAGCATTTTACAAAAAAATTTCTGATTAAAAACAGGCAGTTTTTATCAAAAACCATAATATTTTTTCAAATTACAAAAATGTGAATTCCCATTAATAATAAAAGACGTTGTTAATAAGGATTCCTAATGAAAAGAGGACATGAAATAAATGTTAATAGTTAGAGGGGCAAAGGTTTGCAGATGGGGCAAAGGTTTGCACTGCGAACCTTTACCCCATGACTCCCGCAAACCTTTACCCCATTTCGTGCTGGTTCTGTTTCTGCAGAATGGACGCCACTGTATTTGAGTTAACCCAAAACTTAAGGTAGGATTTGAAAGGTTATTTACCACCCTAACATGCAAAAATAAGCCCAAAACAGTTCGTGAGTTTGAGTGATGCTCAAAATGACTCAAAAGTTGCAAAAAATTACATTAAAAGAGACGAAAATAAACTTACCTCATTTTCTCAGCAAGAGGGGGTCTAAACTCCAACATTTTTTACGAGGCAACTGACTGGAAGTAGAGGAATGCACTCCCTACCCTATTCTTCCTATAACTCTTCCCGGTCATTTTAAAATGTATGTGCGAACCTTTGCCCCATGCGAACCTTTGCCCCCACCTACCCTAATGATTATCATTCTATTCGGAATCATTATTCTTTCTAATCGAAAACTTTTTTTCTGTTTTAATGTTTATGTTTTTGTTTTTGTTGCATGTAATGTAACAAGTATTGATGGCATTATAAAATTTATCCTCTTACCTATGTTTATTTTTGGCTTTTTAAAAATCTCTACTACAACTTTGTGTTTGTCTCTATGTTTGTAACAAACTATGTCTGTTACAAACATAGAGGTTCTAAAGTTTGTAACAAGACAAAGAGTCTTAGGGCCTGTTCACATAGGAGTCCGTTGCGTTGCGTTAAGGGAAAGATGACGTTGAGACGAAAATAAACCAATCATAGGCGTTAAAAATTTCATTGCTAATCGTTTGGAGGCCTATGATTGGTTTATTTTCGTCTCAACGTCATCTTTTCCTTAACGCAACGCAACGGACTCCTATGTGAACAGGCCCTATATCTCACGGCGTACGAAAATTTTTCAGCGCGAAAATGACGTCATCGTGAGTATATTCTTAATCAACAATAATGTTCATTAGTAGATTTTACAAGTATACGTCAGGATGAAGCCGTTTTCGCACGGTGAAATTTTCGTATGCGCCAAAACTTCGGTACAAGTTACGATAAGTTGTGTTAAATTAATTTCTGTTACTTCAGTACTGTTTTTTTTCCTTTTCTTGAAATGTCGCAAACAGAATTATGTTGTTGTCAAATGACGAGTATTTGGCTATTATGCCCATTAGATCACTTGTTCTCCACTACTTCGTCATGAGTCCACTAATATTTTTAAAAGCAATGCACGTGTTCAAGTGTTCAGCGTCGAAAACTTGTCTAAAGTCACATGAAATATCCAAAGCCAAGTTAATTCATTTAAAACGATAAAGGCAAGTAAGTAGACAGTCGTGGCCTGTCAGAAGTCAGAAGATGGTAACTGCCGCAGTCCAGAACAAGTCTCTTTTAGGAAAAGAGCGTTGTACAAAAGCGTTGCAATAAAAGTCCTATAGAAACTAGTAACACATTTACTATACATTTAAGAACATTGAGTTTCAAACCCCTAGACCAGGGGTCCCTAACCTTTTTGTACCTAAGAGCACATTCTAGAATACCGTTCGGACGGCGGGCACCATTTATTTGTTCAAGGGGAATTTATAGTTGGACATAGTTAATAATACATAGGGTAGGTGGGGGCAAAGGTTTGCAGTTTTGAGTTTTGGGATTCTTCGGGCCTCCTTTAGATCCTATCGCCCCAAAAAGTCACTTGTATTGTAGTTGGGTATTCCCTCTACCTTCTATAAAATAATGAACTTTTTCCCGAAAGATTTAGTCACCGAATTTTTAATTTTACCAAAAGACCTGTTTGCGAACCTTTGGCCCAATCGGTGGGGCAAAGGTTCGCACTGCAAACCTTTGCCCCACTCGTTGGTTTCTTACTGGATAGGCATCGAAAATCACAAAAAGAGTTGTCTAAATAATTTTATTTCACATTTTGTAATCTTTTTAAAGGTGTTACATATATGGAAAATCACAAATTGAACAGGTTAATCTCAATAAATTTTTTCTTAAACTAAATAACTTCAAAATGAAATATCAACTATTAACACAGAAAGATGAATCTAACAAAGAAATTCACAAAATGAAAAGGGGTTAATCTCAATAATTTTTTTCTTAAACTAAAGAACTTCCAATTAAAATATCAACTATTAACACTATCGTTATATCATATCTTGGGCTTTACTCATTCTTTTAAAACCCGTAAAAATTTAGCAAATTAAGGGGATGGGGGACATTACAAAGCAATTTTTGAAATTTTTACCTCAGAGATATGAAATTGGGCATAAATATTCATTAAAGTAAAACTATTTCAAACACCTTATAAAATTTTATAAATATTTAAAATTTTATTTTTTATATTTAAAAAATTGAAATTTTTATTATGTTTTTTAAAATGCTCCTTGCGATCCAATTTTTAGTCTTATCCTTAATTTTGCATTTAGATTGCTTATACATTTTGATCAGGGTTATGTTTTGATTTGTGCTTTCGTTGAATAATTAATTTTTAGGAAATATTTTTATGCTTGAACTCTGAATTCTCGTGAAATTTTTGTACTTTTCCACGCTTAAGTTAAACTTTGGTAATCTGAATGATGTCTAAACCTGAAATGGATACATAACTTTATTTTAATGTATAAGAGGAGTCTTTGTAATAAAGTTTATAAAATTTCGTCAAAAATTGTGACGCAAGGAGCATTTCAAAGACTTGCAAATCTGGAAATTACTCATTTAGAGCTTTTTTCCCTAACCAGACCTTCGAAGCTTATAATGTCTTGTAACAACATTTAATTCTTTTACCTTGTAAAATAGGTCTTTGTTCAGAGCTATTTTATTTTTGTGTTGTACTAATTTATTTTATTTTTAATTTATGGATTTTCAAGCATTTTACAAAAAAATTTCTGATTAAAAACAGGCAGTTTTTATCAAGAACCATAATTTTTTTTCAAATTACAAAAATGTGAATTCCCATTAATAATAAAAGACGTTGTTAATAAGGATTCCTAATGAAAAGAGGACATGAAACAAATGTTAATAGTTAGAGCGGCAAAGGTTTGCACTGCGAACCTTTACCCCATGACTCCCGCAAACCTTTACCCCATTTCGTGCTGGTTCTGTTTCTGCAGAATGGACGCCACTGTATTTGAGTTAACCCAAAACTTAAAGTAGGATTTGAAAGGTTATTTACCACCCTAACATGCGAAAATAAGCCCAAAACAGTTCGTGAGTTTGAGTGATGCTCAAAATGACTCAAAAGTTGCAAAAAATTACATTAAAAGAGACGAAAATAAACTTACCTCATTTTCTCTGCAAGAGGGGGTCTTAACTCCAACATTTTTTTCGAGGCAACTGACTGGAAGTAGAGGAATGCATTACCTACCCTATTCTTCCTAAAACTCTTCCCGGTCATTTTAAAATGTATGTGCGAACCTTTGCCCCATGCGAACCTTTGCCCCCACCTACCCTAATCTCGGCAAGTCCCATTTTAGTATTCGAAAGAGCATTTAAAAAAATGGCCTCGTCTACGTGAGGTAGAACTACATTAAATTCGTGAGTCGCAAAATCCTATCGTGCTGAAAAAATCGTTAATGGATGAGAGTTTAAATTCTGGGAAAGCTGCCCCTTTTGAATGAGGCAGTTTGAAACGTCACTAATGCAACGTGGAAAACGAAGAGCAGAGAATAGATGTCGTCTATTTCACGCGCAGAGCTCTGTTATGTATCATTGACCATGATGGCATAATCATTTAAGCTTTTATTTCCACATAAATTTTAGTGATATATGTGGGAATTCTACTCTTGTGGCAACACGGATGAGGCGCCACTTGAGCAAACGAGTTGCAACTGAACAGCTGGTGCTGAGTGGGCGGAGACAATGGAACGCCCGCTATGTTTACTTTCGCGGAGTACAAACGGCACGCTGTATTATCTTGCTCACGCTAGACGAGCGTTAATGTCGTGTCAGACGGGCACTGACATTCTGTGTTTTCTTATTGTGATAATCTGTTGTGACCATAAGTTGTAATTGGTTTCTGTTTGATTAAATATTAGTGGAGAATACGTGTTATTGCATTTTGATATTTCAACCGTGGGAATAAATTTCCCACATATATGTGTATTACGACATGTTGTTTCTCCCTCTCTTTTTGCAAGAGTTTCGATTTGACCTGCTGCGTGCAATTAAAAAAATTGCCATGATCTTATACAAGAACCATCGGGATGCACTGAATAAATTGGAATAAATTTAATTAATTATTTAAGCACAGGTTCGAAAAAAAGGTAATTTTATTTGCTAATTATTGTTTTAGAAAGTGGCACACGCATATCACTTCCTCATCAGGTAAAAATTCTCATATTCTCCAGAGAGGTCGCTTCTAATTGTTTTGATAAAAATCGGGCTAAGCTGGACCTCAGCCATCTCGCCGTGTCCGCCAGCACACGTCCTAAGGTCAGACTGGCGGAAGAGGAAGCAAGGAATCGCAACCAAAGCATAATCCCATTTTTCCCACGAGACATACATACAGTAGTCCAAAACAACATTTCGAAACGATACTTGGCAAGCATTCAAAGTACAATGACGTAATTCTCGTCTCGGAAAAGAAAAACTCGGCTTTTTTGCGAAACCCTCGCGAGTTGCCAGATCTTGCCACAGTTGAATATGCGGTGAATTTAAACAAGTATTCATCAAATGAGGCAAGGAATTTTTTTTAAAGCATTATCTTTGTATCTGAATTCAGATGTACAGGTATTGGGAAGATCATCTGATTTTCAAAGGAAACCTACCTGGAATAAAAATGAAAGCTTAAGACGATTCTTTGAGTTAAAGGAATAGGAGGGGGGGGGGGGGGGGGAGATTTTGGCTTAATTCGATTTTTAATTTCGACAACGCATCGATTCGACGGCTGTTGGTCTAGCAAGCACAGTTTTATTTCCGCTCAGCAAATAAGTAGCATAAAGTAAAGGTAGATCATATATCTAGTAAGAAATTGTAGAAAAAAGTGTAATTTTATTAATCGTAAGTAATAGAACTCAGTTAAGGCTGCTATGTACTAATCCGATAGGATTCGCTCACCTCAATATTAACCTATGGAGAAAATTTGCCCACGGATTGCCGACTTGGATTCAAAGATTTTTTTTTAAAATTGTACTCCGTCATAGAGAAAGAAATTTTACATTTGTGTACATTTTTCGTTTCTTTAAAAAAATGCAATTAATATTTTAAAATTTAAATTATTCGGGGAAAAATCTGGTATAGTGTGTTTTAAACGCTCATAAATTCCTTCGGTGGATGAAATTTATAAAATGAATCCTGCAGCGCTTTGCAGAAAAGTTCAGGCTATCTGACAATAGCAATTTTATTTGATTATCAGCATTTATGTACCTGTAAATCAGGGGTGTCAAACTCAAAGGCTACCTTGGGCCAAACAAACAAGGTTTAACTATAGGTAGGCCACAAAAAAAAATCAATATTAATAGAAACGTAGGTTTATTTACCTAATTACAGTATATTCAACATAAATATATGCATTTTGTTTAATAATAGCAAAAAAGACTATCATTAAAAAACATTTAGCGAATTCTTCCTATCTTATTATAATTCTGCGTCGGTTATTTTATTATATATTATTGTGTCAATATATTGACTGGGCCGCAAAAATGTTCGTCGCGGGCCGCGAGTTTGACACCCCTGCTGTAAATAGTTGACAAAAATATATTTTAAATAAAAAATTTGGGGGCAGCGCTTAACCCCCCTATAGAGAAAGAGCCATTACAATCCCTCAAAATGTCAATCCTAAGGGAGGTGGAATTCTCGAACTGTCAACTGGACTCCTCCCACCACAAGATTCTGCAGGAAGAGGAAAAGGGAAATATGAATTTTTTTTCTTTGTACATAGCAGCCTTAACAAACTAAAAGAAAAAAGAAATTCGGTAACTACCTTTTTAACCTTTTTCAAAAATTTGAAAGTCTTTAAAACAGTGGTTCCCAACCCGTAGAAGTCTGCGGACCACTAAGCCAGAAATTGAACCATGTGCGGACCACCACCAATCCTCACTGACTTGAGGGGGGGGGGCACCTTCCGGGGGGTATGGGGTTATAGAATGTCCCTAAGGCAAAAGGGATACAGGATTAACGTACTCACATTCTAACGTATCATATTCTAAAAATAAAATAATTATGTTAAACTTTTAAGAAATTTTAATTCAACACCTGATAGTCATCGGACATATTCGGCCCATCTAGTTCAATGAACATTGCTTTCAAAATCCCCATTTATTTGGCACCTTTTTTAATGCGGTGCCGAACCACTCCCGAGGTTCTCGCGGACCACCGGTTGGGAACCACTGCTTTAAAAAGATGTAAAGAAAGCTGTCCAGCCGTTTTGCATCTTTCTAAAAAATTTAAAGTATATTTATACATTTGGCCGTGTCGATTCGCTCAAACAAGTTTTCGAAAGAAAGAAAAAACAAACGCAAATTCTTTATAGCTTACATTTGTTTCTACACGTTGTATTCGTTCAATCTGTTAAATAAATTTAAGAAAAGGTTCCAGGTTTCTTAATTTCAAGAATCGATACGAGGGGCTACCCGCTAAAACCAGAAGGGGAAACTACGGAGACCCGTCCTTAAAACTAGAACTACCAAGTCAGTCAAAGTGACGGTAAGCAGAAATGTGTTTATCAGGAGTAAAATGGGAGCTGAAATGAGTGTATCGGTTGTTCAAGTGATAAAAGAAATGAAGGGTAAATAACGGCCTTATACAGGGTCTCAGGGCTAAAAGTATCCAAAAGTTATGGCTTTTTTTACGGAACTACCCATTAGAATTTTAAAAACAATTATTTAAATAGAAAGAGCATCTCAACAAGTTTTAATATCAATCATAAATTTCGATCATAGTATCATAGATTTCGATGTGTGCACCTTTTGTAGCACGACAAACGTCTAAATGGTAATCCAGTTCTCTCCAAGTGTTTCGTAGCATAACAGAAGTTATTACACGAATTGTTTGAAAGATAGGGTAGGTGGGGGCAAAGGTTTGCAGTTTTGAGTTTTGGGTTTCTTATCGCCCCAAAAAGTCACTTGTATTGTAGTTGGGTATCCCCTCTACCTTCTATAAAATAATGAATTTTTTCCCGAAAGATTTAGTCACCGAATTTTTAATTTTACCAAAAGACCTGTTTGCGAACCTTTGCCCCAATCGGTGGGGCAAAGGTTCGCACTGCAAACCTTTACCCCACTCGTTGGTTTCTTACTGGATAGGCATCGAAAATCACAAAAAGAGTTGTCTAAATAATTTTATTTCACATTTTGTAATCCTTTTAAAGGTGTTACATATATAGAAAATCACAAATTGAACAGGTTAATCTCAATAAATTTTTTCTTAAAACTAAATAACTTCAAAATGAAATATCAACTATTAACACAGAAAGTTGAATCTAACGAAGAAATTCACAAAATGAAAAGGGGTTAATCTCAATAATTTTTTTCTTAAACTAAAAAACTTCCAATTAAAATATCAACTATTAACACTATCGTTATATCATATCTTAGGCTTTACTCATTCTTTTAAAACCCGTAAAAATTAAGCAAAATAAGGGGATGGGGGACATTACAAAGTAATTTTTGAAATTTTTACCTCAGAGATATGAAATTGGGCATAAATATTCATTAAAGTAAAACTATTTCAAACATCTTATAAAATTTTATAAATATTTAAAATTTTATATTTTATATTTAAAAAATTGAAATTTTTATTATGTTTTTTAAAATGCTCCTTGCTATCCAATTTTTAACCTTATCCTTAATTTTGCATTTAGATTGCTTATACATTTTAATCAGGGTTATGTTTTGATTTGTGCTTTCGTTGAATAATTAATTTTTAGGAAATATTTTTATGCTTGTACTCTGAATTCTCGTGAAATTTTTGTACTTTTCCACGCTTAAGTTAAACTTTGATAATCTGAATGATGACAAAACCTGAAATGGATACATAACTTTATTTTAATATATAAGAGGAGTCTTTGTAATAAATTTTATAAAATTTCGTCAAAAATTGTGACGCAAGGAGCATTTCAAAGACTTGCAAATCTGGAAATTACTCATTTAGAGCTTTTTTTCCCTAACCAGACCTTCGAAGCTTATAATGTCTTGTAACAACATTTAATTCTTTTATCTTGTAAAATAGGTCTTTGTTCAGAGCTATTTTATTTTTGTGTTGTACTAATTTATTTTATTTTTAATTTATGGATTTCAAGCATTTTACAAAAAAATTTCTGATTGAAAACAGGCAGTTTTTATCAAAAACAATAATTTTTTTTCAAATTACAAAAATGTTAATTCCCATTAATAATAAAAGACGTTGTTAATAAGGATTCCTAATGAAAAGAGGACATGAAACAAATGTTAATAGTTAGAGGGGCAAAGGTTTGCAGATGGGGCAAAGGTTTGCACTGCGAACCTTTACCCCATGACTCCCGCAAACCTTTATCCCATTTCGTGCTGGTTCTGTTTCTGCAGAATGGACGCCACTGTATTTGAGTTAACCCAAAACTTAAGGTAGGATTTGAAAGGTTATTTACCACCCTAACATGCGAAAATAAGCCCAAAGCAGTTCGTGAGTTTGAGTGATGCTCAAAATTACTCAAAAGTTGCAAAAAATTACATTAAAAGAGACGAAAATAAACTTACCTCATTTTCTCTGCAAGAGGGGATTTTAACTCCAACATTTTTTACGAGGCAACGGACTGGAAGTAGAGGAATGCACTGCCTACCCTATTCTTCCTAAAACTCTTCCCGGTCATTTTAAAATGTATGTGCGAACCTTTGCCCCCACCTACCCTACGCTTCTTCAACTCATCCACAGTTTCAATTTTTTGTTCATACACAACGGATTTAATGAATCCCCAAGCAAAAAAGTCTAATAACGCCTGATATGCTACGAAACATTGGGAGAGAACTGGATTACCATTCAGACGTCTGTCGTGCTACAAAAGGTGCATACATCGAAATCTATGATACTATGATCGAAATCTATAATTGATATTAAAACTTGGTGAGATATTCTTTCTATTTAATTTTTTTTAATTCTAATGGGTAGTTCGGTAAAAATAAGTCATGACTTTTGGATACTTTTAACTCGGACACCCTGTATGGTGATGGCCCTTGAATAGTGGCCTATAGAGGCGTAGACCGTAACCTCCCTTGGGGGTCGCCACGGTTTTATTGAATTAAAATAAATTTTTAGCGAATTTCCCCGCAAAATATTTGACAATATTTATTTACCATGAAACTGCAGGGTAGTGATGTTTTTTTTTTGTTTTTTTTTTTTAAGGAAAAACATCTTATTCAAAGCGCAAACTCGGTTTATTGGAAATCTAACGCATTTTTTTGAGGGGTAAATGAAAATCGCGATAATTTACTACAGTAAACAATTATTTATTACAGTACACAAATTCTAAACGTCAGTTTATGTTTCATTAGTCTGTTGTCGTTTCCTCCAACGGAAAAAAGCGATTTTATTTAAGCGAGAGTTTTTCCTTTTTGTGTGTGTGTGTGTGTTACATGATTCTGAATCAATGAGGTAGTTTCATTATTTTTCATGAGGTCGTGTTCTTTTCTACTCTCGCTTTTGAACACCTTTGACTTAGGGGCGAATGTTTTTTAATGTTCTCCACTTTTTACACAATATTCTATCAAATTTCTAAATGTTTAATTTGTTAAATTAAACCTTTACTCGGAATTAAATTATGGAAAATGCACTTTAGTGTTTTTTCTTTATGTCTTAAAAGGCTTTTAGGTGAAAATATGCAGGGTGGGAGAGGAAAAGGTCGCAGGACGCGTTAAAACCAATCAAGAGGGGTCGCGTCTCGAAAAAGGTTTCGAAACACTGGCCTATAGGAACTATGACAGCTAATATAAATATCATATTCGTTATCAAATGAAATGAAAAAATTTCTATTGGTTTTATGAGTACAGCTAACAAAATAATGAATAAATAAATAAAAGTCTAAATTAACAATTAAATGACTGGGATCCATTTAATTATCACGAGAATGCTTACTTGCTCCAACAGAGAAATCTTTAACAAAGCAGTTCTTAAGAATGAAATAAAAACGTTTTAATTTATTTCATTTACGACTTTTATCTCGGGAACTACCTCAGAGAATGGTTTGAAAAAGTTGTTAGGAAGCAAATATATTAAAGAGCCCGTTCCCCGTACCCTCTGATTCCCCTGATATATACAGTAGAGTCCCGAACGTCCGAAATGATTGGGACCAGACCCTTTTCGGATTAACGAATTTTTCGGATTAAGCGAAATCTTCCTTAAAATAAAATAAAATTACATAATAACGTGTGATTACATAAATATTACATATTACGTGTGATTAAACAGATTATTTTATAAGGTCTGTGTCGTGAACCCTCTTTCTTTCACCGGTTCACTTAGGTTCTTTTCTATGGCATAGGGACAAATGAGGTAGTGCAATAACGAGTCTCTCTTAACGACACGAACATAAATTTATTTACAGCTTTGTACAGTTTGACACTTAACACAAATTACAGAAGACTCCGAGCACGAGGTGGGCAAGCCTACAACATCTTGCCAGACCCCGACTCCTACTACTGCACTCTAATCTAGTTACAGAGTAAGGGCCTGTTCACATAGGAGTCAGTTGCGTTGCGTTAAGAGAAAGATGACGTTGAGACGAAAATAAACCAATCATAGGCCTCCAAACGATTAGCAATGAAATTTTTAACGCCTATCATTGGTTTATTTTCGTCTCAGCGTCATATTTCCCTTAACACAACGCAACGGACTCCTATGTGAACAGGCCCTTACTCTGTTCTGCTTACAGAACTAAATATTTCCCTGGAGGCGAGACAAGCCTGCTTTATCTAGCCAGGCCTCCTAACATTCTCTCTCTCTGTCTCAATTCTAATTAACGAATAATTACTAACCAGAGGTGAGACGAGTCTGCATTTACCTCGCCAGACCTCTGATTCCTAACATAGACGCTCTCCTTCTGTTACTTTCTTACCGACTGACTCTCCGCGATCCCAAGCACCCTCTTGGGTTCAACGTCCCCGCAGCCAATCCTCTGATTGGTAGAAGGGTGGGGAATCACGAGGTACAAAATTTTCGCTTTAACAAGCGCTCCGTCTCAAACATTACACTACAATCTGTCTAAACATAACCAAATCTCGGTACCAAATGGGTGATAAAAGAGCGGACCGCTGCCTAGTACTGTACAGTAGAGTGTAAATTGTTCTAACAATGCGTCACAGTGCTTGACAGTTGGATTTTAGACGATCATCAGATTGTTGAAATGGTTTTGAAAGAACCTGTCAACGTCTCAGACGAGAGTGAAGGTGAAGCAGACGGTGACAGCGAGCAGAGGGTGCCCCACTGAGACGCCGCGGCTGCATTTGATGTAGAGCTACGCTACATAGAGCAACACTCCACCTCGACCCAGCGGACACCATTTTTCTGACGCGTTAGCGTAATTTGGCTTCAAGGGAGAGGTATTCTTCTCTTCGAAAAAAAAAATTAACAGATTTTTCAAACCAATGAAGTTCAGTAATAATTAGTTCAGTGCATTGTCTAACTTTGAATTTTCTTGTAATTTTCAGAAATATACTTTATATTACTTCGTATCACTGTTGTTTTATTGAAAACTTAGTTCTTTTTGAATTTTTGTTTTGGATTAAGCGGACTTTCGGATTACCGAAGTTCGGATTATCGGGACTCTACTGTAGTTCCTGATACAGTCCAGGGAGTATCAGCCTGTAGTCTATATAGTATATAAAACAGTTCCGTGACCAGGGCCGGATTTAGATGAAAAGAGGCCCTAGGCTATTCCACTTATGAGGCCCTTTCACCTCTCATTTTTAAATTTGTAAATTGCATGAGCGATAATAAAATACATCATTACTGTGATATATATCAATATATTAAATGAAACATGTTGTTATTGGTACTAACCTATATATATTCAATATATTGAAGATTAAACCAAATTCAATTCAGATAAATTTATTTCATAATAATTCGCATTTAAAGTTTAAGTATGAATTATTATGAATTTTAAGTCTTAAACTAAACCAAAAATGGAACTTTATTCAAACAAAATACAGATCACAAAAAAGAAAATATCAAATTGCATATCATATAAAATTTTATGTTAATAGTTATATTATTTAAGAACTGATTCAATCCAAGTATACATTTAAAATGAAATAGTAGATTAGAAGAATTTCTTTCTAAACTTTTTCACACAGAATTCTTCTATAAGTTCATCAAAATCTATTTTCTCCTTATTTTCGGTCTAGTGTTTTAGTGTTCACTGTTTTTAGAATAGTGTAATTTTAATTTTGCTAACAATTTCAATGTAGGCCCCTCTTGATCTTGAGGCCGTAGGCTGAAGCCTAGTTAGCCTATAGAAAAATCCGGCCCTGTCCGTGACTGACTGACAGATAACGCACAGACCAAACCGCTGTACCTAAAGGGCTGAAAATTTGCAATAGCTATTCTTCTTATAGTGTAGGGGTTAACTAAGAAAGATTTTTGAAAAAGTCTTCTTAGATTTATTTAAATTACATTTTTAAGCTGTTTTTGTCACATTCTTTAAAGTTTGCATTTAAAACAACAATCTGAGGGTTATAAAATTTATATCACGAGAAAGATCATAAACATTCCTGAAATCGTTTGATCTCAGGATCAAACGATCAAACATCGTTTGATCCTGAGGTCAAACGGTCCTGAGATCAAACGGTCCCATCGTTTGATCTCAGGATCAAACGATGGGACGATCCTGAAATCGTCCCATCAATGAAATCGTTTTCGAATATTTACCTCCATTTTCGGATTTTTGGTGATTTTTAAAGATTAATTTTTAGAATTTAATTTATTAAATGCTGATCACGAGATTTCTTTTCCTTTTGTGATACTTTAAATTAATTTTGCGACACGTTCATAACAACGAAATAAATTGGCAAAAATATTAGAATACAGTAAAAAATAAAATTTAACCACTAGACTACTTGAGATGGAAGTTTTTTAGGAATTTAATTCAAATTAGTATGTTTTAACGATATTAAATTAAACCGATAAAAAATTTTAGGGGAAATATAACTGCTATTTCCCCTAAAAGTATGCTTCTTCATGACGATAAGTAAGTCTCAAGGCCAAACTTGAAATTACACTGGCGTAGATTTAAGAGAAAATTGTTTCTACCACGGTCAGTTTTAGGTAGCTTGCTCATGCGTAAGTTCGCGGACGAGCCTGGTAATATTAGTTCCGCCCAATGAAGATTGGGCGGACTCTCTCTCTCTCTCTCAGTCCTTAAAAAATATTGTTTATAAGGAAATCCTCTAAAATGCAATTTCCTTATTTTTTTCATTGAAATTATCCTAAAATGTAATCCGTAGCGAAGCACGGGTATTCAGCTAGTTACTCTAATTAAAAAAAAGTCAGTAAAATTGTCACTCACGTACCACTAATTTGGATTGCAATACTCTAGAGTTTATTTTACAGTAAAATTGTAAGAAGTAACAAAGCTTGCAATTTGTTACCATGTTTTTATTAACTTGCTTTCTTGTTTGTGTGTTTGTCCAGTACAAATCTTGCAATCGATTTTTAACTAACTTCCCAACTAGCTAGACATTTGAAACTTTTAGAATAGCTCAGAACACGATGACAATGCTTTTTTTTAATACTTTTAGCCATCTTTAAGCAGATTTTTACCATGTTTTTATTATTTTCAGTTAATTTTGTTTTGTAGACTGGTGCAGCCATCTGTCGGCCGGTATGGGAAGGAAAAGTTAAACGCAAGTTAACTTCCAATTAACTTCCTTTTCTTTCAAGTTGATGGGATAATTCATCAAAGAAATTTTAAAAAAGTATTTATTAATACATAGAATTGTCAAGTTTATATGATTCAACAGAAAATTTAAAAACATGGTGTATAAAAAGTTCTTTTTATCTTGTAATTATAGTATCTACAGATCCCGACACAAATTCATTACACGTGTACAAAATACTGTACATAATATGAAAGAAGATTATTACAGAGCATACGATCTGGAAATCTGTGGAGTTTGGGGGTAGGGGGGGATACATTGGCGCCTTCACAAGAGGATTTGTCAATCTCTGAAACTCCCTACCCCTTAGCCTCATCATGAGAGTTAGAAAAAATTCTTAGAAAAAAGTAATTCCATAGTTGAAACTTTTTTTTTATAATCGGATTCACGCCATTTTCAGTTGAACTCTAATGCAAGTCAAATGCATTAATCACTCTACCACAAACGAAGTCTTAAAAAAAAGCGAGAACAAAAAGCGAATTAAGATAATTAACCGAAGTACTTGCCTATCCAGGGATTGTAGACTAAATACAGAATCCTGAAAAGCTATACCGAAATTCGTTTGGTTCGACTTATCGACAAAATCTCCATATTTCGGAAGCCAGTAATTCTACTTCGCAATCAATCTCAAAATTCTACCGACAATCGGGCGGGATGATAGCTGGATGATATAGGGTGCTAGTCTGCGAGCTCGAACCCCGTGGCAGCTGTGAGCGTACTATACGTTCAGAATCGGATTTAAGTAGTAGGATCTTGTAAGTTTAATCCTCGCAGAAAATGGCTGTTGAGAGACAAACCAAAACCGACTATCGACTGCTCAGTTATTAATTTCATTAATGCTGCTGTGTACTAACCCTATTGGATTCGCTCGCCACAGAGTTAAACTATGGAGAAAATGTGTCCAGCGATTGCTGACTTGCACACAAAAATTGTAGGTTTCAAAAAATAATTGTACTCCGTAATAGAGAACGAAATTTTACACCTTGCGGCATTTTTTCTCTCTTTAAACTACAAATAATATTTTAAAATTTAAATTATTCTGGGGAAAATCTGGTATAGTGTGTTTAAATGCTCATAAATTCCTTTGGTGGACGAAATTTAGAAAAAGAATCCTGTTGCAAGGTGCAGAAAAATTCATGCTATCTGAAAATACCATTTTCACTGGATTATCAATTTAACGCCTCCCATGTAATAGCGAATACTTTGCCCGCAGCGATTGTGCGATGATTTGAACCGGGGAACTCTCTCTCCGCAGTCCAACGCGATAGCCATTCAGCCACGGAGTCCTTGAAAGAAAGGTCTTATGGAGGGTATAACGCTTTTTCGTTACGTTACGTGACGATTTCTGCCAATTCACTCTACTGTAAGCCGCGTAAAAGAACTTCATTCCAAAAAAATATCGAAAATAGTAACATATCTATACAACCTATAATCTATAAAACTTGATAACTTCGAAGGTTTCTTTAACTTTTCAAATCTGATGAAATAAGTTGTATACAGACTCAATCTATATATATAAAACAATTCCGTAACTGACTGACTGATTGAATGACATAACGCACAGACCAAACCGCTGAACGTAAAGGGTTGAAATTTTGCATGACGATTCTTCTTATAGTGTAGGGGTGCACTAAGAAAGATTTTTGAAAAATTCTTCTTAGATTTTTATAAATTAAATTTTTAAGCTCTTTTTGTAACTTTGTTTAAGTTTGCATTTAAAATAATAATTTGAGGGTTATAAAATTTATATCACAAGAAAGATCATAAAAATTCCTTTAAAATGAAATCTTTTTCGAATCTTTACCTCCATTTTTTGATTTTTGGTGAATTTTTAAAGATTAATTTTTGGAATTTAATTTATTAAATGCTGATCACGGGGTTTCTTTTATTTCTGTGATACTTTAAACTAATTTTGCATCACGACGAACAACGAAATAAATCGACAAAAAAATATTTTTTTTCCCTTTACAATGCGGCAGATGATTGGACATTATCCAAAAAAAATATTAAAATACAGTAAAAGAAAAGTTCCTCAAACTGTACTTTATTAACTGTACTATATTCTTTAGTGTGTTCTATTAAATTTAATTTGAATATTTTCTTCTACATTATTTTGTCTATAAAAATATCCGTTACGATTTTTTTTAGAAATATATTATTTCTTTTTGGCACTAATTGCATATATTGACCGTTGTATTTATTATAAATATTTTTTTGGCATTAATTGCATACATTGACCGTTGTATTTAATTTGAATGTACTCCGTAGCGAAGCACGGGTATTCAGCTAGTAGTAAATAATTCTAGAGAGGAATTATAGAATTTTGATGCCACAAATTTCTCATTAACGAAGAGAATTATATAAGCTTCCCAATTTGAATGAAAACATAAAAAGTAATTACTGTTATTCTACTCTAAAATATAGCCAAATATAGCTTTGTATAATTTATTCATGCACAAGTATAATGAGTTCTGGAACTGCTAACCATTTCCAGATTTCTAAACAGTTTGAAAATAAAATTTCTTTAAGCAGTTCTAAACAGTTCAATTCTAAATAGTTTGAAAATAAAATGGGCGCATAAATAACTGACAGTGGATGTATAATTCAAAAGGAATGGTGAAAACAGCCTTTTACGTCATTATTACGTTAGATAAAACTTAGATATTCATTTATGAATGCAGAAATTGCACTGTGAACAGAAAAGTCATTAGGATATTTCGATAAAAAAGATGGCCGTTTTCTTTCAATAACACCTTTAAATGAACATATTGACCTTTCATTTTTCCCCATCGTTTTAAACTTTAGCTACAATTTTTCCTCAGATCATCCTTTTACCCTGGAGAGGCGGCAGACGAGGAAAAAAATGTACACGATATCTAATCCTGAAAAAGTTTGTCAAATGTTTTTCCCCCAGAGTAATGTTAACAAAGAAACTTCCTCCAATATACCGAAGGTCGCATTTATCGCACGAATCTGATGACAAGATTTGGAATTGTTTTGAAACAGCTTATTGTTGCTTTTTCTGGGACTTCCTTATCTGCAGTACTTACTCTTCGATTCGAGCAAAATATATTTCTATGCGTCGTCTGGGTCCGAATCGCATTTCAAATTGCCGTTTTTATTCAGTTCTCACAATGGCTTGTGATTCTTTATGATTCGTAAGAAAAATTTAATTTTCTAGAAGGAATTTTGGAAATCACATGCTTCTTTAATGTGAGTGAATAATTATAAATGAATTCCCTTCTACTCAATGATGTTAATGTTAAATACATGAATGGGAAAATTTTCCTAACTTTTAAAATATTCTCCAAATTTTGAGAAATTTAAAAAAAAAATTAGTTAAAATTATTTGTGAAATAGTTATATTTTCTTATTGAGACCTTTAACGCTTCTTTTCTTTACTATCCTAACAAATTTATTACTATTACCACATTTCGGTAAAAAAAAGGCTAGAACCAGGTCTGACCAAGACTCAGATAAGACGGAATTCCACCTAAAACAAAAATATATTATGATGCTGATAAACGGTGTAGGTTAGTTAAGGCTGCTATGTACTAAGATAAAAAATCGTATTTCCCTTTTCCTCTTCTTGCAGACTCTTCTTGTGGGAGGAGTCCAGTTGACAGTTCGAGAATTCCACCCCCCTTAGGATTGATATTTTGAGGGATTGTAATGGCTCTCTCTCTATAGGGGGGTTAAGCGCTGCTCCCCAAATTTTTTATTTAAAATATATTTTTGTCAACTATTTACAGGTACATAAATGCTGATAATCAAATAAAATTGGTATTGTCAGATAGCCTGAACTTTTCTGAAAAGCGCTACAGGATTCATTTTATAAATTTCGTCCACCGAAGGATTTTATGAGCGTTTAAAACACACTATACCAGATTTTCCCCCGTATAATTTAAATTTTAAAGTATTAATTGCATTTTTAAAAAAACGAAAAATGTACACAAATGTAAAATTTATTTCTCTATGACGGAGTACAATTTAAAAAAAAAAATCTTTGAATCCAAGAAGTCGGCAATCCGTGGACAAATTTTCTCCATTGGTTAACATTGAGGTGAGCGAATCCAATGGGGTTAGTACATAGCAGCCTTGACTAACTGCATAAAAGTAAAATTAGACCAAAGCAGAGAAACTTTATGTTCAATTCTTCCTTTTCAATAGATTTTATCCGGGCATGATCAATTTCGAATCCCAGTTTATGTATTCTTTCAATGTTGGTAGCACATTCTAAACTCCTAAAATTGTCTTGACCCCCCCTGAAAAATTTCGAGAACAGTAGAATTGTCTCAGTTCCTTAGTACATGTCCACAGGCATTACATTGGTGGGAAGTATCGAACATTAAGGACTTGTTTACATTGCAGCGTTCCTCCATTCGCGCCAAGATTGCTGACATGACCTGTGATTGGTTTGGCTTATCTCTGGGTCATCCGTCGAAGAGGAATTTGAGTCAGCCTCAACGGATGACGCTATTGCATTGAGTTCTGTAATTGGTCGAAATTTTTATAGCTCACCTCCGGAAGCAATATCAACAAGATCTAACCCGATGGATAACGGTCCACATAAGCTTATTTCTTCCTTTAACCCCATCGGTGTGAACATGGTTCTTTTCCCGCTTATTGGGAACATCTGCCTGGAAGGCAGATATAGATGGAATATCTCTTTCCCAGGTATTCCTAACTAGAAATTCAGGGGATATTTGTGGCTTATTATATTTCATGACAGCCACAATCGTCAAACCATTTCTCCTGAATTCTTGACCAGCTTCTATTGAGCAGAACCAATTATCACGGGTTATATTACGGTTCGTTTTGTAGCGGCATTTAGTTAGTCGAACGAGTGATTGGGTTGGGATTTTTAGTTTTTGCTCTGATTAATCTAATTCTTATCTGAACCATAGAAGGCTGGCGTTACGAATTACCCTTCCCCACTGATGACAAGATGTTGACTGAAGCATGTGTAGATTCACAGTACCGAAGGTCGAAGGGTGGGGGGCCCAGCATTGAATATAGAAACCATAAGTGCCTGAGAGGCAGATGTCCCCCCCCCCCTCAAGAAGGGTTAATGTTCAAAAGGATATGACCACTGTAGAGAAGGGGAATGGTCTCGAGATATTTTATAAATCGTTTACTGCAATAAAGGACTGATTTGTACACATTCGAACTTGTTCACACTGCCTCCGGATCATAGAGCTGTGGTCTTCCGTTTGCGCTGATATTGTTGACATGACCTGTGGTTGGTATGACATATCAGATGATCACTGACTTGAGCTCTCTTTTTGGATAAAATTTTTATTGCTGACATTCCGCTTCGAAAGCAATGTACACAAGCTCAAAGTCACGAGCTCGCAGTTGCATTTTATAATCTTTAACCCTTTTATCCCTTGCTGCACAAAGCAGGGACGGACGGACACACACACACACACACACTATATATATATATATATACAGTCAAACCTCGCTAACTCGAACCTCGATTTCGCGAATTTTTCGATATCTCGAAGAAATAAAAATTCCCTTCAAATTTCCTATGCACTCAATGTTAAAAAAAAACCTTGATTTGGCGAATTTTTTTTTTTGGCTCATCCCTCGATAACTTGAATTTTTTCCATGAATGGAGGAAAAAATTTTTCTAAAAACAAAAAAATAATATCCAAAAAATAGAAATTTCTAAAAAATAGAAAAGCTATTCAAACATTACAGTGGTAAAACCCTGCGTAAACTTTAAAAAGAAGGGATATAAAGACGGAATATAACACAGTGAAATGACAACTTCTCTTGTCCTCCAAGATGGGATTTGAAATTCTTGTTTATTGTTTTCTTATCTCGTTTCAGTTAGGTGCCATGCATATGCAGTGACCATCGATCCTTTCTTTTATTTTTTCTCCTTTTATTCTCCAAGGTTACTTTCTAGAGGGGTTGGGGTGGTTTTAACAAAACAGGAAATTAAGGCATGGACAAAAATCAAGAGGTGGGTGGCTTCCAAGAAGATTGTAGAATTTCTTATCATTGCAACAAGGAGTGAAAGAAAAAAATTACAGGTGTGAATGCATGCCTGTGCTGTCTTGCATTCAAGCTAGAGCCTCAATGCTCATGCACCTCGATAACATGGAATTTCATGACTTTGTCATCGTAGATGATACGGTAATAGTGTGTGGTCAGTGGAAGGACAATGATATCATCCGTCAGACGAAAGTTTCTTGTGTATTATCAGAAGGAGGACGAAATCCGCCATTTGCCACCTAATGTGACAAACAAAGAAGGACTATTTGCAGTAGACGCTTTGAGAAGATATGTTGAAAGTCAACCCAATAGGTAAGAGGACACATTTAAAGCCATTGTCCACTTAGTGTAATAGATAAAATTTCAGACTCCTTTCTGAAGCAAACAACAATTGAATCTTTTTTCAAAGAATTTTGTAAATAGTGTTTATTAAAATTAAAATATGGATTACTTTTTAAAAAGGTATGTAAAAAAGCTTTTAGTTTCACTATTACTATTGATAACATGCGATTTTCGATAATTCGAATTTTCGATATTTCGAATTTTTTTGTCTCTCCCTTCAAGTTCGAGATATCGAGGTTTGACTGTATATATATATATATATATATATATATATATATTCTAGCGGAGGCACTTGTCGTATAGACATTCGCTTATAATTCACCGCAGTTTGCTGGCCATTTTACTATGGGATCACCATATAGGCGGACCAGCATTATCCCCTACTAAGGGACGACACAAACGAATGTATTTTATTGGCGCAACGCTGGGATTCGATCTGAGCACCCTCAACACCGAAAGTCAGCGCGCTGTACCACAGGACCACCACAAGCCCGAGACAAATATATATGCTAAAGTGAAAGCTAGAAGGACTCGTAGTTGCAGTTTACATTTTAAACGCTGATACATCCTCAAATCCGGATATAGACATGATACAGGCTCAACTCAGAGCCTGAATCGTCTCATGGTCCGTGAACTATGTTTTTGCCTAGTGATATATCATAAGTCTCTCAACGACCGTTAGCTCGGACCGGGGATTGAACCTAACTCTGCACTGGTTTGAATTCCACGCCAATGGGAGGAACTCTCTTTTTTTTATGCCATTAACATGAACTTCGCTAAAAACAAATGAAATTTTAAAAACTCCTTGACTGTTGCCACGGGCATACAGTAAAAGGAAAAGGAGAAACATTCTTTGTTGCCATGCTAAGATGCAATGCCCCTTTCTTAATTTTGCATCACACTAGATCTTAAAATACCCACCTATAGATAAATTAACCAGGATGTAATTCATTAATATTAATAGTGTGGGGGAAAACAGAACAAAAAATGAACAATGCAGGAGAATCAAGTTAAGAAAAACTGAACTCACTTATTTTACTTTTTTTTCTCTGTACTAGAAGAAACAAGTAAAACAAATGTGCTAAAATAGTTTATAATTCTCGAATTCATGTATTGTTAATGCATAAATTTCCCGTTATCCGGGACACATAGTAAGGCTACGATAGGAGACTAGCGATGGTACTCGTATCAACGCTTGTTATTGTTGCTAGGACACTCTTGGATACGACCCGAGTTCGACGCTCGCTTGCGACTCTTCCCATCTGGCACGCATTAAGATAGAAAATGAAGCACGCAATATTAATAACAATTAACACTCCACTTTTCTTACAGCATGTTTGTCTTCGTGGGACCTCTTTCGACTTTTCGATTAGTGAGCAGCCAATTTGACATATTTTTTCTTGTCGTTTCCCATAGACTGAAATAAAATACGATTTATCTGATGAAAGGATTTCAATCCGCTGTAATATTAACTATTCTAATGAATAGATCAATGACATCAATGGCACAACGACGGGTGGTTTGGGGAGATTAAAAATCTCCTCAACTTTCTAAATTGTTTATATGTATATATATATATATATATATATATATATATATATATATATATATATATATATATATATATATATATATATATATATATATATATATATATATATATATATATATATATATATATATATATATATATATATATATATACTAGCATTATTGCCCGGCGTTGCCCGGGTAGATATATAGATATAAAAATTTTCATGCATTCCATCAAAAAAATACTGGACTGCACCCCCCGCAAAATAAACAATTCGCCCTCCCCCCCTCCCGTCTCCCCCAGACCAACTCTCAAACCACCCCTCAGAACAAACCTCTTTTCCCCGCGTATGGAATTAGACTGGTTTTGGTGAAGGGGCTGTATCCACATTTAAGAGGTGCGCTTAGGGGCACAAAAATCATTAAAAAATTAATTTAAAAAAACTAATTGAGCCCCAAATTTCGTTTTTCCTGATTTAAGTTTCTCGGGTCCTAAACATTAACTGTGCCGAATTTAGTCCCGGTGGGTGAAACAGTCTATGATTCTATAGCGGACAAGCAAACAGACAAGCTCTTTTATATATATAGATGTACACACACACACGCATTTCGACTGCCACCCCTCTAAACGGCCATATTTTGTTCGAAACCGAATAAACACTCCATACAGCCAATATTATGGAAGAGACTTCTTTTCCATGGCCAACCCTCAAAACGGCCACTGTTTTTCAGAACCATTACAGGCCGCCATAGAGAAGTTTCATTGCATATGTTATGCCAAAAAAGCATTTCTCATCCCTTAACTTAATGAAACTCATTTCTTAAATTACTTTGGCCTATAAATTACTGACCTTATTAATCCCTTTTAAACTTTTCGTAATTTTTATATCCTCAGGCGAGCTCCGAATTAAAACTGACACGCAGGAGACGAGACAGCATAGCAGTTTTAGATTACAGGGCATTTCATTATCAGGCACTGCCGAGTTAGATATTTGCTGATCAAATGACAATTCTGACCACAGGGAGAGTTTACTTTGGGACTTAAGGATACGAAGTGATTTTGAAATTGTGTTTTTACATTTATTTTCTACCCATAGACTCGAAGATTCCTCCTTCAGGGAAAACCTCATCTTGCTTCCAGAATAACTTAATAAATGTGTTTTTTATACAGAAAACAGTGTGTTGTATTGGAGTTTGACCGCTTCGGTCCTACGACTACAATTCTACGATATGTTTTTTAAGTCTTAATAATGTTTTAATCTAACTAATTAACACACACACACACATATATATAGATAGATAGATAGATAGATAGATATATGTGTGTGTGTGTGTGTTTGTTTCTGTCTGTCTAATTTTAATTTGATTCTACTAGGGGTGTTCAAATGAAAAGGTACGAAACGACTCTGAAGGTATAATTGAAGTCTTTATTCAAAAGTAATTACCAGACGCCTGAGCACAACTATCCCACTGTTTCACGACCTTATGATTCCCTGTTCCCAGAATTTCTGTGGCTGTGAGGCCCGTTGCACACACAGCGTTTTTATCTCTAGCGGAAATTTTCCATCGGACGTCGTTCCAACAGTAGACCACAGAAGTCAATTGGAGCTTGCACACACAGCGGAAAATGAAATTTTTCTTCGACGGTAGCTTGTGCAGCTGTCGAGTGCCACTGTGCGCTGGCGGATTCGTTGACGCCAGATTGAACTAGTTATCCATGTGACCCTATGCACGTTTACACACACAGCGGATTCTACCGTCGTAGGGTCATTTGCGAGGGTGTGGTTGGGGGTTTGCTGGGGGGGCGATGGTTTTCTTGGAATCAACTCTCCTCCGATCCCGGCTGGGGGTGGGGGTGGCGGGGGCGTAGGTGCGACCCCGCTGGTTTTCTTGGAAACATGCAGGATTCGAAAAGGAGGGTTGGGCCTTTTTCCCCTTCGACGGAGTTTTCCGCTGTGTGTGTAACCTCTACTTTTTGGAACGACTTCCGATTGAAAATTTCAGCCATTGATAAAAACGCTGTGTGTGCAACGGGCCTGACGAGAGTCAGTCCTCCGCCGTGTCCTTCAGTTCGTCGTCCGAATTGAAGCAATTCCCTTTGAGATGTTTTTTAGCAGACCAAACAGATGGAAGTCGCAGGGCGACATGTCCGGGCTGTAGGGTGGATGCTCAAGCTGCACCCACTTGAACTTGGCCATTACACTTTGTGTGACCCTGGAGACATGTGGACGCGCGATATCGTGGAGCAGAATCACTCCCTCCTTGAGAAGCCCAGGGCGTTTGATGGACTTGCGTAGGCTACGGAGTGTCCCACAGTACACCTCATTGTTAATGGTTTTCCGTGCTCGAGGAATTCGATGAGTACTGGACCTCGGACGTCGAAAAAGACGGTGAGCATCACAAAGCCTACTGAGGTCGAATTTTGCAATATGAACGCCATGATGTCCTCACGCGCACTGCCGTGTAAATTGGGCGGAACACACAACTGCCTGCTTCTCTCCTGCGTCATGTGCGAGCACCCGCGCATGCGTACAACCTCGTCGGACACTACATTCACGTCCCTAGATGTCTCAATACGTTATCCCAAAGCGGCATATTCAAATTTCCACCAGTTTGGTTGTTACGCCGTTTCGTACCTTTTCATTTGAACACCCCTCGTATATAACATTGATTCAGTATCAGAGATACTTACCGGGAACATATCAAAAACAGTTTTAAATTTAATCAAATAACCATCGCACACAGTGACGTAGTGAACATAACTGGCGCCCGGGGCACGATACTTTTTTGGCGCCCCCCTTTCCGAAAAACATATAGTAATATAGTATATAGAATTAGTGAAAAGGACCATTTGCCGCCCCTGTTCGAGTGGCGCCCGGGACATGATAGACCCCCTTGCTCACGCCACGCTACGCCACTGATCGCACACCGATAACCTGCGGTACTATTTCTTCGAAAACGTATCGCTTCTTTTCTGAAACTCGTCGTTGCTGTTAAGAGTACATCCCTCTTTCGTTTTGTATGGCGTTGTGTTTAGCAGAAATAAGACCCTGCGCTGCAGTACAAACAGAACTCCGGGAGCACAAAATACCACGTGGAAGTCATTTTCAAGACTTTATTATAACATACTCATACAGCGAGCTGACTTCACTCGCCAGTCAAAAAGTGGACATCTTCAACTAACAACTCACAACTCTCCTAACTCTTTCGGCTGTGTCAACCCTTCTTAAGCAGGGGTTGCCAGAAAACGTGTGCCTCCAGAAAACCGCCAACAAAACAAAGCTTGAAAGGAAAAGGTGGGTCAACACCCATACCCCTAGGGACTGGGACATAATGATCAGAAGTGCTGACTCGCCAAGGTAGTAGCCAGTCCCCCAAAGCCTCCACCCACCAGTGGGGGTCCACCAAGAAAATTGATGATGGCCGGGACCCCCAAGATGGCAGCAGATGTTCCAGACCGGTGACGATTGCATCTCAGTCACCACACACCGCGACAAAGCCATTCCCGAAAATGGATGAGAGCGGGAAGAGGGAATGGAGAGGCATATACACCTTTTTCTACAACAGTAAAATGGCTGTTCTGACACAACGACTTTTGTTTGTCTGTTTTGTCACAACATTGACAACACTGATCGGTACTGTTTTGTCACAACATTACCGATCATCGACTGCGGCCATTTAAAAAGCCATTTTTGGTGAATTTTCGATTAGAATTCATCACATCTGATGCATTATTTGATCACAGAGCAGTCATCGTTTCAGCTTTCACCGATAAAATTTTCCCATCGGCTGGTCGATTTGTGCTAATAGAGGTGCCGTTAACCTCAAAATGAAACTGGGATATATGTGAGGAAAGCCGATGAAAATAACACTCTCTCTCTCCCATATCCGGGCTGGTTCCGTTGTTAGAATACCAGTCTAGAGTTTGAAGAACGCGGGTTCAGATCCCGCTTCAGACAGAGCGTAGTTAACAGCAATTTCGGGGGATAGAATTCAATTGGTTCAGTTGTTAGAGCATTGTATCCGTATTAATTGTTGAGGATTTGACACATAAATGCCCAATTTCTGTCAAAAAACATAAAAGATTTTCATTTAGTAGAAAATCAGAAATGAAAAAACTGATGCCACGAAAGATCAGTTTTCTGTCCGAGTACTCGAAATAATAATTATAATTAAACAACAGCAGTAGTCTCTCACTCATTATTTCGAATCGATATATATATTAGTATTTCTCAATCTCTTTCGAGTCTCGACCCACTTCAATGGTTCCCACGTCGTCCTGCACCTACCTTTCCACCCTTCATATTTTCCTCAAAAAGGCCTTTCGTGACATAAAGAAAAAACACTAGTATACATTTTCCATGATTTAATTCCAACTAAAAGTTTAACTCAACAAAAATGAAATTTGTGAGAACATTAAGAAAGATTCATTCCTCATTCAGGTGTGTAAAAACAAGAACAGAACCTCAAGATAAATAATGCACCTACCGTATGGATTCAGGATCATCTATATATATAACACAGTTCCGTAACTTACTGACTGACTCGAGTCAGTATCAGTGCGACATCTGAGACTGTTTGACGTTGTTGTTCTGATGATTTAGTTATTCTTTCATTTTTCTTAGTTGATGCTCATCTGTTATGACTATAGTCCTAAGTGACTGTTTATAATTTTTGCGACTGGTTTTTGACTATAAAGAATTAAACTTGTGTTGCTGTTATCTGGTCATTGAGCCCTGGCGTTCGTCACTTGCTGACGTGTTTTCATCGCCATTTTCACCCGTTCGTCATGAATGCCGGTGAAGCTCCCTGCCGTTCCGGCCTCTGCTCCATTGCCTGACACCTCTGTCACTGAAACTTCCTCCCAAGGACCTTCTATTACGAATACTCCTTCGATTATTGAACTACTAAACTACTGTGAATGGGAATTCTATGATACCATATACCAATTCCTCCTGTATGCCAAGGATGTCATCGAGAAGTCGGCTGATTCACCTTCCGTGAGTAACTTTTGTCATCAGTTATTTATTTTGCTCAGCAGCCATTGCACTGATATTAATGTTTTTCTCAAATTCAATCTTTTTTCCACGTATCACGAGCAATTTAATGGTGAACTTAATAAATCACTTGAACATCTAAATATTTGTATTACGCGCGTAAATAACGTTCTTACTATTATGCGTACTAAAACTAAAAGGTGCAAAACAACCAACACTGACTTTTGCTCACCAAACGTGCCAACCTCTAATATGTTCGGTACTCTTGAGAATACCGAGTCTCTTAATGATTTTCCTACTACTCAGCCGTTTTTGGTGCCAACTACGGACAATATGGATACGTCCAATCAGGAAATTGTTGATGAAACTCAACCAAAAGTTAAAAATTATAAATCTAAAATCTTTTTTGAGATTGATAGTAACTGGAGAACTATGCTCCATAATATCAAAGAACTTGCTCCGGATGTATATGCTGCGCTTTCTGGCACACTTATCTAGGTAAATATGTATTAATAATGTTGACTCCTACCGAGTCATCCAAAAATACCTGGATAGCTTAAAAATTCCCTTTTGGACAATGGATCCAAAATCCGAATGTCCAAGGAAATTTGTAGGCAGGGACCTTCCCTCCTGCACTGACACCGCCGCTATTGAAAGCGCTATCAGAGAGGTCGGTTTGGAACCCATTAAAACTGCCTACTTACCAAGTAGGAAAACAAAAAAGCCCATGCCTCTTTTTGTTATCTCTATGAGACCCTCTCCTAATATAGATAACCTTAATAAAATTAAAACTATCAATTATCCACGCGTAACATTTGAGCACTTTAAGCAATCAGGTGTCAGCCAGTGCTACCGGTGCCAAATGTTCGGCCATTCCCCACTCACCTGTAAGCTTTCGCCCAGGTGTGTAAAATGCGGGGAAGGCAATTCTTCTAATGAGTGCACTCTCAACAACTCTGACGCGGGTACCAAATGTGCTAATTGCAAAGGCAATCACACCGCCAATTACGGAGGTTGCCCCCTAAACCCGAAAAATAGAGGAAAAAATCAAGTAAAAACTACCGTGAAAATTGTTCCAAATATGACAAAAAATTCTAATAAAGTCCCAAAGGACATTTCCAATAATAACAAGAAAGAGGAATTTACTCCCTCCAAACACCCTAAAACTTCAGCCTGGAAGGTGCCTCTCAACACCAAAAAATTAATTTCTCACGAAATAAGCAATGCATTAACATAGCAGGACATTTCTCATGTTGTTCTCATAAGTCTCCTCCGTCGCATCTAAATCAAATTCCAAGGATCCCGCTCCAATAAAATTTAAAAAATCCAGCACCAATGTCTAAATCGAAGAAAAATTCGATCACTTCTTATACTGAAAACTCGGCCGCATCCTCCCCGGCTACTGATACTAACTCCACGCCTACTGACTCACCCAAGTCTACTCCTGTGTCAACCTCTACTTTCGCTGAAATCTTCGAAGTTTTTAGAATCATCAAAGAAATGATGAATGATTTTAACGTTACTGATATTACTGAACTTTTTTAATCTATTGCTCATGCTCTCAAAGAAAATAAAAACAATCCTGTCCAAAGACTCCTTGATATCATTGAAACTATTGCTAAGTACTTAAAACCTGCCCCTGATCATGTCTAGCTCAACTTCGCTGAGAGTTTTGTTCTGGAATGCCACCAGTCTTTCCAATAAAATTGTTGAATTTCGGGATTTCATGGAAAATTCTAATATTGACCTCGCATTTATCCAGGAAACTAAATTTACATCGCCCTGGCGCTTCAACGTCTCAAATTATGTCCTTTTTCGTAACGAACGCCCCCCCCCCGTTGCCAAATTCTAATCTGAATCCCGGTGTTGGTACTGCTATTTATGTTCGCAGAGGTTTAAAACACTTCCCCTTAAAGTCTATTGAAACGGTAAGAGCAGAGAACACTTCTATCATAGTGAACTTCATATTCGAAGACCTGCCAGATAGAAACACCAAAATTTTAATTTCTTCTGTCTACATCCCTCCTAATAGAAATTTCCTGGTGTCCGACTTTAACAAAATTTTCAGCTCCAATAATTTCTGCATTGCCGCTGACGACCTTAATGCGCATCATACTGCCTGGAATTGTCATTCTACTAATTCTTCTGGTAGAGCCCTTCAGAAATTCGTCTCTAACAACACGAATGTTAAACTTCTTATCCCTCCTTCTCCTACGCACTTTTACTCTCATGGCTCCTCTACTATTGACCTGGCTCTTATTAAAAACATTCCCTATCCTTTCACTATTGAAACTCTTGATGTCTTCGACTCGGACCACCTTCCCGTTCTAATTACTTTCGACCAGCAGGTTGATATCCATAATCCCAATCCCCCAACCTACACTAACTTGGACCAGTTCCAGAGTATTCTAAATCGCTCCGATCTTATTTACCCCTCCATTCGTTGCCGCGAGGACATCGAGCATACCACCAAAACTCTTACTAACAAAATTATCAACGCCAAAATTAGCTCTACGCACGCTCTTAAAAAACCGAGATTTCATAATCTCCCGTCTGGTAATTTGATCGTTACCTTAATCAAAATCCGTAACGCGGCCCGCAAACTCTACCAATTCACCCGCCTCCCAGAGCATAGGCAAAATTATTACTACCTTTTCTTACGTGTCCACCGTGATATACGTAAATTTAAACAACAAAATTGGTCTGAATTCCTCCAGAGTCTGTCTCCTGAAGACAACACTATCTGGCGGTTCGTTAAAACCCTTAAATCTAAACATTATAACTTCTCACCCATTCAAGGCCCTAATGGCATTGCCTTCGAAGACGCGGACAAAGCTAATACTATTGTTAACACATATCGCAAGCAATTCTCTCCTAATTATGACCTTGTGGACGAGGAAAATGACAGAACTGTCCTCACCACTGTGCAAAATTTTCTTTCTACCCCCCCCTCTACCCAACATACTGATCCGGCTTCCGTTGCTGAAATCACCAACATTATTCAAAAACTTAAAATCAAAAAAGCACCGGTTAATGACAACATTAATAACCGTGTCCTTAAACATCTCCCCATTAACATTATTATGTACATAACCGTCATTATTAACGCGATTCTTAAATTTAACTCTTTCCCCACTTGCTAAAAAACCTCTATTGTTAGTCCCATACCTAAGCCTGGTGCTGATCACACTCTTCCTCAAAATTACCGCCCAATTAGTTTACTGTGTTCTCTCAGTAAAATTGCCGAGCGCGTTATTATTAATAGAACCTCTAACTTCCTGGATGACAATAACATAATTATTCCTGAACAATTCGGCTTCAGAGCCCAGCATAATACTACCCTTCAACTCCTTCGTGTTGTGGAATTTGCCAGCGACGGCTTGATTGCTAAGAGACCCACTGGTGCTCTCTTTCTAGATATTAAATGTGCTTTTGACAAGGTTTGGCACCCTGGTCTCATCTATAAACTTATATTAAATTGCCCGACTCTCTTATTCACCTCCTTCATAACTATTTCCATAATCGTAATTTTGTTGTCCGCGTTAATCACGATCTTTCCCGTAATTTCTATATTTCTTCAGGTGTTACTCAAGGTAGCATTCTCGGCCCGACCCTGTTTAATTTGCTCTTAAATGATATTCCTAGAGGAATTAATATTCTTCTTGCCCTCTATGCGGACGATACAGCTATCCTCTCTACCTCTCACAACATTAATTATCTTGCCAGTCAGATCCAATGGCATATCGACACTTTAGAGAGTTGGTTCACGCGATGGAACATTCGAATCAACCCCTCTAAGTGCCACGCGATTTTCTTTTCCAATCGTTTCTGTAATCTATCACGAAACTTGGCAGGAATATAGTCTGGTAAGAGATATGCAAATTATTAAAATTTCGACGCCAATGAGACTATGGTAAACGCGCTATGCGCATATGAGATGCGCAGCTGGGAGAGTTTAAAAGCATGGTTGCTCGTGCCATAGGGTTATTCAAACAAATCTGTCGACTTGGATGGACGGCATTGTGACTAGAGATGCCTCTGAGACGTAACCGGCGACATTACGAACAATTGTCGGACTTTGAGAGGGGGCGTGTAGTAGACCTCAGAGAAGCAGGTTGGTCGAACAGGCGTATCGGCCGCCACCTCGGTCAGACCGATATGGTAGTTGCTCGGTGTTGGCAACAATGGATCACGGAAGGGATAGTCTACCGGCACGGAGGGTCAGGACGTCCCAGGAACACAAATGCGCGCGAGGATCTCACAATCATAAGAGCGGCCACGTCCGCACCAACAACGTCGCTAGAATCGGTTCGACACCATCGGTTCGACGCATCCAGACATCCGGTGGTATCAAGGAAAACCATTCGGCCGACGCAGTGATACTGGACGAAGCAGGTATAAGGAGCCGACGTCATTAAGACGCCTACTACTGACCTCACATCATAGGCAGTGTCGATTGGATTTTTGCCGACCTCAGGCAAGATGGCGTGTGACCGACTGGAGGCGTGTGATCTTCAGCGATGAACCCCGATGCAGTCTAAATGCTGATGACCAGCGCATACGCGTGTGGAGGCGGCCAGGCCACCGGTCTGATCCAACATTTGTTGTCGAGAGACATACGGCGATTACACAAGGTGTGACAGTGTGGTGAGCGATTTGTTGGGACACACGATCACCTCTAGTCGTCCTTCAACGCACTTTAACGGCACGCAGTTATATGGACGAGATTTTAACGCCAGTTGTACTGCCTATGCTATGAAGTCGCCCAGGTGCCATTTATCAGCAAGACAATGCTCGTCCTCATACTGCGCGACTCTCCCAACAATGTCTTCAGGGATATGACGTATTCCCATGGCCTGCCAGGTCACCACACCTCTCGCCAATAGAGCACGTATAGGATGTGCTTGGAAGGCAACTGCAGCCGTCCCGGAATACTGGTGAATTAACTGCCCAGTTGCAAAGAGTATGGCATAATCTTCTGCAGGAGGTCATTGGTTACCTCATTGATTCGACGCCACGCCGTGTTTCGGCTTGTATAGCTGCCAGATGTGGATTTACTACTTACTGATTTGAAACTTTTTTATGCCATATCTTCTTAAAACGGTCTGTTCTTCTGAATTTGTAATCATTTGCTCATCTCCTCATACGCTACATACATGTTAAGTTTCGTGATAGTAGCTCGTTTCCTTCTGGATGCATATATTTTTTTGTGACAGAGTGTATATATATATATATATATATATATATATATATATATATATATATATATATATGGCATTAATTGCATACATTGATCGTTGTATTTAATTTGAAGCAAGTTGTATTAACTAGCTGAATACCCGTGTACTCAGCTAGTATAACAATAAAAATAGAAAGACTCACCTAAATAAAACTGCTCTATTGAGTTGGGGAAACTCAAACAGTAATGCCAGAAGTGACAGCACAGACTGATGAAAGACAAATCACTGCCTTACAGTTACGTGGTAACTGTAAGGCATTAATGCCTTGCAGTACATGGTAAATGAATACTGACCGATTTTTTTTTCTGTGAATTTCGTTAAAAAGTTTTTGCAATTGAATAATAATAATTTGAAGTTAACATTAATAACTTCATATATAAGTAATTTGAATATATGTATATATGTTCATAATTTAATATGAAGTTAAAATTTTTTGATGCCGGTAATTTTATCAGCATTCTGAGGTTCTTAATCTATTTTTAATGTTTTCACAACGATCTATTTTCTAAATCAATTATGCTGAAGCTCAACCCATTAAGTTAGATAAGCTGATTTTTGACTCAGGGAAATGAACATTAATGGCGAACGTAGGTAAATATGCTGTGCAATCCGCAGTTTCATTTTGTCGTGATATTGAAGCAATGCATCGGTTCACATCACATATCCTCAGACTGCATGTTAAGCTATGAAGGATTTTCCTCTCGGTATTTTCCTAAACCAGAGATTATAAAATGATTTTTTCTTTCATTTGAAAGTAAACGTTCAATAACTGATTATAGTTTTTGAATTTTTTTATTTTTCAGTAGTTAATTCCATATGAAGTGTATTAAATTATTGATGTCTATCGAAACAAAATTAAAATTGCTTTCGTAAACTTTAAATGGAAATTTAAAAAAATTTGGAAAGCACGCACATTGTATTTCAATATTATGACTATCTGAAAAATTGCATGTACGTTGCTTTTCTATACTGATCAGATATCCTTATGCAAATCACCTGTAACTTTTGCGCTTCATTTTTCGGGTTTGAACCAATGGAATACTGTCGGTCCTTAAGTTTTGCACACCAGTGTATTTCAAGCCCATTTATCTCAGGATATTTTACGGTCAGCCATCTTTAAAAGAATTGCTCGTTTCCTTTATTCTAGTATCATTACACTATGTTCAGGATTTTTTATTTAAAAAATATCCTGAACCAATTTATGGAAATGAAGAAAATACTAAAAAAAAATTTATTTTTTGCCCTTTAATAAAGTGATAAAAAAATTTATGAATGAAATTTTTCTAAAGTCTGCTGGCAAATTACTTTCAAACCTTCATTGCACATACTAAATGCGTAAAATATTATTCAACTAGAGTTATTGGTTTTAGCAGATTTTTGGAGGAGGTATGTCTTCTTTCTTCTGAGTGTATATACGTAATATATGTACTATACATATAAATATAAAATGTATTATACATATATTAGATGCTCTTATATATATATATATATATATATATATATATATATATATATATATATATATATATATATATATATATATATATATATATATATATGTATGTATGTATGTATGTATTTATGTATGTATGTATGTATGTATTTTAGATTTTTAATATTTATACAAAATTTCAAATAATTCACTTTTAAGTATAATGATCGTTTTGTGAGCCACTCACTTGCCTAATCGGTAAGTCGATAAAACAAAAAGTGGAGAAAAGTTATTAAATAACATACACTGTTTTTTTAAATTTCTCTGGAAATATAAATTCAAATAAACACTGTAGAATGTATTATTACAGATGTAGCTTTTATCCGAAGACATAAAATCTTACAAAATAAAATATCCTTATAGTAAGAGTTACTACGAGTATTATTACAATTTTTGCGTGACTAAGGGACTCGACAGATTTGGCAAGTGAAAAAAGGTAATAACATCCAATTCAATCGTCAAATTATTTTTTGACTGCGGAAAAAAAAATTGAAAAATAATCGTTTAATAATTCACAAGTACTTACTTTTGCAGAAGTTAGACTGTAACGGACTCATTTATTTTACTTTTTTTGTGATGAAACACTAAAGGATGTACCCCGTTATCATCCAGTACTTTGTCTGCGTTTGTATGGCATTATTGCAGCGATTTACATTATAGACTCAACTTGATTGGCTTCTAAAAAAAGTTACTTATTATTCGATTAAAAAAATTTTTGTCATTGAGTGTGGTGTTAATCGTTATTAATTTTGAAATTTGCTATGAATGCAAAAAGGTAGGAGTCAATCAAGTGCTCTGACACTAAAATTTCAAAAATTTGAAAAATTGGACTTTACTGATTTCGCATGTGATAGTCTCATATAACGACACACTTCATAATGACAAAGCATTACAAAATGCGTGAAAATAAAAATTAATAAAATTTTCCGTCCAGGACCCCACGTTTAAGCTCATGTTCTCAGACGAAATTTTATCGCTTAATGTGTGTGATACGAGGTTTCATAAATAGTATTTTTTGAATGGAAGAACTTCGTACCCTTTTTTTTTCAGAGTACACCTATTTATATATCCATTTGTTATTTTCACATTAAACGTTTAAGAATTCAAAGATTGAAACATAAGGTGAGGTTGATGGAATAATGCTTTGTTCAAAAGATTATCGATTGATTTGTCAATGTAAGTCGAAACGGATCGATGCACCGAAAAGTGTGCAGAACCGCACTGTCCCGTTTCAACAACGGAATTCATATTTAAAATTTTATGATCATGTAAATGAAATGATGAATCAGGACATTGAATTTTTATGCATATTTAATGAAACAAAAAAAAGTTTTGGCTTTCCTTGCTAAGAGTGCACAGTATGACAAAATAAACAAAAGAATCACATTCCACGTGTTTTGAACATTAAATGAAAGTCCGTTCACCCACCTTACTTTCATTTTTCATTTCTTCTCACCGTTGTGACGGGAAGTTGTTTTAATGTTCAACGCGGGAACAGCCTCTTTGCGTTGTCACGTGTTGTTTTCGATTAACCTTGGTAACGCGGGAAATCTAGGCATTTATCCAATATTTTCATAATCTTTTCATATTTTTTTTCCGTCATTCATCTTCTTAATACTTAACATGGCAACTACGATGCACTGAGTGAATAGAACAGTTTTCTGTTTTGCTTCTCCTACAACATAACATAATAATATATTGCGAATTAGATTAAAAAAACAATAGTGATTTTCACCGTAACTATCTAGTTTGCAGAAACTTTAGATGATAGTGAACATCAAAACAAACAGACATGTATATAGATAATAAATATAATAGTTTTAAAATATGTAATAGAAAGGATAATATGTGGAATTAAAATTGTCCACACAGCCATAGGGCCGTATTAATTTGGGAACAGGAGCTATTGGTTGTTGAGCCCTCCATACAATCTCTTCGGTTTCCTCAGAGACGATTCAAATTATGAAATACGTAAATGAAATAAACTATTAAAAAGTCTTCATAAAATTTTTACTGACAATTGTCTAAGGGCCTGTTCACATAGGAGCCCGGTAGCGAAAGCGTTCAAGTATTGAAATATATTTAACCAATGACAAACCTCCTAACGATTAGCAACGAAATTTTTAACTCCTATGATTGGTTTATTTTCGTCTCAGCGCAATCTTTTACGCTTCCGTTACTGCACTCCTATGTGAACAGGCCCTTAGAAAAAGTTCTTTGTGAAGAAGTAAGATTTCTTATCTTCCATTTCCTTATAAACGGATCCAAACCCCTTGTTAACTGTTAAGAAATAAAACATCCTACATAAAGAACTTATCATACACAACCAGGCCAGATTTACATGAAAAGAGGCTCTAGGCTATTCCACTTATGAGGCCCTTTCACTTCTCATTTTTAAATTTGTAAATAATATGAGAGATAATAAAATACACCATTACTGTGATATATATCAATATATTAAACGAAACAAGTTGTTATTGGTACTAACCTATATATATTCAATACATTGAAGATTAAACCAAATAAAATTCAGATAAATTTATTTCATAATAATTCGCATTTAAAGTTTAAGTATGAATTATTATGAATTTTAAGTCTTAAACTAAACCAAAAATGGAACTTTATTCAAACAAATTCCATATCACAGAAAAGAAAATATCAAATTGTATATCATATTAAATTTTATATTAATAGTTATATTATTTAAGAACTGATTCTATACATTTAAAACGAAATAGTAGATTAGAAGAATTTCTTTCTAAACTTTTTCACACAGAATTCTTTTATAAGTTCATCAAAATCACATTTTTATGTTTGTTTATTAGTCATATGCGAAGAATTTCTCCTTATTTTCGGTCCAGTGTTTTAGTGTTCACTATTTTTAGAATAGTGCAATTTTAATTTTGCCAACAATTTGAATGTAGGCACCTCTTGATCTTGAGGCCGTAGGCTGAAGCCTAGTTAGCCTATAGGAAAATCCGGCCCTGTCCACAACAAAGTTTGAAAATAACCAAATGGCAACAGGCAACATTCCAATTTTGGATATGAATTTCAGATTTTTTTCTGCACAGAAAATCCGCAAACCCGATTATGCGCACACGGATAATCATAAGTACACTATATAGCCTTTTGTTGAGGGTGTTTTTATAGTAAGACTGTTTAAGATCTGATTTAACAATACATATATTTTTTTATCGTGTAAAACATATAAATAAAAATATTCAAAATACATAATTATAGAAAATCTAAATCATAATTTTTAATTAAATATTCAATATGATATAAATTGACTTCAAACAATCCGCGACCTTTCCAAAAATTTTTCGCGACCCACAGTTTGCACGCTACCGGGCTTTTCCGTACTGAGGAACCCACAACAAGGGCGAAACTTATGTCCATCACTGCTGCGTGTACTGGAGATACCTCTTCTTGCGTAAATGACTCCAATTAAAAGGATGTGTTCCGCACAATTTCATCGACTTTACAAATCGATAGTCCCGCAGCGAAAGCCTCGTGTATCCTGCGACCTTCGTCAAAAATGTGCGTGTACTCATTGAACGTGTCCAGATGGCAAAATAGGGAACAAAAGAAAATTTATAAGCATTTTTTGTTCGATTTTTAAAGAATGTGTTTTTCTGGCTTTATTAGGAAGTTTCATTGCCTTCTTAAGACATTAGACAAAATATTCGTTACGACATATTAAAACATTAAGTGGATCGAGGTGGCCTTGCGGTAGCGGGCTGGCTTTCGGTGCTGAGGGTGTTCGAATCGAATCCCTGCGTGTCCCGTTAAATACCTCCGTGTCTAGGCCGGATATAGGCCTGTTAAATCCGTAGACCGGAAATTCCCTCTGTGAAGGTCAGTGAGGATGGGAGAGGGTAAGATCCCCCAGATGTCGCCTCTGGGAGTCCCTGGTCAAAATTGAGGTGGCAACTAACTAAGACGGACTCCGTCTCTTGTGGTACTAATTAAAACCGGAGCCGCACACTTCAGTCCGTAGCCTGCATGGACTTGGTCTGGAACTTTTTTAATAGCAATTTTTTTACATATCCTTTCAAATTTGATTGATTGGTTCATCATATATATATTATAGTGTATATAAGGGATTAATAAGTTTTTTCTGGTTGCATTGTATTGGTGTTTTAATGATGAAGTTAATATGTTGTATTGCTTATTGTTATTTAATAATGTTCTAGGCTTCTACGCTTCAAATAGTCTATTCTTGGTAAAATGGTACTTTCATAATGATTCATGATTATTTTTTTGGGTGTCAATTTTGGAAATTTTCCGCCCATATCAGTGTTAGGCGGCCCCCATCCCGAGTTGTGCCTATAGTCCAGAATTTTCTAAACCGGGCCCTGGCGAGAGGTACTTGAAGAGAGCGTTTAATGTATGCTTGATGGATCTCAGGGAAGATGGTGAAAAGTTTTTTAATTATTTTCGGACGACCCACTTAAAATAGACTTAAATACTTGACCATCTAAAAGTTTTGTTATCTAATGTACTTATTTTAATAAAAGTTGTAAAAAATTATACTTACTGGTTGTATTTTTTTCCTTCTCCTTTTTTTTTTTGGCTTAAGTTCTCAATAATGGTTTCAAAAATATTTTCCCAAGCAGACTGTTTCTTTATTCGGTCTTTATAGTCCTCATGACAAACATCCCAAATTATCGGGCGAGATTTTACTTCGTCGATGAAAAGTTCGACATCCACATTTTCATCAGACATCGTGTAAAGAGACTTCACGAGCTCGATAGCGCGGATGAAACGCGCGGCAGATGTGCACTGCCCAGTAGACGAATGAGTACTACCAGCTATCGGGTTACAGGAATGTGCCGCGAGTTCCACAGGAACCTGCGGCGACCTGGGAGGGGCGCCGGCGGCACGTGTGAATCCCAACAGCAGTTGCTCTGCATTTCTTCTTATCGGATTGAAAATAACGCAGCGTCCCGAGTACTTTTGCCGCAAGTGTGCACCGGCACTAAGATCTTCTCGAAATCTTTTGATGTTTCTCAGAATCTTACGGGTTTGGGGCAGTCGAGTGTCAAATAATATCCGGTGTAAGTAATTTTTTAAAACAACGAAATTTCAGGTTTTCATTTCCCATAATATTGCAAGTGATTAGAACAGGGGATTCCCAACCATTTTACGTTTGCTGCACCTTTTGGAATGAGATTAGAAACTTGGAGCGCACTTGCTAATTCTAGTTTTTTTTCAATCTTTTAAACATTAAATCAAAGTGGAAGATATACCAGGAACATGTTAAATTTAAGTTCAAATGAATACTTACTCCATTGCTTATTTTATTCATTTATTGAAAGATATAAGAAACAAACACCAGAATTAATTAATACATTTCAAAAATAGCTATGGGATTCAGTATAGTATTACACTAGAACAGTGGTTCTTGACCTTTTTTAATAGTCAACACCCCCTTGAATCTGAAAATGAGCTCTCGCACCCCCTTGAAAAATGTGTTTCTACTTTTTATTTAGGAAAAGACATTTATTGCAAGATAATTCATTTATTGCATAAACAAATTAATACATTTACAATAAATACTGTATTATTACATATAAAACAATATCTACATTTTTAATGGCTACGTTGTTGTTGTTTGTTCATGATTATCCTTTTAAAACGAGGCTCTTTTTTTGAAAGAGCCACGCGTAAGTCATCAGATGCATTTAAGCGATTTCTGGCTTTCGTTTCGATGTGCTAAAGTGATGAAAAACTCATTTCACAAAGATAAGTGGTGGTAAATGGTAAAGGTGTCTCTAATGCTGCTTTTGCCAGTTCTGGATAAAGTTCTAACTGCGTACACCAGGACTTTGTTCTAAGTCCAGTTTTTCAAATTCCATTTCAATACGTACATTAAGCTCGTATTGCGATAAGATCGTCTTTTAATTAAACGTTGTCGTCCTTTGAATTAGGGGGTCCAGGACACAAAATTGTTCGAATTTTCGAAAAAAAATTTATTGCATTAAAAATTTGTGTGTTCTTTTGCGTTTAAAATGACATTAAATAACGTTTCTATCTCAATTAGAACAGGAGAAATTATTATTTTTTTTTGCAACATTCTAATAGTAGCCAATCGTTGTTTAAACCTGTAAGTGCGTTTTTCTGCATGATGGGTTTTTTCCCCATTTCTCGTCTTTAAATTGTTATAAGTCAAGAATCGTTAAAGATAAATGGTTGAAACTTGGAACATGTCTTTTTCAACTATTTTACTTTAATTTTGATTCAACAAATTTGAAAAAAATATTTACTTTTGAAAATATGATTTTTTTTAAAATAGGTTACATAATTTTTTTCGTAATTTTTACTCTAAATATTTTTAATTTTTTTAAAAATTAATATTTAAAAAAATGGTGAATCATTAAAACTTAAATATTCCTGTTTAATTAAATGAAAAAAATTTTAAATTCGACAAATAATATTTCGAGTTATAACGATTTTAAATTACCCCACTTTTATTAAAAATTTTAAATTTTTAAATTTTTTAAAAACCTTTTGAGAAGTTTTATGATGTGATTTTGTTTACAAATTATATGGTTAACCATCACGAAAAAATTCAAAATTTTAACTCAATAAATAAAAAAATTTTCAAAATGTGTCCCGGACCCCCTTTAGGTCAAACAAAAATGGATTGAGTATCCATCTATTAATTTTGCTTATATTTCCCGTGGAAAAGTATTCATGAAATGATTCACTCAATTGGTAATTTTCACTAAAAATTTAAAACCTTCTCTCGCACTACTAGAAACGCTCTCTCGCACCCCCAGGGGTGCCAGCACCCCCGGTTAAGAACCACTGCACTAGATGATTACAAGGAAAACGCTAAAAAAGGGGGGGGGTATTAATGTCAGACTTATGATTGATGCTCAGGCCACAAATATTTGATATTAGGCCTAACAATTGTTAATTGTCGGCGTTAGAATAGCTAATTCATCCTCAGGAACGAGTGCGTCGATCTGTGTGACAATCTGTCGGGCACAAGAGTAATTAATTCAGTGTAATATTTATTTTAAGTGGGCTCAACAAATATATATTTTTTTATTTTTTGCCCCAAAAATCTCGCGGCACCCTTGCCCGATCTCATGACACCCTATAGTGCCGCGGCATATCGATTGGGAAAATCTGAATGACCATCAGGCCCTGATTTTCCATTAGGCCCGGTAGGCCCGGGCCTAGGGGCTCCCGTGGTTGGCGGCCCCCAAAAAAATTTTAATTTTAAAAGGAAAAAAAAGAAAAAATTCCCAATTCAATTTTTTTTAATTTTACCATTTTTAATAGCGATTTTTTTTATATATCCTTTACAAATTTGATTGATTGATTGGTTCATCATATGTATGTTATAGTATAGATAAGGGATTAATAATTTCTGGTTGCATTGTATTGGTGTTTTAATGATGAAGTTAATATGTTGTGTTGCTTTTTGTAATTTGATAATGTTCTAAGCTTCTACGCTTCAAAAATCCAATTCTTGGTAAAATGGTACTTTCACAATGATTCATGATTAATTTTTTTTGTGAGTGTAATTTTTGGAAATTTTATGCCCACATCAATGTTAGGGGGCCCCCCTCCCGAGTTGTGCCTATAGTCAAGAATTTTCTAAATCGGGCCCTGATGACCATTGTACATTAAAAACGGGGAAGGTCTTTTTATTATACTGGTCTTAATAATCATGCGATTCTCACGAGGGTTTCATGTGGTGATAGCATATTACATATCCCCATCGTCACAAAACTTCACAGGAATTCTTGTGGAAACTGCAATTCCTCACCCAGGCCCTCGATAGCAGAGGTTTCTGACTCGCAAAACTGCTATTGCTAGCACTATTCTGCGCAATGCCCTGTTACATTTTTCTGGTAATTGCGGGGAATTTCCTGGGGATTTTTAGTAGATTCGATCTTATTCTTTTCTATTTATACATGACGTCACGAGTTGTTGATTCCCCATTTTTCAGGGAGTTTGCTAATGTCTCATCTCAATATTCAATCGCAATGAATGTCAGTAAAGGGATTTAACCCATCAGAACGAGGTATATTGTTTCTCAACTATTTAACTAAATGTGTGAAGCCTAGAATGGTGATTTATAAATGAAGCAATGACTTGTCACGTGTGTAAATGTTATTTTCCTGTGATTTCATAGTATCTGGATATTAAAACACATATTAAAACCATTCTCATTATGGAATTTATGCATTTATTTATGTTATCCGACTTTTGTAAAAAAAGGACTTTAAAAACCAAAAAGGCTGCATATTTCTTCTCTTGCCATTCTAGGGTGTTTTTCTCGTTACTTTACTTTAACGATTTATTTATTAATTTATTTATGAAATCTACCCCAATTTTTCTCACGTTTTACCACATTTCAGCCTCTTTTTCTACAGTACTTTATCTACGTGAGTCTCTTATATGATAGATAATTCAAATGGAACAATGGTCCATAAACTGATTGATTCTCTAGTAAAAATTCTGGTAGAGTTTGGAAACTGGGGCACTTTGCCCCAGGCCCCCAACTGCCGGAGGGGCCCCAAAAAAATTTTTAAAAATTATTTATTAGATTTCCTCCGAAAGAAAATTCTGAAGCTTGTACCATACTTCAAAATTCAAAATAATCTCCTGAAAAAAGGGCCCCCCCCCCCCCAAAAAAAAAAAAAAAAAAAAAAAAATTTTTTTTAAATTCTATTAATCAGATTCCTTGGGGCCCCCAACAGAAGTTTCCCCCAGGCCCCGTAAAGTCTCTGGGCGGCCCTGGGATGAGTTGGGGTAACTACATTCTTGTGGCCATGTCCTCCAACACAGATATTTATAACTGAACTCGCAAAAGAGCTAATATAAATTAATAATAAAAACCGGCTTGTGAGTCCTTGAGACTTGGAGTTCATAAGTGCCGTATATTCCAGGTTAGTTAAATTGCATGCGAAGACCAGACAACGTAACTAAAGCGACAAATTAAAGCTAATTATGAATATTTTGTAATCGAATCTATCGATGTTACCACTACGAAAGAAAACCATTATCACACTGGCGAGCTAACTAGTCTACCTCAGTCTTCTAAGAGTAAGTTGAAGACATTCAATACGTTAAACAACTAGTATTTTCAAGACAACATGAGGAGCTTTTCTCGTTTTGATAAGGCTTCTCTCAGAAAAGCGATTTTTCTGAATGATATTAACTACATTCTTTCACTCGAGAAAGCACAGTTTGCGCAAGTTTTACAGTTTTAGTTCTATATTGTATGAAGTGTCAGTGAGTAATCAGTGATATTATCTCTATTATGTGACACGTGTAAATTCTATCAAAATGATTGATAATAGTAGTGAAATGTTAGAAAATTTGCATTCTATCGGTGTGTTTAGAGAGATGGGCTTCGAACTGCACAGAGCAGAGGACCTAAGATTCCACTATTAGAACGAGAAAATAAATCCAAAGAAAAAGAACCGATCACATTCAGATAGTTTTGGTGTGATTATTAACATTACATATGGTTACGCGGATAGGGTGACTCAAATAAACTGAAAGGTGTTTTGTTTTATTCGACTAACTACGGCCTTCGAATAATAACGATTTTATAGTTACAGCTTTTGATGAGCATCAAAAATCCCTTTGTCCCAAAATGGCTTTACAGACATTTGGATCTCAAAGAGCCGCTCACAGATGAGTGAACATGCGTTATCAAATTAATTGTCTGTCAACAAAGAAAAAGATTCTTTGAAAATACATATGAAAAAGTTATTATGAAAACGTAACACCCAAGTTCGCATAAAAAGAAAGACAAATTGAGAATTGATTTACAAGTATAATACACTATCTACTAATAAGTATTTGGACACCTGTGATAGAAAAGAAAAACAAAATTTATTCATATTCAATAGTTGATAGAGCCTCCATGAGAGGCAATTACAGCCTCAACCCTCCGGGGCATGCTTTCTACAAATCCTTGTATGACGGCTAGTGGTATTTTCTTCCACTCGGCTTGGAGAAGACATTCTTCGGCTTGGAGAAGTTTCTTCACCGATTTTGGACGGTTGTTGCACCCCTTAATTCGGCGATCCAACTTGTCCCAGAGGTTCTCGATAGGGTTCAAATCTGGGCTCTGGGCATGCCAGTCCATTTGGTTAACCCCATTGTCACAATACCAATCCACGGTGAACCTCGCAGCATGACATCTGGCGTTGTCGTTCTGAAAGTAACATCGGTCCAACCCGTAAAACTGCCACAACGTAGGAAGCACACTGTCTCCAAAATAGTGCAGTAGTAGACGTCGGCGTTGAGCTTACCATGAATTGGGAAAGGGTCCCAGTCCATACCAGGCGAAACACCTCCAGACCATAATTCCACCTCCGCAGAACTTTACTGTAGGCACAATGCATTCTGGCAAGAGGCGTTCTCCAGCAGACCCTGCCACCCGAACGATAGAGGATAAACCTTGATTCGTCGCAACAGAGAACCCGTTTCCTTTGATCTACGGTCCACTTTCGACGTGCTTTGAACCACATTAACCGAGCAGCGCGGTTGGGCTTTGTGATCAAAGGCTTATGGGCGGCAGCTCGACCATGAAAACCAAACAGATGTGCTTCCTTACTGATGGTATTCATCGAAACAACGCTCCCGGATGCCTGTTGAAACTCCTGGAATGTGTGGACCATCGGTTGGGAGCGATTCTTCCGAATTTCTGTGGACAGCACCCGTCGGTCTCTATCTCCCAGTTTCGTTTGTCTGCCGACTCGGTCCAGTCGATAATCATGGGTAGGTTTTGGTGGATAATCAAGATTTTGTATCATTTTCATTTTTGTGTCAATGTTGACTCTGTTATCAAAAAAAGCTAATGCTACTAAGTGCTCAGATAAATACCATAGGTGTCTGGAAAATGACGATAATGCTATATTTGCTACAGAAGGATTTGGATATTTCTTGAGGTCATTTAAAATCTAAATGTCGTTGTAAAGGGCCTTAATAGCATGCGGTGCTTCATTCCAATATTTAATATATATTAGGCTCACAAAAAGGCTCAATTCTGTAATCTTACCAGATTCTTCAGATGACAGCTTAAATTGTTCTCGAAAAAGGAATATTTTTAGTGCATAAATACCTTTAGCCATCGAGCGTGATGTGTGGGTCCAGGAGTGCGAAACGACTGATTATTATTATCTTCTCCAAGGCAAATTAATGATAATTGCATAAACTCTTTATAGTCATCCTTTATAATTGGAGATTTAAGTGCTTTTGGTAAAAATGTTAACATATATTCTCTCAGTTTAGTAAAGTTTACATTGTCAAATAGTTCCTTATTTGCTGGATTATAAGCAGATTTATCTATTTACAGCCATACATTCTTAAAACGCTTAAATATTACAGTTTCTGGGCCTTCAGATGGGCCGAATATAACAGAAAACACACTGGATAGTACAATCTCCATTATATGGTGACGACATGCAACCCAAATAAGATCTGTCCCTAAATATTTTTGAATTCTGATGCATGCACCTTTGTGTAAACAAGAACACTGCTGGCCACTGTAAATGCAACACCCTGAAGGAAACATGCAAATAACATGAAATTTACAACATGCATTAGCGGAGGTGAGATATGCAAATGATTAGAATTTCAGCGCAGACGCACATCACGCGCGCCTGTGGCGCCACTTCAAAGCGCTATTTAAGGCTTGGAGATTTCGACGATTTCAAGTTCGGCAATTGTGTTTTTCTTGTGGTTTTTTTCAAAAAAACGATCAATTATGCCTCGTCGAAAACAGCGATCATCTTTTGATAAAGTATCCGAGTTCGACAGAGCAAGGATAGTGACCTACCGAGATTGTGGATTATCTTTCAGGGAAATCGGTAGTCGTGTTGGACGAAACCAAACAACTGTAATGCGGATATGTGATCGTTGGATGCAGGAGGGTACGACGGACCGGCGTGTTCGATCGCATCCACCTCAGCTCACCACTTCACGTGATGACAGGCAAATTGTGCGCATGGCAGTGACGGATCGCTCAGTCACATCACGAACCATAGCACAGCACATGCAGTCTGTAACGCATCATCCAGTGTCTGCGCGTACCATTCGACGCCGTTTACAGCAGAGTGGTCTGTCCGCAAGAAGTCCATTGCTTTGTCTACCTTTGACGCAGAACCACAGACGTCTCCGCCACCAATGGTGCGATGACAGAAGGATGTGGACGGCAGAATGGAATGAAATTGTCTTTACTGACGAGTCACGCTTCTGTCTGCAATACCACGATGGTCGCATTCGAGTCTGGAGACACCGTGAAGAGAGGATGCTGAACAGCTGCGTTGTGCACCGCCACACTGGTCCTGCACCGGGTATTATGGTAGGGGGTGGTATTGGATATCACTCTCGCACACCTCTAGTACGCATTGCAGGTACTTTAAACAGCCAGCGCTACATCTCCGAGGTGTTGGAGCCAGTTGTCCTTCCTTACCTTCAGGGCTTGCCCACAGCCATATTTCAACAGGATAATGCGCGACCACACGTGGCACGCATTGTCCAACGGTTCTTCGTCAATCGGCAGATTGAATTGCTTCCCTGGCCGCCTCGCTCTCCGGATCTTTCACCGATAGAAAACATGTGGTCCATGGTTGCTCTACGATTGACCCAGATTCCATCCCCAGCAGCCACAGCAGATCAACTTTGGCAACGTGTGGAAGCTGCTTGGTCTGCTGTACCCCAAGAACTCATCCAAAGTCTCTTTAAATCAATGCCGAGGCGTGTGGCAGCGGTGATCTCCAACAATGGTGGCTACTCTGGCTACTGATTTTGGCAGGAACCACACTTCACAGAAGTCTATAAATTTAATCATTTGATACTTGGTCAACATGTTATCTACAAAATAAATTTTGTTGTGATATCTCTTGTCTTTCTTGGTGTTGCAATTTGGGTGGCCAGCAGTGTATTAACGGCTGTGGTATCGAACACCAGTCCTTTAATTTGAGATATAATATTCCATGTTTGAACTGTCTCAATACATGATTTTGCTTGTAATTCTCCAGTTCCTCTTTCAATCTTCGGAATTCCAAGGAGCTTCTCTTGACCATTTCCTGAAACAATAACGGCAACTCAATCAACTTTTGTTTTTCATCCATCAATATCTGGTAACATCTTACCATCCCAGTGTAATAATAGAAGTTCTTCTAGAGAATTTTTTTCTGTTTCTGAAGCTTGTTGCCTCCCTTTTCTTGTATGTCTCCTTATTGAGCTTGAAGAAAAGGTTTTTGGAGAAATATCGTTCAAGTGCACGTGCAACAGAATACAGCAGGGGTTCCCAGAGTGTGTGCCGCGGCACCCCGGGGTGCCGCGCAGAGAGACCAGAGGTGCCGCGAAGCGCCCATGATCTTCAATTTAATCTATTGCTAAGGACTATTCCGATATAAGTCCAATGGACCTATTACTCCAAAAGACCTCTCTATTGCAGCAGTACATGGTCTGTAGTTGAGAAAAGGTTTCACAGAACACCTATCACAACTAACTGACTGGTTCGCAAAATACTTCGCAGAGACGACCAAACCGAGAAGTTTGCGCGGATCCAAGATCAATTCCATGTTGAAGCTCCAAAAGAATTCACTTCACAAGAGGAAGAAAATTTAATTGAGCTATTGAGTGACAAAAGCCTGAAATTCGCTTGTTTGGATTTGATGGAGTTTTGGATATCTATAAAAAATGAGTATCCCATTCTAAGTGCAAAAGCTATAAGGGTTCTCATTCCCTTTGCAACTTTATATCTGTGCGAAGCTGGGTTTCCAGCAGTTGCTCTTATAAAGAGGAAAATATCGTTCGAAAATTAATGTCAAAAAAGAAATGCGAGTAGCTGTATCAAGCTTTATTCCGCGATTCGAACAATAGTGCAGTGAGCAGCAGGCTCACCCGTCACATTAAAACTAAACACACATATACCAAGAGCATTTTAAAGGTAATTTTATTATTAATTTTATTAATATTTTTTCCTATTAATTACAATTAAAGTACTTAAGTGATTTTTAAACACAAGTTGTATTAATTTATTAATGTTCTTACTACTTACTTCTCTAATTTCTTCTTCACAGTCATACAAATATGAAATATATTTATTATACATAATATATGTAATAATAATATACCACAGATAGATATTATATGACAAGGGTGCCGTGAAATAATACTAATTCTCTTAAGGGTGCCATGACTTGGATAAGTTTGGGAACCCCTGGAATACAGCTTTCCGATCAGAAATATTAACACGATCTAGTGCACCTACAACTTCAGGAGACTTAAATATATTTTTTTACATATTTCTCTTCAGCAGCTTCGGGAATTGTAGTTGTAGTATTGAGTTCGGATTGGTATGTAGATAACAGCGCAGGTACTCTTCTTCCCTTTCAAATTCTATTGAATGTGAAGTTTCTGAGTCTGATAATTCTGACATGATTTTTTCTACCCTAATTTGTAATTTTGATTCTCTTTCTTCATATCGTTCTTTCGTTAACACTTTATTATCTTCCCGTTTTCTGTTTCTTATTTCTTTTTGTGTAGTTTTCATGTCAACTCCACTCATAGAACAACAAAAAACATCTTCTTTTCTACTTTTGAAAGAATTCTGTCTTCTTTGTTGCTTATTTGGCTGATAACATTCTTGATAGATACATCAAATAACTTTTCTAATTTAGCCTTCATAATGTTTTCTTTAAGTCTATCTTTTCCTGAATTTCTATTTCTATTCTTTTTTAGGTCTAGATATTCTTCATATAGTTTTTTAAGTTTCCTGATGAACGAGTCTATCCGCTGAGTGGGTATTCTAGCCCTTGCCATATTTCAGTAACTGCTTCACATGTCTGTCTATAACAAATAGAAAGCTTATTTTTGCCATCCAAATGATGGAATTGGACCAATTCGAGTACATCAAGTCCTCTAGTAAGTCTAGCTGTAGACAATTTACACTTCGGTGGACCCAATAACCAACTTTTAGAGCCTGTTCTCAATTTTTTGGATGTAGAAGCCATATCTAAACTGAAAACAAAAGGAAAGCATTACCACCAATAGATGAAGAAATAAACATTAATAAATAGCTAGATATAATATATACATATAATTACCTAGTAAATTTGCATTATAAACATTTCCTTTTCCTGAGAAACTTTCTTTCTGGATCAAAATTTAGAATGAAATAAGAAACAAAAGTTCAGGTAAAAGTCTGGTAATGGAATGAAATTAAAATATAAGTATTTCCTTTGCTATATGGTGACTTTCCACTAAATTATATGTTCTTTGAAAATACAAATGTTGAGCGACCTCTTAATATTATCGGATTGGCCTGAAATTTTATTTACATACATTTTGAATACAGAGGAACAAAATTGGGCTTGTGGAAGGAAGATTCTTACACTTTTATTTTTTAACATTATGTCATGGACCACCCTAATGACCCATGGCTATCTCCTAAACTATAAGAGACTAGTGACTACGGGCCTGTTCACATAGAATCTGTCAACGTCAGCGTTACTTGTATTGAAATATATTTAACCATTACAAACGTCTAAACGATTAGGCACGAAATTATTAAGGTCTGTGGTCTGTGATTGGTTTAAAATGTGTCAATCCGAGTAACGCTAACGCTTACAGATACTATGTGAACAGGCCCGGGGGAAATATATTTCGGGGTGCCGCTTGGCGAAAATTAGCGATTTTTTTTTTTTTTTGGGGGGGGGGGGGCGTTAACCGTGTTTACGCGCAACTCCATGCTAAATAAAATGACGCCAAATTAAACACAATTAAAGCATTTTAAAAATTACAAATCGAATAAAATACAATTTTGAATCAAAATAAAACCTAGAAATGACAATAAGGAAATAAAGTAAAACTGATAATACGAAATCAGTGTCTTGGCCCGCCTTTCAAAAACATACTTGGATTCATGAATCAATAAAAGTATGCACAGTAAAAAAACAAATATTGACTTCCCTTATTCAGAGGTGTCTGTGTCGGCGGTGGGCGGCACACAGAATTCTTTAACAGCGTTCAGGAACTGTTTAAAAATATCTGTGTGCCGCCGTCTCCACATACATTTGCAAAAATACGAATAAAAAATATCCTCAGTTGTGCCGGACTGTCGGTGGTAGACCTGGGCGATGCATCGATACATCGTGAAAAACTGGTGTGAAGCCGACATCGTCACACCGGTTTCATAATTTTCAAATCGGCTATATATCGTAACATCGCGATTTCCCAGTGTCTTGAATCTAGCGGTGTACGCATACGTGAGTTCCCGATGTCACACAAACAGTTCCGATGTTCCTGTGTGCGCATGCGCGATGTTACGATGTCGCATCCCTTGGTCGACGATTTCCCGGTGTCCGATATTTGTACATGCGTGGTTTTACTATATCACATCGCTTAGCTGGTACGATTTTTCGGTTTCACACTGTCAATACTCAGACGGACTATAGTAGACTGACGACTTCTCGAATTCTTTTTGTGCATAAGGGGATTTTCCACCACGTGACTTTCTCTTTGATGTTGTGATAGAGTGTGTTGTAGTGATAAGCGATAAATCGCAAAGGTCCGGACCAGCACAAGAGTCCTGCTTTCTGCACATGCGTGTGAACTTGGGATTTGTTTCGATTGTCAGTGTGTTTACTGTTAGATTCTTTGGTCGTACTTGTTTTTAGAGTATTCAGCACGGAATGTTATTACACGACAAAAAGCTGCATTGCTTCCAAAAAAATGCAGAAATGCAGATATTCTTGGCTAAAAATAAACGATATTTGAATGTTTAATTAGTTTAGTCTATTGCAGGACAACAACCTGGTCTCATTTTTATGTATGAATCTATGTTACTTTTTTTAGGGAGGCACGTTGCCACCTGCTGGCTACGTTCATGGTTAACATCGCGATACATAGTCACATCGCGATGTTAGACTGACGATGTATCGCGATGTCAAAAATGTAACATCGCCCAGGTCTAGTCGGTGGCATTTTCTTCTGAACTCCCTTTTGATAACACCGCACATACCTTCGACAGTATTGGTATGGGCTCCGGTTTCCGGATCCTTAAATGTCACTGAGTGATTTACTGAGAGGTGAACGAAGGCGTTATCAGGAAGACAATCGTACGACATCCAGCAATCGGACATGATCGTTGTTCCGGGTAAGATATTTCTTTGAATTACATTCAACAAAGTTTCTTCGATCTATCGTCAACCACTTCAAAAAAAACACCTTCTACTCCCTCTTTCAACACCCACCTACCTTCAACTCGTTTACCTTTATTATATTTTCTTTTCCCGAATTTGCTTTCGTCGATTTCTACAATAACGCCGGGACCCCCAATCTTTTCATATTTCTTAATGCTAAATGGTTTTGAGGTTTTTCTGGTTAAATATATTTCAATATTTTAACGCTTCCGCTACCGTACTTCTATGTGAACAGGCCCTTAGTTCAATAGCTATTCTTAGAGCATCGTAATCTGTTTGTATTGGATTTTTATTTTTTTTTACTTTTAATGCCAAGCAATAAACAAAAACAGCAAGATAAAAGGCACAAGAAAACAGACAACAATAAGAAAAAAAAAGTAAAACAAAGAAGGAAGCACGAACGTATCAATTGCTCAATGCTCTTGCCTCCCAACAATGGCTACGAAGATCTCGAGCCGACAGTGCCTCATACGTCTGGAGGTGATAAATGTCCATAACTTGTGGTTATTACAAATAGTACAGAAAAGACCCTCTAGAATTTTCAAGCGGCTCAGATGTTTAGCTAAACAGTCATGACCAGTTAAGAGCCGGATCATGGTTACCGAATCCTTTCTTGGAAAATCTGAAATGTATGCACTATTAACAACTCATAACTTATCAGGATTTCTGTCAATTAACTCTTGATAAAATTTGTCCTTCAATTTCATCCGGATAAATACCCTTATAGAATTATATACGATCGGTCACAGCAGTAGCGTACGCAGAAATTTTCAAAGGGGGGTGTTATAGTCCAGTTAAATTAGGTTTTCATTTCGCATTATAAGAAGGTGTTGAGATTTTTTTCAGGAATGTGTAGGGGTTGGTCCCCTGAACAACGCCTAATAAAGTCCCCTCGATTTCAGGCGTCGTGGTTGGGGAGGGGGGTCCAAAGGACACTTTATTCAGTTTTCGGCGTTTATCTCGAAAACAGGGTGTCGCACAGAAAATTGTCAAACTCAAAAATTAAAGCTTATAAAATTCCCTTCCAAATAGTATATTCATGTTTGTACCCAAGTGTTACCGTTTTCGAGATATGAGCCGTTGAATATGAAAAATTTTCAAAATAAGTGGTAGCGGTTCAGGTATCTCTTTAAACTTCCTCTTCTCTTTCCCCTTCCATTTCTCAGAAAACTCGTGATAGAGAAAGTTGTATAGCGAAAGATTTCCTTCAAAAATGTATATAGTTATGCTAATTTATCTTCACCAGGTAAATAGTTAGAACGTTTTGAAGTTTAGGGGTACTTTTCAACATTTTGCTAGTAAAATGCTCGTCACTCAAGTTTCGTTTGCAAAGTCAGAAACTCTCTTAATCACTTTGTATGCTGTTTAATTAAATATGTATAGTATTCACAACCCATATAAATAATAAATTATGTATACCAGTACGTATAATGTATATCTCATAATATACAGAACACTTGTAGTACACAGGAGGAAGTAAGAAAACAAACCAAAATGTATAAAAGTGTCACTTTAGCTCAGATTATTTTGAAAAATTTAGATATCACACCGTATGAAAAAGAAGAAGTAGTTCAGTTACTTCAGACCTCAGTAGAAATTACTCCACAACACATTTCCACAAATACCTCCCTTTCCAGCATTCAGTGGAAATTGAGGAACGAATTGTCACGTCTCAAACGTAATGGGCCAACAGCAGCTTTGTGGGTCCAGTACTTTGAAATGGTGGTGTTGATGAAAAAATTCATTGCAGCACAGCGCAACTGGGAAGATCATATGATATGCGCCCAACTGATGATACCTTACTTTCATGCCAGCGGGAATTTTCATTATGCAAAGTGTACTCACCAATATGTACAACACATGTTGGGACTAACAACTCGCCACCTTCAACTTAATCAGGATTTTATAGATCGTGGATACTTCACTGTCAACAGAACTGGAACACCAATGGCTGGTGTGTGGTCTGACATGGCAATTGAGGTGACACTCATGTGTGACATGAAGAGTGGAGGAGAATTAACATGTGGGCGAGGCTTTAGTGATTCCGTGTTGGCGAATTCTGTTGGGGGAGCACGCACAGCTACAGCAATATGTAGTTCACTTGAAATGTTTTGTGGCGTCCATACTGCAAGAGAAGAACAACATGTTGAGTTTCGAACATCACGCATAACCAGAGATGATCTAGACAGAAGGAAGCTTGCTCAATGGTTGGCTGATCACCCGCCTTTTGTTAAACGTAATTGTTTGATGTCACTTTCAACGGGTGTAATTGGAACAAGTAACGTCAACTGCTACCAGGCCTTGGAAATTGGAACCCGCACATTCAGCACTTTTGTTGGAAGGAGTTTCTCAGAAGTGAAGCAATCCAAGAAGGACTCAGTCGTACCTTTAGCTGCGATGAGCAATATGATGAAAGTTAATGATGAGGTAGTGGTGGTAGAGCCTCTGATGCTATTTCAAAGAACTTTGATCACCAGGAAGAAAGAAGGGGATGTAGAGGAGTTGCTAACGTACGAGTTAGCCCCATACCCTATGTCTCTATTCGCCGAGGGGATAATGAGAAACAATCAAAAAGTCAGCACTGTATGATGTTTTCGCAAAATGTAATCAACTGATCAATGTGAAGAACAATTTCACGGTAATCTATGGTGGCTTCCTGCTTCATAGAGTAAAGTGGAACACCAACACCACCTTCGCCTCCATCTGCGATCAATATGTATCGTACATAATCAACCATTATGGCAGCAGTTCAGCTGTGATTTTTGATGGTTATGAAGACACGAACTCCACGTAAAGATACTAACATCATCGGAGAGCAGCAAGTAAAACATCAGTGGATATTGACTTCAATAAGAACATGGTGGCTACTGTTCATCAGTAAAACTTCCTTTCCAATGAAAGGAGCAAAACCAAGCTCATTACTACGTTATTTCAGGCCTTGGGTGCAAGAAGTATACAGTCTACTACAGCCAAAGGAGATGCTGACTGCAGTATTGCCAGAGGTGGGTGGCAAAACACCTCTCATTCAACTGTGGTGATAGTAGATAGGTAAGACCTGCTCGTCTTACTTGTGGCACCCACCCCACTAGACACGAATGTGTTTTTCATGAAGGCCGGACGGGGCAACACAGAATACAGGCTCTACACTTCCCAACATCTTCAGGTCTTATCATTCAGCCAGTACATTCTCTTCATCCATAGTTTCTCAGGATGTGACACTACGTCAGCGATTTATGGTAAAAGGAAAGCAGCAATAGTACAATGTATCCAGTGGTATGACAATGAAACAACAAACATCGCTAAAGTGTTTTATGACTCCAAATCTTCACCAGGAGACATTGCTGAAGCTGAGGAACGAATGATCCTACTCATGTTCCAGGCCCGCCAAATGAGCATGATCTCAATCACCACAGGTACATTTAATTTTTCTTTGCTCGTACTGACCCCATTAAGAAAATTTAATAATTTATATAATTCATTAATATTCAATAATACGTTATACACTATCTGGCCAAAAGTATTCGGACACCCTCCTAAAGAAGTGGATCTAGCAGGTGGCGTAATTTGATGTGTAACCGAAAGCTATAAATGTATTGGTAGTGGTTTGTCAGGTCATATTTATGCGTTTGTGAGACGATGAGTAAGTCAAAGGAGCTTAGTGACTTTGATCGTGGCATTATAGTGGGATGCCACCTTTGTGGGAAATCAGTTCGTGAAAATTGAGACATTCTACAGAAACTAAAATGATTGTGAAGACTTTGACTTGTTTGAAACATTTTCCGAAGTATCAGATTGGCGGCTTTTAATATATAGGAAAGCAGTTGATGAAATAAATTGTATATAATATATTTAATGTAAGTAACTGTTGTTTGAACCTACTTTTGATAACCATTTTTTGATTATATGAACAGCTTTTATACATTTTGGTTTGTTTTCTTACTTCCTCCTTTGTACTACAAGTGTTCTTCTGTATATTATGAGATATACATTATACGTACAGGTATACATAATTTATTATTTATATGGGTTATGAATACTATACGTATCAAATTAAACAGCACACAAAGTGATTAAAAGAGTTTCTGACCTTGGAAACGAAACTTGAGTGACGAGCATTTTACTAGCAAAATGTTGAAAAGTACCCCTAAACTTCAAAACGTTCTAACTATTTACCTGGTGAAGATAAATTAGCATAACTATATACATTTTTGAAGGAAATCTTTCGCTATACAACTTTCTCTATCACGAGTTTTCTGAGAAATGGAAGGGGAAAGAGATAGAGAATGTTTGACGAGATACCTGAACCGCTACCACTTTTTTTGAAAATTTTTCGTATTTAACGGCTCATATCTCGAAAACGGTAACACTTGGGTACAAATATGGATATACTATTTGGAAGGGAATTTTATAAGCTTTAATTTTTGAGTTTGACAATTTTCTGTGCGACACCCTGTTTTCGAGATAAACGCCGAAAACTGAAAAAAGTGACCTTTGGACCCCCACCCCACCCCCTACCCCACGGCGCCTGAAATCGAGGGGACTTTATTAGGCGTTGCTCAGGGAACCAACCACCACACATTCCTGAAAAAATCTCAACGCCTTCATTTAATGCATGATTCGCCGCCATTTTGAGCTAATTGGACTGGACTATTACTATGAAAGAGTAATTTTGAGCAATCAGTGCAAAGCGTAAACCTAATTAAATAATGTAATCAGAATCAATGGGGGGGTTATAACCCCCATCAACCCCCCCCCCCCCTTGCGTACGCCACTGGGTCACAGGGGTTCTGCATAACTGCAGTACCTCTCTTTGCCAATCCGTCCGCGAGTTCATTTCCTGGGATTCTGCAGTGATCTAGAATCCACTGTAAAACAGCCTTGTTGTTTTGTGATGACAGTATATGAATAAGGGATTGACCCTCGGAAATTTCACTGGTTTTTGTATTAATCATGATGTTTCTTATTATTTTGTTCATCCTCATACTAAAGGTGCCATATCCCATGATTCAGGTTTCCATTTCAATTTTTCAGACTGACTTAGAAGTTGAAAAAATTAACTGGAATCACAAATAGGTTGAATATCTATTAATCTGTAAATTTTCGAGAGCATTTCTTTATTATTTTCATACTGTAAAATTTGAAGTAAAAGGTTTTTCTTTTAAGGAAGATTAAGATGAAAAGCACTCTCAACTCGTTCCGGTTTTGTACCACATCTGATATGTCCGATTGAGAAAGCGAAAGGTGGGAAGTGTGTCTGCCAAATTTGTTATTAGAGAAGACAGGATTTGAGTTATATCTTCGTCATGGATGTTGTTCGTAATGTGTTGTAAGACTTTTTACTATCTGTTTTCAATCGATTATTAAATCTTACTAATTTTGGATCGATTTATTTTCATTTTTGTCGTAGATTAGTGCCTATTTTCAGAATGTTTTCCTTTTAAAAACATTTTATTTTCCTCAACGAGATCTGCTTAAATAGGACATCATACTAACAAGTCCCGTTGATTACAAACTTCTCTAAATTGTCTTGTTTCCTAATTTTGATGAATGCATTTTACTTGACTGAAAAATCGCGGTAATTTTTCTAATTTTATGATTTAAATTTATTTACTTATCTTTTTGATTGAGATTAAGTTGTATGATTATTTAGTATATTGTTGTATATTTAGAGTATTTTTAGATACAGCTTATCTGAATAGATTTTTCTTTTCTTAGTTTAAATTTCAAATTCATATTTTCGTAATAATGCTGGATAAGGTATGGCTGAGACAATTGTCCGTGAATGGATTGCGGATTACAAGGTACATATACACATTTTTTTAGATTGTTTACAACTATCTTTTTGTGTCAGTGTCATTTTGCTTTAATGTGCTTAATTCATTATATAGTTTTCTGCTCTTCTTTCAGTGTCAAAAATGAATATCAACCATCAATTTTTGATTATTTCTAAGTTTTTTCATTTGCAAAAAAATTTAACCATTAATTCTTAAATCTGTTGCTTTATTGTATTGTATTGTGCTAATATTTATATTTCTAAAACTTGGTTTGATTATGTAAACAGTCCATAAGGAGTGCTGAAATTCAATCATTTGGGAGTTCTATAACTCAGAATAACGAGTTGATTCAAGCAGTATTTACAGTACTAGAAGAAAAACGCTACCATGAAGAGGTAAAGTTGAAACTTGAATTTAATTTGTTGTTAAATTCTGTCTATCAGTTTTATGTGTTAAATATGTAAATTGTTTATAAAAAAATTTAACAGGAAACTTCATAAATGAATAATTATTTAAATTCACTTAAAAATTAGGAAATTTTTACTTTTATATTTTATTTGTGAAATGCAACTCATTTTTTATATATTTTAACATTAGTTTTTTTTAAGGTGCTAGTTTAATATACTGTAAGTAAATCATTAAAATTACATTGTAAGTCTCAGAAAATATAAAGTTGTTAAGCATTTCTGTAACTTATTGTTGAATTAAGGGCATATCATGAAATTTAAAATTTTTAAAATTTTTTTTTTTTTTTTTTATTTATACGGATTTCTCATAATCTTATCTCAATATTTAATTGTTAAAATTTCAGTCTGCTAAAACTGTGATATATTTTGGTTAAAAGAGTTTTTTTTTTCTCTCTTGGACACTTTCTTTTCAGCATTATTTTTAAGAAGTTTTGATTTTAAGAGTGTTTTTAATTATTTTTATGAAAATGATATACATAGATGATAATATTTACAGCATAATAAAAGGGTACAATGTTAAACGACTCTTTATGTTAAGAATAGTACAATTAGTACAATCGATCAACTTCATTGAAATTTATTGTACAATTAAAAATTGTACAATCACTTTGAATACCTTTTTAGAGAAGTGAAAAATTTTAATTTTAATATATGTAAACTGATGTAAGTTTTGTGCAAAAAGCCTTTTTTTAAAAAACCTATATTAGTTTTAGTTGGATGAAATTTAAGTCTTAGTTGAAGGCTAATTTGATGATTTGTTTTTAGTGTCTGCCTTTGTTTGACAACAAACTATTTGGATTGCTAAATTTTCTTAAAATTTTCCAGTACCTTAACTACAGTTGATTACAATTGTAGAGTAGTATAAAAAATAGCAAGTTTATAACTGTTACTTTTCAAAAACATAATTGCACATGTTGAAAGTAAATGTATACTTTCTACAATGTGTGTTGAGTTTGACTGTATACCTGCATATATTTAAAGTACTGTAATCATGCATATAAAATTCATACTTAGTGGGTTCTTGATGTTTTCAAGAGAGTCAGTTATCACAGTGATTTTCTCTATCATTGAAAAAAAAAACATATTTTCACATTATCCTAAGAACAGTATCACATTCATATGACCAACATATTTATTCAGTGTCAGTGGACAGACTGCACATTTACTGAGGAATTCCTATAATAAGTGCTATGACATCACTCATTTTCTTTTTTATATATGCTGAAAAAGATTGCTTAGTATGGGTTTTTTAGATTAGGTTCAAACAAAGTATGGTTTTCTCATTGGTTGGGAATTTTATTGTTAATATATGAAAGAATATAATAAATAAAAAAAATTGTCTCTATCCAGGGACCAATTATCTAATACATCAATGTTAAATGCTCAATGGCTTTTAGAGATTAGAGGAAACACTTTTGATTATATTTAGAATAGTTCTAACATTACCTTTATATTTGTATATTTAAAGGATTATAATTTTTGTTTAAAATTAGTGCAGAATGAGTGTTATTTTTTTTCTTAATTTTAAACAGAATTTTTAAAACTGACTCAAGGTTATGAAATTCATTTAAAGGTTATTCTATAATATTCATTTTCTACATAGATATTTGATGGATTGTATTTTATTTAAAAATATTACAGTGGGTTGAAAAAAAAAAATCTTTTGTTTATCTTAAAAATATTTATTTTTGAAAGGTAAATTTTTATACAGAAATTACTGTATAACTTGTAACTGTTCTCTTTAGTATTTTATAATATGTAAGCAACTCATATTATGATTTTTCCCTTAAGTTTCTGGAACCACTGTGCAATCAGTTTTTTAGTTTTTATCGATCAAGAGAAGAAGATCTTCAGAATTTTGCCCGACAGTATATACCATGCCTCATTGGTTTATACCTGAGCAATGTTGCCAAGGGATATAGGAAGGTAAATATCAGCTTATTTAACAATAATTGGGTTGATTTTTAAGACTTTACATTCTCTCTATTTCTAATGATTTTTATGCTAACTTACAATTTTATAATAACTTGTTATTACTTTAAATATTATAGTTATAGTAAATGTTTTAGTATAAATCTCATACATTTAAAGCTTCCAAATATACAGATTTTAATGATGTTCCAAAAATACAGATTTTATAAAGTCTCAGCATAAACTCTGATATACTTATTAATACTTTTTTTTTAAATTAATGGATTTATTTAATAGCTTCTGATTTGTATCATTTGTGCTTGTTATATTTTTGACTTTCTTAAATTTCAGAATGTTAGATGTGTTGAAGTTGTGCTGCTTGGAATCTATAATTTGGTATGTCATTATTTCAGTTTTATATTTGTAAATATTTAAGCTTTATTTTGCATGCAGTTTTTTTAAAATTTATTACTTTAGTTCCATGAAGAAAAACAGAAAATTGTTTTTAAACTTTTGTCATTTATTTATTAAATCTGAAAGATATTATGGGAGAAATTTTACCAACATTTTATACTGTAAAGTTTATATTATAGAATAATGCAGCCTTTTAGTTTACATGTTTTCAGTCTTAATCATTCACCATATGTGTGTCTTAGTATCATTAAGGAGTTTCAGTAATTTTATGTCATGTATTTTGAGATATATTTGTAAAATTTAACTAAAATTTTTAGATGAAAATGTATGTAGTGTACTCTTTAATTTTAATCAAGACATATTGCTTTAATGCTGTAGATATATAACATATGTAATTCCAGTCTTTCAAATTATAAACTTTTTTATCTGTAAATTTTTTTTTCTAAATAGGAAGTTATAGATTCTTCTGGAAAAGCAGCCTGCTTATCATTCCGCATCCCGTTACTATCAAAACCTTCCATATACCATGAGGTATGAATTCTTTACTTTGCATTTTTATTATAGCATTCTTTTGCTACCGTCCTCCTGTCTGGATCTTTCAAATTTTTACCAGTTTAAAGCTTTGTTTCTTATCAAAAATTTTTATATGTGTATAATTTAGAGCAGGGGTGTCCAACCTTTTAGCTTCCTTGGGCCACATTAAAAGAATTCGAATTGTCTTGGGCCGCACAAAAATATACCTAAGATTAAAAATAGTTGATGAGTAAAATAAGTATAATATATAGTCAACATATGTATTTATATCATTATAAATTTTATTTATAATTAAAAAGATAATCATAGGAGTCATAAAATTAATGCGATATTTGGCATTGAATTTGAGAAACAAGCTTCAATAACTGTGTCAATTGAAGTGGTTGCAATTCTCAGGGAGTTGTTAAGATGTTCATCCGATATTTTGATTCTAATTTGACTCTTAGTGTGCTTCACTCTTGAAAATAGTTGTTCCCAGATGTACATGCTTTCAAACATTGATGACCAGAATAATGCATGACTATGCAGTGAGGGATATTTATTTCTGGACAGGTATGATTTATGAGTACAACAAAGAGATTTGATTGAACTTCTCTTTAAGTTGGATGTCAGATTGCAACTCTATGCATTTCATTTAAAAATTTGCTAGCATTATATCTATATTGACTGTATATAGAGTAACAAAGATGGAAAACAATTGTTTATTTTTCCAAAAGTTCTGAAATCAATTTTTAAATTCTTGTACTAAATCGGAAAGTAAGGCTACATATTTTATACCATTTTTAGAATTATGCTTGGTCAGCATCTCAAAATGCAAAATATTGTTAACATTTAATTGGGCTTGCCATAATTTCAGTTTCATATGGAACGTGTTTATGGTTTGAAACATTGGACTAATAAGTTGGTTTTTACACTCAAGACGGGTAGTTGAGTCATTTAAATGGACATTCAAATCTATCAAAACCTGCTAAATCTGCAAGCCAGTTATCAAGTTCTGGCACAGGTTATTTTTCAATGTCATAAACAATTTGATTTCATCGAGCAGGTGATAAAATCTTTTTAAGACTTTTTAATATTTTCTCTACTGAGCCACCTTATTTCTTTAAAGTATACAATATCCCCATATTCAGCATCCAAGCTTTTAAGAAATTCCTGAAACTGGCTATGATTCAATCCCTGAGCCTTCATAAAATTCACCGTTTTGACGATTTGCATGACATGGTCCATTTTTAAAGCCTTTTCCACATAAATTTTCCTTGTGTTTTATGCAATGGTACTTCATCAAACGAGAATTTTCAATAGCAATGGCATTGTGTTCTATTAATCTTATCATTCCGCATCCATTATCATTCCGCATCCATTAAGGTCCCTCTTTTTTGCCTATCATAGCTGGGGCACCATCTGTAACTATACCAGATATGTTGGAAAAAGTTAATGAGGATTGCTTTTCGTGTCTAGGCCGAATATGGACGCGTTAAATCCATAGCCCAAAAAGTTCTTTTATGAGGTCAGTGGGTGGAGAAGGTATGATCCCCCCCAGATGTCGCCCATGGGGGGTGCTAGGTCAAAATTATTGTGGCAACTATCAAAGTCGGACTTCGACCCTTGTGGTGGTAGTATAAACTGGAGCTGCAGTACTCAATCCGATTCCTATATGGATATGGTCTGGGACTTCCGGCCAGGGGGCATTTAGGAGCAACAACAATTATAATCGCGCCAATTTTTTCTTCACTGCTTCATATAAACTCTCTTGGATGTTGTGTCTTTTAATGGTACTAAACATGTCATTTTTTCAGTTATAATAAACTCGTCAATTATACGTCTTATAAAAGCAAATTGAGCTGTGTCAGTAGCATCAGTACTTTCCTCCATTGACAAAGAATAAAGCTTAAAACTACAAGCTTTACTTTTTTAATTGAGGCAAGATATTAATATTTTTTTTTGCTTTGAGCTCTCTCTCTCTGGGCCGAACTAATACTTGCTTTGGGCCGCATGCGGCGGGTTCGACACCCCTGATTTAGAGGAAGCAGATTTCAATATGTAATATAATCTATTTTTGTATTGATTAAAGTTTTATCCTTTTGTCATTTTAATCATACATTTACTCTTTTTTTTTTCCAGCCCATAAGTTTATCTCATACTGCTTTGTCAGAGCGTGCTCTTTCAAATTTACAATATGCTGATAGCCGCATGATAACTGTTGGTCCATATACAGAGGTAGAAAAAGTAAATGCCAGTAATAGGTAATTTTTTTTCTCTTTTAATACCTTAAAAATACTATTATTATAACTTGTGAAGTTTTGCAGATTATAGTCTTTAAATTATTTTTCAGATTGCTAGTTATGACTGTGTTAATGTGGTTGTATAATCAACACATTGGTAGTATGTCTACATTCTCTCATATGTCTGTTTGTAAGATGAGTTCTAGGTACGTTTTTTAATGTTTCATCACAGTGTCATTTTTATATATTACAGTTGAATTCAAGATTGTTTATTTATATGTATGTATTTATTGCTTAAAGTATAAAAGTTATGTAATATTTTCATGTATTTTATCAGATTCTCTCTAAAATCTACTGAAAATATTTGTGTTAGGAAGAAAAAGTCTAGAAACATGCTATTAATCCAGTTTTTAAAAAATGTATAAAAAAGAGTTAGTTAAATTGGTAAAGTCATGATCTTAAAAAATATTTCTGAGAATATTTTTGCTAACTTATCCATAATGGGAATAAAGAAAAGATATGTTTAGAATTTCTATTACTGCTGTTAAAATATGCTACATACAAATAAATAATGGCTATTGCATTTTTTCAGTTATACAATTTCTAGTATCAATTGCCTGTATTAATTAACATTTCTTAATTCTGAAATCTGGTGTTGTATTGTATATTTTTTCTGAATCTTAGTCATAACTTGTCTCATTTCGCATAATTTTTTCAATCCTTTTATACAAATGTGAATGTGTATGATAGGTACTGAAACTTTTGGAGTAAATCTCTTTTCATTATTATTTTCAATTAATTAGCATAAGTTAGGTGAGATCAAACCCCTACTTATTCACCTACTTGTGTAGTCAGCAACATTAGAATTTTGTTGGATTATGATACAACTGGGGAAGGTTGCTCATAAAATTATAGAAGGGGCGAAAATTAAGAGTAATTTCTTCCATTTTCTGTTTGCTGGTCCTCTGCTTGTACTGCAGTTATATAAAGGAAGAACTGAATAGGAGCAGGAGATGAAGCTAACAAGGTCCCCAAGAAATATTTTACATGTTTTTAGTCATTAGATAATGTTTCCAATTTTGTATAAAATATGAGTTTTATTTTGAAATATACGAATTTTGTAAATTGTGCTCCTTAACAATTGCCATTATTTCTAAGTAATTATAAAAAAGCTACCAGGCATATTTCTTAATGTACTTAAGGAATAAACTGGTATAAAATTTTTATCATCAGAGTAATAAAGCAACTCCACGCTTCTTATGTTTTTTAAAAGAATAAGTGTGTGAATGATTACTTTTTGATTTTTATAGTATTTTGAAGTTTTTAGTTAAGTTTAATTATTTCTGTACAATTTTATTTTTTAACTCTTGTATTCCTCTTCAGAATAGTTAAACAAGGTTTCAACAGAACAAGCAGACCAAACTATGGCAGTGAGTGTACCAGTGGCTATAATAATCCTCATCCACGACCCATAGCAAGAATTCCCCTTTCCTCATCATTAATATTAGAACTAATACATGCTGTATATTATGCTACGTATGTATATTTGAATTTCTGCCTTGCGATTTATTACTGTTTTTCTTACACTCCTTAAGGACTAACTTATGAAAAATTTGAAATTTTTATGATTTTTATTTGTGTTCAGCGAAGGGCTTTAAAATACCTTAAAATAACTTAATTTACAATTTTGTAAAAACCTTGCCTCTCTCTCATTGTGTCAGTTTTAATAAATTCATTTTTAAAACAATGTATTATGTACATTAAATAACCTCAATATACTGTGATAAATATGAAAACTTCACTAAAACTCATTGTAGCATCTAAAAGGTAGTTCTGATTTCTGTCTTGTTTTTTTATTTGTTGTATGCTTCTTTTAATTGTCTCAGATTTTCTTTGTTACCGCTATGAAAAAGTCCTAATTTAAATGTCCTCCATAGTGGTAAAGTAGATATAAATTTTTTTATCATACTTTCATGTTTGCTTTGAATGGTAAAAAACCAATGCTAACTTCTATATCTCTATAAAACTATACAATTTTTATTTATAAATTACATTTTCATAAATTAATTTTATTCTTTGACATTTTTATATAGGTTTAATGGATTAGCTTCCATAGGCTTACAGTCTTTAGATGAGCTTCATAGCAGAGCCATGCAGGAAACAATGCCTGAGGTTTTACTGGTAAAAACTATTTACTTTTTCTTTGTTGACTAGGGGCTTCGCCCCTAGGCTCGCTACGCTCGCTCCTCTGGTGAATCAAGTGAATGAATGACTCAATAGTTGTTTACATGTCAATAGTTGTTTACATCCAATAGCTCAATAGTTGTTTACATCCCCCCCCCCTCCCGGCAAAATGGATGAAGCCCGGCTATGGGGGGAAAATCCGATCTTCTTTCATGCCCTTCTCCAAAGGAAGCGAATGAGAAGGTTTTTTTGAAGTATTCCTTTAAAATTCAATTAAAAATCGAAATTTTAAGATAGAGACTTGAAATGAAGTTTATATGAATGAGAAAGCTTTCATCTTCCCGTTGATATAAATATTTTCTTTGTAACATAAGTCTGAGAGCATCGAATTTATATATCTCGAAACGCATAAATTTTTTCCAAAAAGTGGGTTTTCAATTTTAATAAAAAATATCAGTCTGTTTTAAATTATTTTTAAACAAATTAGGACTTGTTTGAAGGAGAAATGTCTGTAGTCTTAAATTGTAAAAAAAGAAAAAAATTCTACGATCCTTTTTTGGTGAGTTATCGTAATCTGAACATGAAAAAGTCAATATTTTCCCACAAAACATAAAATTAAAAAAAAACTTAAAGTCCGACGAATATGAGACATGTCTTACTTTCTTCCCCACATTGTTCTGCATCGATTGGTATCGGTCTCGACCCCATACCCCCCAGCGGTTTCGGAGGAGATAGCGTAACAAGCTTTTGACGGCAGCGGCAGTTAGTTTTTTTTAGAATAGAGAGAAAATTGTGAACATCTAGATGATAAATGAAATACTCACATAAGTCTTTCAATAATTGTTATTTCAAAAAAAATGAAGATATTTGTGTTAGTGGTCAACAAAGTAATTGTACTCATGCTATTTTTTTTTAATTAATATATATATATATTTATTTATTTATTTATTTATTTATTTCATTTTGAGCTTATGAAGGGGGGAAAACATACCTGCAAATGATACATCTTGCTGTATTATTCTCTGTTTAGTATTAAGAAAATTTTTTACGTTTACATATTACAGAAAAGCAAAATTAGAGGGGTTTCAATAAATCTCGTAATTAAAAATAAATTATAAGTTTTCTATTGTTTTTGTATCTATAAACAAAATGAAAAATAATTATATTTTTTATTGCCAATAGATTATATTGTTTATTTCTATTTTTGTTAGTTATTGAATGAAAAATTAATTCATTAAACTGAGATGTGCCTCTGTTACTGTCATTTAAAAGAAAATTTTCTATAGGTGACAAATGCAATTCGAAACTCCTTAAAAGTAAATCCATCAGGTCAGCCTTCTGATGGTCCTATGGGTATAAGTGTGGCACTTTCACCAACAACAGTTGTTAGTACAGTGTCTAGAGCTATTACAAATGCTTCCTTTCGAGCAAAGAAGTTGCCAGGTATGTATTTAATTATTTCAAAATGTACTACTGTAAGTTCCTTAGGTCTGTGTATTAATATGTGAATATAATGTATTCATTACTAAAAATATATCCCTCTAATTATTACTTTTATATCCTTAGTGAATACTATCATTGTTTATAAAAACAATTTTAATTAAAATTGTCCCTTAAGAGTCATATTCATTATCCTTTTTATAACTGTATTCTAACTAAGAAAATTTAATCTTTACAGATGATATTCCTATTCAAAAAGAAAGCAAAGATGATGATGGGGGAGAAACTCACCAACTGTCCGCCATTAATGAAGAATCTGAAGATGCTGAAATTCCACCCCCTAACCAGCCGCGTTCAAAAAAACATGGAAGCACTGGTGGTTCTTCATTTGCTTCAGGAATCACCAAAGTTGGGGTACTTCAGTTACGAAAAGGAAAAGACAAGAAAAAAGATAAAGAATCTGTCAATGGAGATGCTACTGATAATGGTAAAGTCAATGGTAAACATTCAGATATCTCAATGATGGGATCCAATGATGAAGTTGGTGTTCGGTTCTCCACTGATCAAATGTCTTTGCAAAACTCTTATTCATGCAGAACTGATATGCAGTTACCCAAGAGCCCATTAGAGAATAGCATTCCACTTGATGGCAAATTTGACTTGAATGACAGCTTAACCAATGCCAAATATGTCAATCATTCAAATTCTAATGCAGACGTTGTGATCACAAATGATGGAACTTTCTTGAAATCTATTTTGCATAAATCTGAATCTGCTAATGGTATACAAAATTCCTCTATGCAAACTGCTGTATAAAGAAAAGTTCCAATACCTAGTTCTAATATGTGGTGCATTATGAGTGTTTGAATTGAAGTTGTTGTTATCTTATATATGCAAAGGACTATCTAGTACAATTTTTTAACTTATCTAATGTATAAGTTTTTGTAACAACCTATTCATTAACTTTGTGTAATACTTTCCTTGTTGCAGATAATTTATTTCGATTTATGGCTATTTTTACTTTTGCTATAGTCTTCTGAATATATTTCTAGTTGTCAGAGTTCTTTCTTTAAGAATATACAGAAAATCTAGCATGTTTGTGCAAACCTTAAATTCTAATCTTTAAAATTTCTTTCAAAATATATTAACTAGCTTAAAATTAATTCATTCAAAGTTGAGGGAATAAAATCATGTTAAATAAATTATATCAGTATTTGTATCACTTTTCATTGGTAAACTCATTAAATTGTGCATCAGATTTATTTCTTATTGTTATGCATTTGGGAAGTACATATTCATTTCCCCAAGTTTAGATTGCCATCTGTATGTGTTTCAAGACCAACCAACAAAGGTTTAGAGAACATTTTCAAAGTATTTTGACTTTTTGACCTGTAAAATATTTTTAAAATAATGCTCTGAACCTAGTGAACCATCATAGAATATTGGTCTGGGATTTGTAGTACATTTTCTAACTATCCCAACTCAGTTCAACAGTTCTGAATATATATATATATTTATTTATATTTGTTTTTTAAATGAAATTTTTAATTATTTATCAATGTACCACAAAGAAATATTGCTGATCCAAAAACTATCACTGGATTAAGTTAGAAATAATTAGATTTGAAAAATAATATAGTTTTTAACAATAAATTTAAAGGTTTACTCATAGTAATAAATCCTTAATTTTACCCTTAAAAAAATGAATGTATCTTTATTCATAATTCTTCTAATCTATGTCCATAATTTTTTTAGAAATTTTGAAGGTATTATTACATTAGTATTTTCATTTAATTCATGATTAACAGAATTTTATCTGTTTCGAAAACTTAATTGTATTTTTTAAGTAATCTTTGTTTATTATCAGAAAATTAACTGCCTCTTTACTCTAATTCATTGAAATTTTTCTGGGAATATTTTATAGTCAAAAGTCCCCAAACATCGAATGTAAAACATCCATTTTCTATTTTTTCCCATTGAATTGCAAACTGTACTTTATATTTCTTATACCATATGAAAAAAGATTTTTTTTTTAATGTTGCATAATTTTATTTATTTTTTTATTTAAAAAACGTATTTGCTGTACTTAAAGTGTAATTTTGTTTAACAGCTGTAAATAAATTCATATAGTTTAAATGTGCAAGGAATGTTTGCAATGACATGTTAAAAAATATATTTTTTATATTTGATAGGTGTGTCTTTTAATTTGTCTTTGTGATACACTTGTGGAAATAACTGTGTAGCATTTAGCAAAATTATTTCAGGTTTTAATTCAGAATTATGAAGAGGGAAAATTAGCACATAACACTTGTGTTACTTGGGCTTATTATGTATCTATTTAGGTTTTAACTAATTTGACTATGAAAAAAGCAATAAAAACATTCAGTTTAAAATGAATTGTGAGGTGTTAATCATATATTTAATGGGCTTTTAAAAGTACTTCAATCTTAGTTATTCTGTCTATTACTTGTCCCTTTTTTAAAGAATAATAAAAAGTAAAATATTCGTTTTCTGATTTCAGGAATATAGTTTCTTACTAACATCTCAATCATTATTCTAAAAATGTCTGTCACCTTTTTTAAAATATATTTCTTGATGATAATTCTTAGATGTCTAACAGTACTTTTCCTTTATTGTGCTCATTAAGTATTAGTAGTCTTAACTGGAGAAAAACCAACATTATATATTCTTTTTTGTTATAATATTTTATGATTAGATATACATTTACACAATAACACTATCTAAAATAAATAGATAATCAACCAATGGACAATACTATTATGATCATCAATTAGGCCTCAGTATGCAAATGAAAGTCTCTTGCTCTTAAGTCTGTGTTATATTATTTGTGACAAGGATTGTATTAAATAACTAGATAATTCGTGGCACTCTTAACTTATTCCCCACTCCATGTAGAGTAACTTTTAAAAATTGTGTGAAAACTTATCAGATGAGATATAATCGTGCATTGTTGTAAATTAATTTATGACCAACATTATGTTAATTAAGTTAACAGATGTTGCAATTGTACTCTTTCTATTGATTTTGTTATATTTTTTTATTTTTTTAAACACTCAAATAATTTTATATTAACTCGTTAAAACTTCTAGTAGTGTCATAATCAGCATGAAAGTTTTTATGAGTGTTTAGATACAAATTTAAAGCCCTTTTTTTCGCTATGTAGTTAATTATGTGATAATTTGACAGATTATTGCTTTTAATTTGACTGAAGAGATTTAATTTTTAAATTGTAGAATTATATTGATTGTTTTGACTATTATTCATATTATGTGTATCTGTTATAAAATAATACTTTGTTGTAGTTTACCAAGCGTTCAATCTTCAAAACATGAGTTATGTTTATATTTCCTATGTATTGTTATTGCTCATATTTGAAATTATAAAGAATACATAAAAGTAATTTTATAACTTCCTTCCAATTTTGCAAATATTTATTGTGTAGTGCTGTTGCTGTATTTGTGTGTATGTGTTACATTGAGACAAGTATGTTATTTATTGAATGTTTTATTGTAATAGATGAAGCCAGTGAAAGATAAAGTTAAGAAAATAAATCTAAGGTAATGTTGCCATTTTGTTAAAAGAAAATTAACTTATATAGCTTGTTTTATTTTAGAGCTTAATCATCTGAGCTTGTTTGTTTTATTTTTGCACTTTTTATATTCATCAGAATGTTATGTTCCCTAAGTTTGGCTAATTGACTTGATTGATGTTGTGTTTATGATTAGTTTGAATTTTTATGAAATATTAAATTTTTGACTTCCCAATTGTTTCCACTGCATATTTTCTTTATAATATTCATATCATAGTATTAAATTTTCTGTATTATTATGTTCATGATTTTTTTCTCATTTAGTAATTTGTACATACTACATGATACAATTTCCATCCACTATGTAGAAAAATAGGGATATCATGTACTCAATTTTAAGGTTCTTTTTAGCAAGTTTTCCTTCAGAAAATTAGCTATTGCTCTATGTTGTATGAAAAGACCTGTTTAGTTTTTTGTCCATGCTTCTTTTATTAGATATTAAATTATCAGACAAATATCTGATCAATATATGTTTTATGATCATGGACATACATATCTGCATATTTGGCAGTTTGTGTCAGGGAATATGATATTTGCACAATGTATTTTAAATTTACTTAAAAATATATCATCATGTGCAGTGAGTTGAGTGTTGTCAGAATGAAAATGAGAGGATTGTGAACAAGTTCTTCACATGATAGATGTTTTTTTAATTCCACTTATGTGAATTAGTATTCTTCTCAGCTTGCAATCTATTTTGTAGCGTATTGCCCCCCCCCCCCTCCCTCCCTCCAACATACCCACATGGTTGACTTAATAGTGCAAATATTGATTGTCTTGTTTATTATGTTGAGTGTTATAACCTGTACAAATAATCCAAGAAAGAAAGATAAGCTTTGAAAATAATTCCTTAAAATTAAGTAATTTTTGATATGTTATGGTTATTTATCATATATATTTATCTGCAGAGACTATCAATCTGTCCTCTCATTTGGAGCCAAGGTTTTATTTTTCCTGTATTTTTCATTTATTAACTACTTATTCAGCATAATTGTGATACAAATATGTAAATTGTGGAAAGATACCTTTGGGACTTACTATTTTCATGGTCATCCTGAAGGAAAATTTGCTAACTCACAGCATTAAAAACTGTGACTACATTGATTTTTAACATCTGTATTACTCTTAAAAACATGCCATCTATGATTGGTTTTTTATATTGTGATTCTTTTGTTGAAATTCTTTTCTATGTTGTTCCAACTAATGACCATGTTTGGTATTGTTAATGTACCTTCTGAACTTATTTATATATAGTGCCTTCTGTGTACACTTGTATATATTTTTGTTGTATCACTTTGTCTGAATGTTACCCAAATGTGTGTTGAAGGTATCTGACTTAGCTTTGAAAATTCTGTTAGAAATATTTATGTTAAACCAAAGTAAATCATGAAGTAAAAGATATATTTAGTTTAAATCTATGATTACTTGTCACTAGTTTTATATTTTTGAGTATTTTTTATCTATGTGTGTGTGTATGTATATATATATATATATATGTATACAAACATATACACATATATGTAGTGAAAAAATAGCTTGTCAACAAAGATTATTAAAAAGGAGAAAAAGCAACATAGTAAAGGTCTGTTTTAGCTAATGCATCTAGAACTAAAGCCATGAGAAGAAATGATTGAATGATTAACTGATAGACTTAATGCTATTGATGAGTAACAATCAGAAACAACATATTGTCTTCAGTGGCCACTATATGAGTAAATGAAACAAAAACACGGTGTCTGGTGAGATATTACAAGTAATATCTAAATACTGCACTTATGAAAATTAAAAAAATAAATATTAAAAGCAAAATCCATCACCAAATTTAAAACACGGAGAGTATGAACCATCAGTGAAACACATCATTGCCAATCCTGGTGACTAAACTATTGAAATTGTTCATGAAGTTGTCTGTAGAAGTGCAGTTTAGTGCTAAATCAAACTGCATGGAAAATAAATAAATAAAATAGATGTAGGAAAACTAATCATAAAAAAATAACTAGCTATAATTTTAATAAAAAATATAAGAAAAAATGAATGAAGATTAAAAAAATTGAGACAGTTATAAATACATAAAAATAAAATAAAAACGATTAAATATACTTTTTATGTTAAATTACTATTATGTTTTTAAAGAATAAATATTTCATTAAGGCTTTATATTGTAGAAAAAATTGCCAACTAATTATGGAAATTTAAAGCAGTCTATTAGTTGTTTTATTAGACTTCTAGGGTTAGAGTTTGTTAGGATGCATGTATTCCTGTAATATATATTTTTTATAATTTGAGGAGCTTAAACTGTTAATTCTGATTAAGTTGAGAATTATATATGTAAAACTTTTTTTGTATAGGAAATAAATATTGAAATTTATTGGTATTAAAGTTGTATTCAGCTATTTTATCGTAAATATAAGTTATGTTTAGGTAAATATCAAATAATACAAAAACTCTTAGTTTATACTCTTCACATGTTTTAAATTTGGTGTTGGATTTCTTTTTTATTTAAAATTAGCACTGTGTTTTGCCACAGAGATATTTTAATATCTTCAGAAACACTTTTCTATTCATTTATGTATGTGATGGCTACTGAAGACAATGTATGGATAAATGAGACATTTTTATTGTTTCTCAGTGTTAAGCCTATCAGCTGATAATTCATTGATATATGTAGATGTAAATTGTAATTCATAATTGATTCTTAAGTAAAAATAATTTTCTTTAATTTTTCTTGTGAATATTTCACACTGAAGATCCTTTATATTTTTAATCAGTTTTGTTTGAAAGTAATTATATTTTATTAAAAAAGAAGGAACATATCTGTCAACTCTTATAGTTTTCTAGTCATAAATTGTGGTACTTTTTGTACATTTAATAATTACATTAACAACCCCTTTGATTTTAAAATTAATTTTAACAGTTTTTCAAACAATTGTTATTTTTGAGATGTCAAATAGTCTTGCTTAATGTTTTTCTTGTTACTGTTTTATGCTTAATTTATGTGTGTTATGTAAAAAATATATATATATATATTCAACCTCTTATCTCTAATGAATTGCTCTCTTTTTTGTGCCTCATCAATCTGATAAATATAGGATTCTAAATATCGTTAATGTTATGTGTGCTTTTTCTGAGAGAGTATTGTTAATTCTCTTTAGGTTTATTTTACTAAACTGTAATCATTTGATATATATGTTATTGTAGTATGATACGAAAGATCCCTAAAATCATGTTTAGTCAGGCAAGAAATTTAAAATAAATTAATACAGTTGTATTATCTGTTAAATATTATTCATTCTCATCTTTTTGTATTTAAAATCCTGACACCAATGTAAGTTAATTTAATGGCACTTTAATTTTTGAATATTCAGTTTATTAATTTTATTATTATTATTTTTTTTTTGGGGGGGGGGGGGATTTTGATTTAATAAGATAATCTATACTAGACCCATTGGTAGTAAACCTTATTTAAGGTTTTCTTAATTTATATACCATGTTAATAAAATTAGTTATTTATGACTTCATTATAAAAGCTGTATATACATACTCCATTACTGTATACATTAAAATTTCTGATCTATTGTTTTTATCTTTCTTTTCATTGTTGTTATAAGGGATATTAATCAGGTTTGATTACATGCAAACAGTGCTTTAATAAATTACAAAATTTATTCTTAGCTGATCTATTTTAAGAAACTTAAGAAAAATGCCAGATATTTTTTGCAGTGTATTTATATTTTACTTTTGACAAACAAAAACAAAACAAACAAACCATTCTCTTAAAAATGCCATGTACTCTGTGAATATTATGTAGTGCCAATTTTAATGTGTAAAGTGTTACCAAAAGTGTGTAAAAAGTTATTTATTTCGATGACTTTGCATCAGGTAGGTTTTAATTGCATTTTTTGACACTGTAATATTTGGCATACTTCCATTTCATACTTATTAAAATTGAATTTGTAAGTCTGTTTCTAATGGGAAAAAAAATGTTTGTAAGTGGCTATTTGTATGTCCTTCCTTTTGTTCATAAACCATATTAAAATTTTATAGCATATTTTTAAATTTTAAATGAATTTTTAAGTACTTCAAAAAAAAACAAATGTGAAAAAAAAAAGTTTCTATAGTTATAAATGCAATAGATTGGGTAGTATGTAAAATTGACCATTTTCAGTTGCTTTCCTTGTGTTGTAGAGTTTGTAATGTTCTATTAAATAACCTCATCTCTTTAAATTTAGTGATAAGTGTATGGAAAATGAAAATAATTTGATTTGCATTATGTTTGTTCCCTTTAAATTTGTGGTTACTATTATTCTGTAATTCTTATAATTGTCTACTTTAACGTATAAAAATTTAGTACATTTGATGGTTTAGATGGTGTTATGATATGAATGTACAAATATACTTGAACTTATCTATTTATGCTCTGAAGTGGGTTCATCTCCCACATCACATCTGTTAAGTTGTACTTGAATTTTAAAAACTCATATTCATATGCCTTAATCTTAAACATGTGTGATGGTCTTGTGTAAAATGATTTAGTGTAGCATAGAGGTATGTAAATAACACAGTATATATAATGTATAATAAGAGATGAAAACTGTATGAAATATGTTTAAAAAGTGTAAAATCTGTAGTTAAAAAAGAGAATTATGGCTATTGTACAGGTGTTCTTTATATTCATTCATTGTATAGAAAATGAATACTTCTGAGAGATTTTATCTGTTAGTGTAATTTATAAAACTTCTAGATAAAAACTATTTCAATATGTGTTGTGTGAGTGTAAATAGTTCATTGTTTTTTAACTTTTGGGCCATGCAAAACTCCTTGTCTCTTAAATTCTATAATGGTGCGGACATTGCGCTGCAATAAAATGTTACCTTCCATTTCTTCTAAACTGTTTAGGATTTGGTGAGCTAATAATCATAGGTGTAGCGTGCTTCTAACTTTGGGGGGGGGGGGGGGGCATGAATTGAATTCAGTTAGGGACCTCCTCAGCAAATTGTCAGGCTGTCCTTAAAATATTAAATATGATTTTATAAAAATTGAATAACAATAAAATTTATGTTTGAGTAGTATTCAAAAAGTTATAAATGAGAAAAATAAATATAATATAAAAATTTTTAAAAAAATATAGCATTGAATTTTTGTTATGGATCATGTTGTTAAAAACCATGTTAAGGCTAAAGACATAATCGGAATCTTCAGTTTCACAGTTTGAAAAAGTGGGAAAAAACCAACCTTCTTAAAAGTTTTGTACAATTTTCTGATTTTAACAGAACTTCTATTAATGTTTTAATTTATTTCAAGTTCAGTTGGGGAGGAGGAACGAACTATGCTACTAACGGTCTGTATATGTCGAAAACTTCGAACTGATATAAAATAATTTAAAAGGGTGTCTTTTGAAATAATTAAAAATGTTGCATTAAGAATAATAATGAGATTTGGTGCTCTTTCGATATAATGAGTTAAATATTCAACGCTAATAAAAATATTTAAATCAGATTAACGATACTTGAAAAGATATGCGGTTTAGAGTTTTATCTCTTCTCTTCAGATTTGAAGCAGCCATATTTGGATCCATTTTCTTCAGTGTTAACCTATGGAGGAAAATTTTCCACGGATTGCCAACTTAAATTTAAAGTTTTTTTTTTTATTTTTATTATTTATTTTTTTTTTTTATTGTACTCCGTAATGGAGAAAGAATTTTTTGACGCGGGTATCTTTTTAATTCTTTAGAAAAAATGCGCAAATAATATTTTAAAAATTGAATTATTCCGGGAGGGGGGTAATATAGTGTGTGTCGTGCCTGGTACTCTCTAATTGGGATTGGGACGACGCTGTGGGGGCGAGGGGAGAACCCACGGTGGTCAGTCTGTTAGGGAGTTTGATTAGACAATGCCTGGGAGCGTGAGCCCGAAGACTCGCTGGGTTTTTGTTTGCCCTCAGTCAGAGTCAGATGACTGAGATAGAGTTTAGTTAGTGTAAATATTGTAAATGAGTTATCAGATGCTCTTAGAAATAAGAAAATAGAGAACATTGGAGGCATCGACGAAAAATGGAGCATGTTCACCAAAGCTGTCGAAACCGGTAAAAATGTTGTGGGTCACAGAATCAAGAAGAGGAAATTTCACGAGGATCTACTACTACGGGATGTTGAACATCTCAAGGGATCAAATGAAAGCAGAGCTTTCTTCCGTGAGATCAATTCTGGCCGCAGAGATTTCAAACCTAGAACAGCTCTATGCAGAAATAAGAATGGGGAGATCTTGAGTGATAAAACTAAGATCTTGGATGCGTGATGTAGAAGCGGAATGGTATAATTCCCCACGGTGTGTGGCCAATAACGAATCTGTTGTGCTGCAGAAGCAGGGGTAAATAGGGGCTTTTAAACCAGGAGGAAATAGAAGAATAGCTGCCGGTGTGGCCAGTGATAGCGATCTAAAGTCTATAAATATTGCAAGATGGATGGTCGTTATTTTATGGCCCACAGTAAAACCTTCAGAAGGGTCAAAGTGGTATTGCAAATGAAAATCATAGTGGGGAGGTACTTCGTAGACTATGGACAGGGGCAGTATAATAAGGAACCAATTGGGGCAGGAACTACTGAGAAAAACAGCCCACTGCCCAATGAAAAAGAGGGGAGGGCCAGAATGCCCCCCCCCCCGAAAACGGACAACAGCCCCTCCAAGTACGAAAGGAATAGGAGAGGAGGTTCAGATTTCTCTCAGACTTTTTTTTTTTAGAGCTCAGATGATAGAGAGTCTCGACTGCCTCAGAGTCTAGGAGAAGTGCCAGTAACCCGCCAAGATGATCCTGTATATGACATGATTTTGGCTCCTGTCGTCGATGTCATCTTTCATCGCTGCATACTTCAGCTGTAGTAAGTGCCTCCCCATAGACTCTAAAAATCATTACTTTGACCATATAGTTTGCCTCTGCTTCTGAGTTCTCGTATGTGAAATGTCAATATGAAAGAGAATATTGTGCTAGTAGCAATTACACTTTAATTGAATTTTGTGAATTATTAAATAAATGTATGTTAAAGGCCAATGCTATGTCTTCCTTGCTTGCTCCAACACACGCATGCATCCATTGTTTTAAGGTGAATAATAACCTACAGATGGAATGAACATTTTAAGACCTGCTGAACATGGATCTCCCGCAGTATGCTATTGACCATTATCGAAATATCAATCGAGATTTGATCGATCCACCCTCGATTGCTGAGGTTGTAGAAGGAATTGAAAAGCTAAAAAACTATAAGGCCCCTGGCCCAGACTCCATTCCTTCAGAATTTCTGATAAATGCTGGAACGGATGTAACCAAAGACATCCAACACATTATTCTATCTGTATGGGAGACTGAAACACTCCCTCAAGAATGGAAGCTCAGCACAATCTGTCCCATATATAAAAAAGGAGATGTCCTCGATTGCTCCAACTATAGAAGAATTAGCCTCCTGTGTACTACTTATAAGATTTTTTTCAAATATACTTTTTAACAGACTGTCTGTATATGTCGAAAACACCATTGGCGACTACCAGTGTGGATTTCGAAGGGATAGATCCACAATGAGGAATTTGCACATGTGGGGAAAATGCTCATTTCTATTTTTTATTAACAGATTGGTTATCAAATTGTTCGAAAACATCAATTAAAACGTATATATAGATCTAAATAATAAGAATTTTAAATTTAAAATAAGCGAAAAGTGTTGAAAAATCATGTGACCTCAAAACGCTACGTGATTGGTTCTGACGTCACTATGCACCATGCTTCAATGTTTACATTTGTCTAGCGCGAGATTCTACGTTTCCTCCTCTTAAACTAACATTTTAAAATCATATTTTTTTTCTAATTTGGTTTAATTTTTCTAATTTTAGTTTGTGGCTATTGTTTATTCCCCCTTTTTTTAAAATTATATTCTATCGTCGTCTTTATTCTTAGTTTTATTTCTGTTTTGTTTACCATGGCGTTATTACCCGGTTTTGCAAAAGGGCAATCTGACAACCTGCCTAAAATGGATTCATTTACAGTGTTTTCCTTTTTGGGAAATAATCCAAGTTTTATGGGAGCAGAAATACGAGGATTTAAAGTTCAGAGGGATGTATATATTTGTTTGCATTTTTTATTCTAGTTATGTAATGTAGATTGTAGAACGCTGACGTGCGTTGTACTTTACACAAACTTTAAAGTTACACATTGTTTATGCGTATTATTAAATTAATATCGTACTCTAAAAGTTTAATAAACAGCTTCTATTATTATTCATTCATAGTACATGTTTAATTTTGTAGAATTAATTAGCTCTGCAACATTACAAGTAGTGTCTGTTATAGGATATTTAGTATTTTTAATTGTGTATTAAAAAGTTGACAGAAATTAAAAACACTACCAAATTTACGAATGTGTTCAGTGTTCTGCATTCATATCATAGAAATATGTGTATTTTAAATGGTAAAGGAATTATAATAAATCTGAACTATGCATGATAATTAAACTTTTGACTAATCACATACTACAAGTGGTGCAAAGAAACAAATGTTTACTACTCAAAATAATTTTAAACAATCCTCTAACTCCATAATTTTGTGTTTTAAAAACACATTTTTAAATTAATGCTTTAGTACTTAGAAAGTTACTTTTACTTAGATTTGGACGATAAGGCTATGGAGATAATGCTGTAGGATATGTTCAGGTAAAAAGGGATGGAGACATCTGTACAGTCAATGCAAGGGTGACACCAGAACATAATGTCACAAAAAAGACTTACAGTGTGGAACTCAAGTTGAATGAAAAGGAATAAAATGTCCTTTCCGTCCAATGCAATGATTGTGCAGCATCTTTGGATGAGTTCCTTTATGTATTATATTTAATTTTATCTAAAAGTTTTAATGATAGTGTGTTTGGGGTAGATACAATAGACCATCCATGGTTAGCTTTCCCCGCTTTAAGTAATTTATAAATAATTAGAAATACTTCAGCAGTTATAAAAAAATCTTTTTAATACAATACTTTATACATTTTATGTAAAAAACTAGCACCCAAAACTAGTGTAAAAAGATTAATTAAAAATAAACTTACAAAATAATTAATATATTTTACGCTTTTGTCACATTTTGCACACAAATTGTATTTATTTTAAAATTTCATCACCTACCCCCAACCCAGCATCTGGTGAATTCCATTGTAACGGACGAAACATTCACACACAAAATAAATAATAAAAAGATTATGAGATGCATATTAATGCTTCAAAATAGGAGAGTATTATTTTTTCCTGATAAAACCAATTCCTGATAAAAACTAAAGATAAACTTGACAGGTTTCAAAATTTATTTCTGGTGTATTTAAGCTGAAAAAAAAATCTTTAATGTAACGGATGCTACATAAAATGGAACATCATTTGTACTATAGCATCATAAGATAAAAAATCTGTGAATCTATTATGTCAATTTGTTCAAAAATTTTAAAAATAACATCACAAGACATGCCTGTAATTTATCAGAACCTTGACATAAAAAATCAGTCATTTTTTTCTGTAATAAAAAATATTAAAACTATTTGTAACAGATGTTACATATAATACATGATGCTGCAACTGTACCCTTAACTAGGCTATTTATATTCAAAACAGTCACAAACATGCATTTATTTTACTTTTATAGTTTTTACATTAATATTAAATTTACTCCAATTAAATTCAGTGGGATAATTTACGTAAGTAATAAGGTATAAAAATGATAATTTTACTTGCTAAAAAAACTTACAAATAGATATTTTCCCATTACATCCCCTACAAAACAAACTTAATATAAGGAAAAAGCAATAGTACGTTCTAGTTCTAGAGGTCATAAGCTTTCCAATGATATATAACACTTAATAATTTGTTTAAAATGATTTTCTTTCGTAATGGTTTCATGTTAGGTGGAATTCACCATCTGGAGAATATAACTCATAACAAAACTCGTTGTGTTTACAAATATATTTAAATATTTATTTAAGTGGAAAATGTCAAAACTTGTATTTTAAATTCATATTTGCTGCAATGATTTGGCAAATCATCTGTATCACATTAAAACTCACAATTATAGCTAAATTAAAAAATTATTGAATGAGGATTTTTTTTTCGTCGCGTTTCATTGCAACTGTCCATGATTTCCTTTTGACATTATCTGTTGGAACACTAAAAAAAAGCTTTCCAGGTGTATTTACCGTTGTACTTGTGCAGCAAGGTACTAAACAATATTTAAAATTTTCTGTAACACACTTTGACATCTTAAAAATAAAGAAAAAACACTAGATATCAAACTCAAACTATGCAACACAATCCAAACACCGAAGTAAACAAATTCGCCATAGTGCATTGTGACGTCACATGTATCCGCGTAGGAAAAGTAGCGTTTTTGAGACAAAGTAAATAGTGCGCGTTTAAAAACAAATTATGTTAACTTTCAGAGTTCTAAAACTAAAAAAAAGAGATGCTTTCGATCATATTTTTCTATTTTCTATATCATAAATGTAAAATAAAAAAACGTGCAAATTCCTCATTGAGGAAATATTTAATCTACGGCAAATCCTAGAAAAGACAAAGGAATTCCAAATCAATACGCACCATCTTTTTATTGGTTTTAAAACGGCGTACGATAGCATTAATAGAGAATTGCTTATCGACGCTTTCAGACAGTTCAACATTCCTAACAAACTTGTGAAACTAATATCCCGCACATTAATTGACACTAAAATGAGAGTCAAGATCCAAGGAAGTCTATCCGAACCTGTTGAAATAAAAAACGGAGTTAGGCAGGGTGATGCGTTAGCATGCCTTCTTTTCAACCTTGCTCTTGAAAAAATAGTAAGAGAATCAAAAATCAACATAAGAGGAACTATTTTTTCCAAATCTGTTCAAATTATTGCTTACGCTGATGATATTGATATCATAGCAAGAACCCCTAAAGATCTCAAGCAAGCGTTCCTGGATCTGGAAAGAGAGACTAAGAAAATGAACCTCTCAATTAATCAGAATAAAACTAAGTATATGCAATTTATTACCTACACTGATACCTCCTTGTACACCGAGATTGGAGAATACAAATTTGAAAAGGTGAACTCCTTCACCTACCTTGGCTCTGAAATCCACCAAGATCCTCTGAAATCTCTTGTCCCCAGAAGTAAGGAAGAGAATAACTGCGGCCAACAGATGCTTTTATGATCTAAGAAAATTTCTGAAATCTGACAACATTAAAAGGAACACCAAGTTGTGGATATACAAAAGTTTAATCAGGACAGTTCTTACGTATGCATCTGAAATGTGGACCTTGTCCCAGGCTGATGAGAGAACCCTCGCAATTTTCGAGAGGAAGATTCTCCGATCCGTTTTTGGTGGCTTTTGTGATAACGGAGTTTGGAGTAGCAGAACTAACTCTGAACTTTATACGTTATTCAGAGAATCGGACATTCTGAAGTTTCATAAAATCCAATGCATGAAATGGGCCGGACACATTTTAAGAATGAATGATGACCGAACGACTAAAAGAATCTTTCTGGCGAAGCCAACAGGAGGCAGACCCAGACTGATGTGGGCGGACTGCCTCCAAAGTGACTTTGTTTCAATCAATGTCAGAGACTGGAAAGCTGTGGAGCACAGACGGAAGGACTGGTTCCGTCTTCTTGAGAAAGCCAGGGTCCAACCAGGACTGTTGAGCTATTGATGAATGAATATTGTAAATGAGTTCTGTGCATAAGTCTGAGTATTGTGTTTGTTTGCGAGTCGTCGAAGTAAAATATTTTGAATATGCACTCGAGTGGTGTTAGTTGGGTTCCCGATAACGTTGTCGATCCGAGTAAGATTGAAGAAGAACGACAGTGTGTGTTTTAGACACAAACAATTTTCCTTTGGTGGACGAAATTTTTAAAATAAATATGGTAGCAGAGTGCAGAAAAGTTCAGGTTACCTGAAAATGCCATTTTTATTTGATTATCAACATTTATATAATTGTAAACAGTAGCGAAAAAAAATTTTCAGTACCAATTTTTGTGGAAATTTTTTCTTGTTACGGGATGGATGAGGGATGACGCGAACGAATGGTAACTCTCCAAACGAGGTCAACCCCTTTTAATGAAGGATCAAAGGAAGTTTTCTTTTCACACATTAGCTCTGAAGAACGGCACATTAATGCGGGTAAAAAAAAAAAATCTACTTCATATTTGACACACTTTTGATACCGTCAACTGGGGGGTTACTTTGCTCAATTTTAAATTTCTCTATCAGTTGGAGAGGGGGGAAATACTAGGCTTGGTGGAGGGCTTATAGAGTTGATTTAAGGTGTTTAAATATATTTTCATTGCTTTCTCTTTCAGTAATAATTCAAAACCCAGTGGGTAAAGTTACCTAGACAAAGGGTAACTTTGCCCACAAGATGTTTTCTATTGAAAACTGCCTCTAAAGTCACTTCTGGGCAGTGTTACCTTTGCCGGGGTAAAATGAGCCAAAATAAACATGAGAACAGTTGAAATTTTTTTTATTTATTATTTTTATAAATTACATTTATACTAGACACTCATTAAATTGTTAGATTCTCGTTGTAAAATTTTAGTAGATAACTTAGCATACCAATGACAAAAAAAGAACATATGTAGGTAATATTACTCTAATTGTTTGAAAAAATCTTGAGAAGTCTTCTTCAAAAAACAATTTGCCTCGTCGTTCCCTTGGAGATAGAGTTTTGAAAACAACGTCAGTCAGAGAAATTCTGGATTCATCCATTTTTTCAGGAAATGTGAACGACTTCCCTTTGTCTTTGGTTCTCAGATAGGGAACTTCCAAGTCACAATCGTCACAAATGTTTAACATTTTGGCCAGATAATAATTCAAAGTTTTTTCCCCGAGCAATTTCACAACCACAAAGTCTCCTGCTTACAAGTCCAGGAGCCTTTCATCAATTTGAATGTTTTGTTTTGTTTCGTTTCCATCGTTCTTTCTTCATCAGAACTGGTTGAGTCATGAGTAAATATATCAGCATCCTCCTCGCTGCTCGAGTCAGTATCGCATTGTCGTTTTGACACTCTGTGACCAGAAGTGGAAGGACCATCATTGCTTGGCTTAGGAATAGGAATAGGCCAAGTCTTCTGAGCAGATGGCTTTCCCTGGTGGGAGGGATACTTTCTTCCTTGATGTTCGTATCATTTGTTCAGGTTTTCTACATTCCTGTAAATAAGCGAGGAGTGTATCACTCACCCTTGCTCTTCTTTCACCATCATCCTGCTCATTACAAGCCAGCACCCATCCCTCCCCTAGGAATCCTTTGCAGAACTTGAAATCGATCACATGGAAAAATTCCCCATTTCCTGAAGCCAGCTAGAGTGTTTTCATCAATTCTTTCACATAAAGCTTCCAATAGTTGTTTCAATAAAAGTGGAAATCTTCCTTTTTCTAGAGAACAGGACTTTGAATACTTTGCTTTGTATTCCTCCAAAATTTTTCCCTACTCTCTTTTTAATGGACCGAACACGGACACATCGAGGGATTGACACAAGTGTGTGGCATTGGGTGATAGTAAAATGAATTTGATGTTCTCTGCTTCACAAACCTTCACAACTCGGCTGATGTGACTACGGATATGCGGCACCCTATTAACGCTTCGAAATTTAGATGATGACTGATTGCAAGTCAAACTGAGCGGGAAGAAAAGCAAAGTGCTGGCGTTCATAGCGCCCTCTGGCCTAAAGATATAAAACCGAATTCAACTCGAGTGTATCTCCCACATGCGCGCGCCTGCTGGAAGGTTAAAAGCCTTCGTAATTTTTCCCTACACAGCTAGCGAGAGGGGGCAAAAAAACCCCAATATTCCTATGGATTATGGGGTAACATTGCCCATCAAAACAATGACCTGAAAATTAAGCTATAAAAATTCTACAATCATATCTCTCGAATGGTTATTATATGCAACGCGAATAGAAATAATTTGAAAAACTTACCAGCTATCCCTTTGGGCTTCACGGATCAAAGTTGCTAAGGTACTCAAATTGCTTGTTCACAGTCACTTTACAAATTGATTAGTTTCACATTGATAAGCTATCACTAAATGGAAAAACTCCTGCCTCACTCTTGCCAACATTACAACTAACAGCGCTGATTATTTGCATAGCAATCAATGCCATTCGAGTAACCGCAGTTTGGCGCACAAACATTTCTTTTTTTTTTTCAATGGGCAAAATAACCCCGGTGGGCAAAGTACGGCTGACGGTATGCTACAAAACGTTTCGTATTAGTTTCAATCATAAATGCCCCACATACTTTTAATTAAATCATATAACCAATACCTGCAATACCGCGGTGATAACAGGCGAATGTCTAAGGACATGGCCTCCGTATTGGAAAAAAGTAATAAATAATAAAAAAATTGTAATAATCTTAAATATTCGCGTATATTTGTGTATTTTTATGAATTTCATCTTATACTAGTACATAGGCGTATCGTGCTTCTAACTTTTTTTTTTGGGGGGGGGGGGGGCACGAATTGAATTCAGTTAGGACCCTCCTCAGCGCATTGACTGTTGGACGGTCCTTAAAATATGAAATATTATGATTTTTTAAAACTGAATAACAATAAAATTGATGTTTGAGTAGTATTTAAAAGTTATACAATGAGAAAAATAAATATAATATAAATATATTGAGAAAAAAATATAGCATCGAATTTTTGTTATAGATCATATTGTCAAAAACTATGTTAAGGCTAAAGACATAATCGGAATCTTCAGTTTCACAGTGTGAAAAAGCGGGAAAAAAACAAACTTTCTTAAAAGTTTTCTACAATTTTCCGATTTTAACTGAACTTCTATTAACGTTTTAATTTATTTCAAGTTAAGTTGGGGAGGGGGGGGGGCGGCGACGCTACGCCTATATATACTAGAGTAAAGTATTAATATTTTTTCGTTATTTGTTAATAATTTCGTTTTTCTATTCTGTCTGACGTCGCCTCGTTGCCTTCACCTATGGGACCGGCCATGATTTGGAGAAACGTATAACACATGAAGCTACAGAAGGAGGAGCAGCTCCGTATTAAAAAAGTGTCTCCCATTTGGTCTCCACCACTAGGTGGCGCGCGCGCCTGTACTGATGCCGCTATAACACGGAAACCACACGCTTTAATATGGATTTTTCGTATTTTTCAAAAGAAATAAATTTGTTTTTTTTAAGTGCGTTTTTAATATGAATTTATTTATTCAACTTAACAATTATTTCTCTTCATTCAAAATGTCTATTTAAACTGCTTTTTTTTGCTAAACTTCATTAAAATTCTTAAGGGGGAGATCACCTTTGCATGCACAAAAATACACTGATTTTACTACCAATCTTAATGTGTTGTCAAACAGTTAATTTGTAATTAATTTAAACCAATTTTCAAAGGTGAATTGTACAAAGTTTTATCAATTAGGAAAAAAAAACAGAATTGTTGGGAGATTATTAGAAATTATTTTAAGAAAAAAATGTTTTATGAATAGTGAATCTTAGATCAATGCAATGTGCAGATTTGTTTTAAAACTATAAGAGATATATATTAAATTATTTGTATATATTTTATCCATAGGTTATAATTTAATCTATACCTAAAATAGTTACCATATTTCACATAAATTTTTTTTTCAGGCAAATATGTATTGTAATGTACAAAAAAATATAAATTTTAAAAAAAAATTCTGCGAAAAAATTCCTTAATTTAGGTAGAAATTGTAGAAACATGCAAGATATACATGTATACAAAAAATTTTAGCAATTTGTGATGATTAGTTTTGAAGAAATAGTGCGCACAAGTTTCAAAATAACAGTTTTTAGAAAAAGCAATTTAAAGTTTAAATTTTCTATAAATTACTTTACTATTAGCTTTATACATTTGGCCATAAAATCGGTTCTGATTGTAGTATCGACTTAAATTTTTTTTCATAAGATTCCTTATATTCCATTCTTCAAAATTAAATCATAATAAAAAATTGAGTTTTTTGAAGGATTTAAGGTGATCTCCTTCCTTAAAGGAAATGAGTAAATAATGATTCATTATTTTCTAGAGCGAGCTAGTTACATATAAAAGCACACACTAGCTGCAGCTACAGAGTATGCAATGTCCAAACATGAGTTGACAGACATCTGACACATGAAGAGTCATACTTCATTATATAAACATTTTCAGAATAATTTTGTATTAGTTCCAGAATAAATTAGTTCAGAATTTTGCAATAATTGAATAATTAAGGAATCTCTTTTTCTGAAATGTAGGGATGATTGAAAAAATAAAACATGCTTATTTCCGGCAGAATTTAAGCTGTCTTAACTTTGTGTTCGCTTAAAACACAGCAGCTGTATTTTTCTCTCACTATTATACAGCTTATATGAAAACAAAACATTAATAATGCTCTTACCTTAGGAGCAGAAAACAAACTAGGATTTCTCTGTCCAGTTTCTTTGTTCCTTTTTATGTCTGATCGATAGCCACTGGAACAACCAGGTGCAAAACATGTTGGCATATCTGCGCACAGAATAAATTAAAAAATTTGTAAAACAATTTTTTAAAACACGTGTCCATATAACTCAATGAAAAATCCGCTCCAGTAGAACATGTCGCGCCATCTGCCGGTGAGCGACCATAATCGGTCCATTTTTCGAGGAATTCCCCATTGAAGCTTACGCTCCTTCTTTAGCTTCATGGTATAACACATACAAAGACAACAAACTACTTTATTTTTCATTCTAGAAATTCTACAGTTGTCTTTTAATAGTACTTTAACAAATTAGACAATTTTCTCAAGATATTGATCCTTTTTCCTGGAAAAAAAAAAGAAGAAGAACTTATTCGAGTGGCTCAGTTACATCTAAGTTGAGAATTCTCAGTATTGTAAAAGCTCTTTTTTAATATACTCACATTCTCAAAGAAAAAATTTCAATTTTACTAGAGTTGTCACATTTTAGAAATTAGAAATTACAAAAAAAAGAATAGAGAGAGTTTTAAGTGTTTTTTTTCCGGAGTAGAAAAAATATAATAATTTTATATATTTTCAATTATAAAATTTATTTAAATCCATAACTTAAGATTTAATATACTTATATCACACCCCTTTTACGTTCCTAAATGGAAAGGAATTTTTAAAAAAAGACAGTTCTCACTGTGTTTTGATAAAAATGTTTTAAAATACGCTGCAATAGCTCTAAAATTTTCCAAAATTCAGAAACGTTTATCATAGTACTGTTCAGAATATTATTATTCACAACAGATAAGCAATCAAAAGGTGAATGTCTCACGACAAGTGCCTCCGCATTAGAGAAAATAAAAACCGATAAGAAAAGTTTCAGCTAACAGATTACTAACTGTAATAGAGGGATCAAGACGTCGCAGTTTTTGACCTGAATATTCGCATTCGAGCGAATGGGAACAGTTTGAAATTTGCGAAAGCTGAGGTTAAGTTGTCTAAAATTTTTATTACAATCATAATTTATGATAAAGACATAAGATAACAGTACCCTTCATAGCAAATGACAGACGATTTCCAAATGATAAGATCGAAATTATTGTTAAAAATATCTTCAATATCGCTCAAAATTTGCCTGAATCCTGTGAACAATTCCTTGAAGATTCAAGGATTTCTGAGATTATTTCTTATAACCTAATTTCATTTTCTCGGATGATTCCCAATTTTTCAGACCCTGTATTAAAATCCTTAATTTACTATTGTTTGTAATGAATGCATACATACTCATATTTAAAAATAAGCATAATTTGCCGCATTTGTAATTTGTTTTAAGAAACAAAATCAGAACTTTCTTTAAATGAAAATTATATTTTAAGTTTTGTACTTTGTTCAATTTCTTCTTTCAAGTGAGGAAGGGAATTTTGTTGGAAGATGCATTTTAAGGGCCTGTTCACACAGGAGTCCGGTAGCAGAAGCGTGAACGAAAGATGGCGCTGAGACGGAAATAAACCAATCATAGGCGTTAAAAAGTTTGTTGCTAATCGTTTGGAGGTTTGTCATTGGTTAAATATATTTCAATACTTTAACGCTTCCGCTACCGGACTCCTTATGTGAACAGGCCCTAACATTGCTATTTCGCTTATCCGGAGCATGTGTCAAAATACGCGGAGTATACAAGCATTCGACATTTTTGTTGAGAAACTTACTATATTTCGGAGCAGTTGGCAACTTTGAATCTATCATAATTATTACATCTATTGAATGATGAATGTAAGCAAATGTAACAAGTTATTTAGAAAGTGCCAAGTATTAAAAGAATAAAAAATGGCTGGTCAGGGGCTCTGACGTTATTTCCCTTAGTTTGTCAAATAAATAAATGACAACAGCTAACACAATAATAGCCGATCAGCGTGCACAGGGCCGCTCCTAGGGTAGCTGCCGCCCGTGTGCGACAATAATTCCCCCCCCCCCCCCTCATACCATATGGATTAATTGAAATTCCTCTGAAATATTTTTACCTTAAATAAAACAACAAATTACAGAAAATATTATAAATTCAGTTTATTTTTTAATTTTACAACATAACATAATAATTATTAATGTATTGATATAATAACTAAATGAATACGTTATATTAAATACACACAACACATATCTATTAATACATATACTTAATAAGTCAGTCAAAAAGCTTAAATAATCTTTGCTTTTCTTGCCATTTTTAATGCAAATACTGTTATAATATTGATACATCTATATTTTCCAAAATGTCCTTTTCGATATTAATAATAGATAAGTCTGAAAGCCTTTCTTGTCCCATTGTTGATCTCAAATAATTTTTTATTACTTTAAGTTTTGAAAAGATTTTTTTCCCGCTATCCACAGTCACAGATAATGTTAAAAAAAAATCGTATGGCAATCACTAAGTTTGGAAACAGATAGATGAGGTTATTTGTAAATAGGTATTGAATCACATTTAACGCGTTCATTTCAGGGGAAATATAGGGTGCAACGTTGTCAATTTCATCGCATAAATCTTCAGCTATAAGCTATAATATCTTTTTCATTTTTAAATAGATCATGTATCCACAGATTTACATTTTGTAGACCTATTTGATTTATCTGTTTTAAGGAAATTATTTAGGTAGTTGAGAAAATTGAAAACTGTGATGTTGTTTTATTTGTTCGAACCTTTCTTCTGTTTTTGACAATGCAGCGTCCAATATTCTTCTTCTTCTTCATCAGCACTACAGCCTGTCACAGGTCAAGGCTGTCTCCATGAGCCTCCTCCATCTGACTCTATCTGGAGCAATAGATTGCCATCGGTTGACTCCCAGATCCCTAAGATTTCGTTCACACGATACGGTTTCGGTTTTATGATCGTTTCCGTGTCAACCGAAAGCTGTGTTCACATGATTCGGTTTTTCTTTCACCGCTTACGGTTTTCCCGTCCTTTGCAATCATTGCAGTGTAGTTCACTTTGCAGGATGGACGTAAATACCTTTCTTGTCTTATACTGGTATCGTCGTCGTCGAAGCAACATTAAAAAAAATTTATAGGACGTATTGGGTACATCCTATTTTGAGGGACAGATATTGTCTGGGATCTTTTCAAACGCTTATGATTGAATTAAGAAGAGATTAATCGAAATTTTTCAACTACTTTCGAATGACGATACACACATTTATTGAGTTAAAACTTTGAATTTTTTGTAATGGTTAACCATATAATTTGCAAACAAAATTCCATCATAAAACTTCTCATAAAGTTTATAAAAAAATTTAAAATTTAAAAAAAAGTGGGGTAATTTAAAATCGTTATAACTCGAAATATTATCTGTCGAATTTCATTTTTTTTCATTTAATTAAACAGAAATATATTTTAATTTCGATTCAGCGTTTTTTAAAATATTAATTTTTGAAAAAAATTTAAAATATTTAGAGAATTTTTTAAAAAAAAATGATGTAACTTATTTGGTCGATCTGGACTGTACGAAGAAAGTTCAAATAAACTGGCAAGTTTCAGTTATCAAAGATTTATTGACGTTAGCCAACGATATGGCTAATTTATTTAGGGATGCTTCCGAATGAAGCTTCCTACTCGAGCGAAAGACAAAGTTCAACTGGGTAAACACTTGTTGCAGCCAACTCATAGGCGCCAAATAACGACGGTTACAGTTCAACTTTTAACCAGGCGTAAACATTATTTTTAAAAAATCATATTTTTAAAAGTAAATATATTTTTCAAATTTGTTGAATCAAAATTAAAGTAAAATAAAAGACATGTTCCAAGTTTGAACCATTTATCTTTAACGGTTCTTGACTTAAAACAATTTAAAGATGAGAAATGGTGGAAAAACCCATCATGCAGAAAACGTATTTACATGTTTAAACAAAGATTAGCTGCTATTAGAATGGTGCAAATAATAACAATAATAATAATAATAATAATAATAATAATATCTCCTGTTCTAATTAAGATATAAACATGATTTAAACGTCGTTTAAATCATGTAGTTCACTTTGTAGGATGGACGTAAATACCTTTCTTGTCATATACTGGTATCGTCGTCGTCGAAGCAACATTAAAAAAAATTTATAGGACGTATTGGGTACATCCTATTTTGAGGGACAGATATTGTCTGGGATCTTTTCAAACGCTTATGATTGAATTAAGAATTCGATCGTCATTTAAAGTAAAACATTCTTATGTTTTGTCCCAAATGGTCGGTCTTTCTTCAACCAAAGAAATAAAAATTTCTGTGTCGATTTTCTCCATTTGTAAAAAAAAAAATCCACTGCAAAAAACTGTAAAAAGCAACTAAAAAAATCACTTCAAACAGTCACTTCAGTAGCTAGATCGGCACTGGTGTACGTTTCCTTCAAAATAACCGAATGAAATGGCGGTGCGGCATAGGGATGCGACATCGATGTCGATGTTTTCAAAACATCGATGTTTTGATAAAAACATCGATATTTTAAACATCGATTTATTGAAGCCGATGTTTTTTTAACATCGATGTTTTGTACTCGATGTTTTACGTTGTCTCGATGTTTTTTTTTTTTTTTTTAAGTGAAAAAGTACCGTAATTAAAAAAAAATTTACCACGTAGCATAATTTTCAAACTCAGTAAATGTAAGTCTGAATTCTGAAAAGGACGAATACAAAAGGGGGAATGATTCCTTAGCAAACAGACAAATGGCAATTAACAACCAATGAACCAATCAGAGCGCTTGGAATGTTCCTGACACTCCGAAACTTTCCATGGCGTTTTATTTTACAAATGTTACCATACAAATATTTGAGGAAAATCGAATGAACAATAAGGTACATACGTAGTTTTACAGTAATAATGTTTATCGAAAGTGACATTTTAATACCGTTACCATCAGCGACACATTCAAATTGTAAACACAATGGCACTAGGGATAAATCAGTGTTACTGGGAATAAAATCTACTTACCAATTCATCTTAGATTATGTTAGAATATCCACATAGACAGAAACAACATATAAAACTATTCACAAACACTAAATAAAAAAGTTCAAAAGTATCACTTCATCTAAGCCTATGTTTCACATCGATAGGCTTACCGAAATGACATTTTAAAACACCATTTGCTCTTATTCCTGTACGAAATCACATTCCTCAATTTTTGAGGTAGGGTATTTTTGGCTCCTTCATCGATTTCAGGACGTGCAGGGAGATAATATTCATTAGTTTAAGAGATATTAATATTTGTTTTCCGTCCTATGGGAGAATAACATAGGCCGCCATTGCGGAGGTGCCCTAATGGCGGACGTGACGTCACCACTTCGACCACGTATATACACGAGTGCATCCATTTAAGTTTTTGTTTTGTTCTGGTTTTCACACTCAGTAAATGTAAGTCTGAATTCTGAAAAGGACGAATACAAAAGGGGGAATGATTCCTTAGCAAACAGACAAATGGCAATTAACAACCAATGAACCAATCAGAGCGCTTGGAATGTTCCTGACACTCCAGAACCTTCCATGGGGTTTTTATTTTACAAATAGTATATACACGAGTGCATCCATTTAAGTCATTGTTTTGTGCTGGTTTTATATAAGTTGACGCTAATATTATTAGTAAGATGCCTCCCAAAAGTACCGTTTGGAAATATTTTTACAAAACTTATGACAAATTGGAGAAATGCAATATTTGCCTTAAGTCCCTCAAAACTTCTGGCAATACCACGAATTTATCTGGACATTTGAAGGCAAAACATGGAGGTATTTACAACGAGAATTTTGAGTCATCAATGTAGTCCAAAGCAACCAAATTTTTGTCATTTGTGTCTGCCCAATCAGAGAGTAAAATTAAATCACCCCCTCCCCCCACGACTAACGGAAGTAACATGTAAATGTTACTTCCGTTATGTCTCTAACATGTAAATGTTAGAGATTACTAAATCAGTTTTAAAAAATGGATGTTCTAAAACATCGATGGTTTTTGGGCGATGTTTTATTGGCACCGATGTTTTAATATTGAATACCGATGTTTCAAAACATCGATGTTTTGTTATCGATGTCGCATCACTAGTGCGGCATCCGGTTTCGGTAGACAAAATCGAACGACATCTGCTACCGATTCGGTTGTTCTCCTTACAGACTCGACCCACCTGGTGGGGGGCGTTCCTCTTTTTCGCTTACCCTCAATTTTTGAAAAGGTCACCAGTTTAGTTGGGCTTGAGTCATTGTATCTAAAAAGGTAAATTAATTTTGAATTGGTCTTCTGGATTTTTTGGAGCCTCATCTTTACATCTGTAGTCAAATAAACGTTTTTTTTTGTTCGGGGGTCTAACAATATTAACCAGAGGAAATGAAGGGTCGCAATCGATATCTTCTGCAATATTTTTTGCTTCTTCTAAAATATCACTAAAACCTTTATCTGACTTAATATTATATAAATATGTTTTGGTTTGCTCTAACATTAAATTTATATTTGGTAGTATAGCATCCAATTCCTGCATAGCTTTACTTATATTAATTTTTGTTAACACATTATACCATGTAATAATGGAATAAATAAATTTAAACGACTTAATTTTCAAAAGTAATGAATTTGCCATGTTTCTAGTTTCAGAGTCTCTAGTATTATCAGAATAGAGGGTATATAAAGCATCATATATTTTTGCTAGATTGTATCTAAGAACTTTTAGAGCATCTATTCTGCTTTCCCATCTAGTATCTGAAAAGGGTTTAAGTGTTATTTCACTTTTTAAGACCTTCCAGCGTTTAGTCGATGCGGAGAAGAAAACGTATAGCTCCTGTACAATTACAAAAAAGCTTGTAATTTCTAAAAACGCTTTTGCAGCGTCATTAACAACTAAATTTAAACTATGAGCCGCACAAGGCACATAAAAAGCTCTAGGGTTTAAGTCAAGAACTGTTTTTTTGTAAACCATTATTGCGACCCTTCATACTCGCACCATTATCATAACCCTGCTCCCTTAAATCCCCCAAACAAATGTTGTGAGTCTCCAAAAAATCTAATAAAAAATAGTTAAACCCTGTCCTGTCGAATCTGATATTGAAATAAATCCCCAAAAATGCTCCCTTATTTCTATTTGCTTTGATTTATTATTTAATAGAACAAATCTTACTAGAACAGTAAGTTGGTCTTGGTGACTTAGATCAGGGGTGGAATCTAAAATAAATAATAGAATAATATTTACTAACTTTTCAGAATGATATTATTTCATGTCTTATTTTTTTGTCCCAAAAGGGAAATAAGTTAATTTTGATTATGAATACCTAAATAATGAGGCATATTTGATGGGTTTCTGCTAATTCTAGTGAGGTGGTCTGATATGGTTTCATTAAACTTTGCAATTGTTTCAATTAATTTTAAAAAGTTTCCATTTTGTTGCTCGTATAACTTATTATTTTTGCCTCTAAAACTCAAATTTTGAACGGCTAAAAATTTAACGGTATAAATTATAATTTTTAACACAGAAACCCATCTATCTTTTTCCATATTTATTAATTTCTCATTTAGAGAATCAGCAGTTGTTTTAGAAGAAATTGATTTATTTAAATCAATCCAAGATTTTGTATTACAAATGTGACTTTTTGATATTTCATGACGTTCTATAATCTGAGTTAAATGTGTCTAATCGTTATATCCCTCAACTAAGGCACTAGAAAAAGTTTTAATAATTTGCAAGGAAAACAAAATACACAATCTTTTAATTTAGAATACACTAGCCAAACTCTTGGAATTATTTCCCCGTTACTTAATTTTTTAAAAATAATAAATAGATGCGAAACCTCTGTTATCTTTATTTAAAGGAAAGTTTACATCCGCTTCTGTAAGTTGGGTAGGGCCTAACTCAACTATAGTTAATTTAATTTTGTCATATAATACGGAAGGCCAACAGCTAGGATCCTCATAAACATCATCTTTATAAGAAACATGAAGAATATCTTCACGGTCTTTGGTCACGGTTTCACTGGTTTCAGGACTTGGTTCTGCAATTAAAACATCTTCCTAGGGGTTTGTGATTTCGGTCTCCGTCACATTTGTATCTCTGGAACTTAATGACGCCTCATGCGATCTTGCTGGGATTTAAAATGTTTTTAGTGAACCACAAGCCTTCTTTACTAATTCTTCTTTTTCAAGTTTTCTTTTTCTGTATTGTAAGAAAGCTTTTTTCAATTATCAGACATCTCTTAAAAAATGAGGTTCTTTTCGCAAAGAACTTATAAAAAAATGTGCAAAAGTCAATCTTTATCGAGAAACAGCTTAATTTACTTAAGCTGTTTCTCGATAAAGATTGACTTTTGCAAAGAAACGTTCCTGTTGGACTTTGTCCGAAGGCGTGATAATTCGTAGATGAAGAAATATTAAAAAAGTTCTCCTACCTTTAGTTTGAAGGCAAAGCTTGAGGGATCTCTTGGTGATACTGGATTCACAGGAATGAAAGATAATTAATCTTGTGGACGTAATAAAAGAAAAATTTTACTAAACAGAAAAGGTAACATTACTGACAATTAAGTAAAATAAAAAAAAAGAAGCATTCGTTGAATGCAGGCGACATGTTAGCCGCGTACAAGCACTCGCTAACCGTCTCTTAGAAAAAAAGTTTTGGTTCATTTATCGTAGCGCAGTAGCACTACCTGGTGTGTCAAGTTTCAGAGCAAAATCTGATTTCCTTGTTCTTTCCCAACAGTTCTAAATCGATTTTGTTTCAATTTTGTTCATATTTTAAATAGAATTCTCCCTACGTTTACTATACTAAAAAAAATCGTATTTTCCCGATTTCTGAAAAAAATTGCCATATTTCAAGCATCTGTTAAAAAAATAAGGTGATACAGTTCAAAAATCCAAGTTTACACTTATCCCTGTAATATATGTTTAACATTTGCAAAATAAAAAGAAATTTAAAATAGAACTAAGTAATGAATCCTAACTTTTTTTTTTGCAAATCAAATATCAAACCATAAATGTATTATTTCAATTTCTAACCGCTAACCGCTAACCGCGCAAAAGAAAAAATATCGTAAAGTTTACTTACCTGTGAAATATTTTTATTGGTCAGCAATCACAAAATCGAGCACAAAAATTAGAGACAAAAAGCTTTGTTTTTCAGTTGTTGAGATGAGCGCGTTCAAAATTAATGTAGTGCAAATTATCCCGGTCCGTGTATTTATAGGCTCAGGGCATAAACGAGTATTTTCCTGCCAGTGACGTAACCAGCATAATTGGCACCCGGGGCACGATACCTTTTTGACGCCCCTCGAAAAACATATAGTAATACAATATGTAAAATTAGTTTAAAAGATAGACCATTTTGCGCCCCTGTGCGAGTGTCGCCCGGACCATGATAAACCCCCTTGCCCCCTTCTCTCTACGCCACTGTTTCCTGCAACCTGACAAAAACCACCCGCACCGACGCGATTTGGTGGGATGATGGGTTAAAACGTGTTAAAACAAAAACGAACAACGTATTTCCCAACTGGTTGCGACGTGGAGTAGCGTTTTTAAAACCATTGTGGTTTTGTTAATTTCCAGTTATACTTGTAAAATGCATTTTTAATTCTTAAGTAGTTACCTAGCATAATATTATTTTTATATGGATTATTTTACTAATAAATTAATTTTAAAGATTTTTTAACCGGGCGGCTGACTTGCCGCCCGTGTGCCCCGCACCCCTGGCATCAGCGGGTTGGAACGGCCCTGGGCGTGCATGCCTAACCAAAATACATTGTGGGCCGCAGACGTCTAGTCATCAATTTATGTGTGCCAAGAGAAGCAAAAATTGCTGTAACAAACTAAAAACGTGAAAATAATCCTTTGAACCCAAAATCACGAAAGAAATTAACATCTTTATAGATGTAACATGTAACTACAGGAGGACCAAATCCACTCGGAGTATTGAAATATTTAAATACTCTTTGGGCAATGCATAGCTCTATTTTACGTGTTTAATATTTTCAAATTTCTTTTAAATTATTATTTCTCACAAAATTAATTGTTGATGTTGTTAATTCCTAATGCCCCCTGGCTGGAAGTTCCAGACGACATCGACACCTGCCCCTTGGGGCACTTGGTCAAAATTGAGGTGGCACCAGAGAGTAATGTTGATTCACCTGTATGGTGCTTCCAGATAAGAAGTCAACAATTTGTGCGGTTATTTGTGCAAAAGTCTCAAGACAAGTACCTCCGCATTTAAAAGAAAAATAAAAGGAGCGGCGAGGGGCACATATTGGTGTATTGCTGTGAAAACCTATTGTCATTTAGAAGTGATGGTACAATGCTTGAAGGAATTCAATGAATCATATTGTATTTTGTCCGTGTCTAGGTCGAATAGGGGCACGTTAAATCCGTAGACCGGAGAGTCATTCTATGAGGTCAGAGAAGGTGGGAGTGGGTACGACCCCCCCTCCCCCATATGTCGTCCCTGGGGGTGCTCGGTCAAAATTGAGGTGGCACCTGGCAAAATCATACTAAATGATTAAATTTGTAGGCAATTCGGGAGTATTCTGGGTCCGAAATTAGTACACACAGCTGCCAAATCTCGCAGCTAAAACGGCTCTAACCCGGTTAGGCATCAAGTCGAACTGGGCTTGGATAGCAGATACGGGCAAGTCATTCCATGCTGCTTCAAGTCTATGCCACATTTCATCAATTGTAGTGGATGGAGAGCGGTGGCGACCCAGTCTCTCAGCAACCCATGACCAGATGTTTCCAACGGGTGAGAGATTTGGAGAACGTGCCGGCGAGGGCAACAGTCGAACACCCTCTGTGTCGAGGTAGGTCAGGTCACGACGGGCAACATGCGGTCTTGCGTTATCTTGCTGAAAGATGACGTCTCCGAGGCCTCGAAGATAGCGCACGGCAACCGGCCTTAAGATCTGAGAAATGTAACGCTGCCATTCAGATTGCCGACGACGCAAACAAGAGGTGTTCGTGTCGTGTACCCAATGGTTGCCCATACCATCACATCAGGTGCAGGGCCCGTTTAACGATATCGAATGCAAGCAGGTCACGTGCGTTCTCCTCGGTGCCTCCAGACACGGATACGTACATCATGATACTGCACGCTGAACCGGAACTCGTCCGAAAAGTCGACGTGATGCCACTCCTGTATCCAGTTTTGTCGTTGGGAGCACCACTGTCGCTGCGCGTCTCTATGCTGCAGTGTCAAGGGAAGCCGCAATAATGTTCGCCGTACAGACAGCCCGTGCTGCTCCAGGCGTCGTCGCACTGTCCATACGGATACTTGTGATGCTGCAAACAAGCCCATTTCCTGACTCAAGGTCCGTAATGTGGCTGCACGATCCTGTGTCGTGGGAAACACAAAGAGACTTACGCATGTCCATGCTTATTCTCCCCTCAAATTTTTTCACTAACCCAGGTTCAAAAGAAACAAGTATAGAAACAAGTAAAGTAGCCTTGGTTGTCTCTGCACAATATATGTCCATTGTGTGAATTAAAATGACAGACACTATCAATTTCAAATACATACATTTAATAAAAGTTCATTTTAATACACATCAAATAAAAAAAATTAATCATCTCCCCTACGAACATTCATATAAACAAGGTATGACCTGGACAAAAGGAAATTCACCTTACAAGCAAAAGAAAGAATTGCAGGGGACTCTAGCCTGCAGAATTTACGTTGGATTATCAAAATTAATAATCATAAACTTCCTAACTATACAATACACATAATATAAAAACTTAGTAAATATCACAAACAATGTCTAAATTAACCTAGAGGAAAGGTTTCTCCTTGGGGTAATAAAAATAAATAAATAAAAAAAAGGAAAAGTAATTATAATTTTAAAAAAAAGGAATAAGAATATCACCCGATTCACAAAATTCACGCTGTGAAGGAGCTTGGTTGAAGGGCTGAAATTGTAGCGCTCCAGGCTTCCGTCAGGTACTGTAGTCCCATGTCGTGGGAAAAATGGTTACTCCTGGATCAAAATTTGTGATATTTACGGGAACACGTCTGGTGAATCCACGTAGTGAAGGAGCTTGATTGAAAGGCCGAAATTGTAGCGCTCCAGGCTTCCGTCAGGTACTGTACTCCCATGTCGTGGGAAAAATGGTTACTCCTGGATCAAAATTTGTGATATTTACGGGAACACGTCTGGTTAATCCACGTAGTGAAGGAGCTTGATTGAAAGGCCGAAATTGTAGCGCTCCAGGCTTCCGTCAGGTACTGTACTCCCATGTCGTGGGAAAAATGGCGACTCCTGGATCAAAATTTCTGCTAATCACGGGAGCCCATCTGGTCGGTGGAAAAACCGTGAATCATCACAGGTAAACAGGTGGATAGATAGGAGACACGATGTCTACTAACTGGAACGTGTCTGCACGGAGGTTGTTCTGAAGCACATAATTCCTCGGTGTAACGGTTGCACGACCAACGTCATAGCGAGTGAAGGACCTCTGACCTACTCGCTCACCCACTCCACCGATACTGATCCACTACCCCCGAAAACCTGTCTGGCCTCTCCAATTCTCCTTGCGTCGCCGTCTTTCATTGGACCAGGAAGCGGTCATTCAGGCCTAAGTCCGGCCCTTCTTCCCAAACTCCACCCCCCCCCCCCAAAAAAAAAAAAAAACCATGGCGGGCAGCTTGAACGAAATGGCGGATTCGCCATTTAGTCAAACAAAAGGGAGGGGGGGGGGGTCCCGTAAAACAAAAATAATTAAACTATTAGAAAATTGTGTGAAAATATGATTAACTATTAATATAGAATTAGCTTTTAAGTGAGATGATGATAAATTACTATGATATCACTATTATTTGGTTTAGTTAGAAAAACTTATGGAGTGATGAAAAAAAAAAGAGAAATCGTTATTCGACAGTTAGAACAATCATCACGACACCTGCAAGGCCGACCTGACAACATGTCTGTCCTCTCGGGCGTGAGATCCTGCATGGCGTTCAGTATGACCCTCCTGAACCCATCGATTCCATATTCGCATGGCAGTCGTTGGGTTCCGGCCAATGCGAGTAGCAAAATCGCGGAACGATAAACTGCACTCTCGATAGGCCACGATCCTGCCGCCATCGAATTCCGACACGTGCTGGTAGCTGTTTCTCCTTATACGAGGCATAACACGATCTTCTCACAACCAACCAACATTCAAATGCAATTTCGAATGAGAAACCCGCTGCATAACTTACCTTTTACACAGAGTTTGAGATGCCGTTCCTCCCTCCTGCGTCGTTCGATTGCGCTTAAATGCTAATTTGCATATTGCAACATCTTCCTTTCATGCGAATTTGGCGTTTGTATCATCGCTCCTTCATGGTGTTGCAATTTTAATGGCCAGCAGTGTATATTCAATGTTATAGTATGAACTTTAGAAATAATCCCTACAATGCGTTTGTTTTAAATTTGTATGAAAGTGACGGTAATAGCCAAATGGGTTATTTGAGAGGAAACGGCGAGACCAGTACCATTCAACGTACTCGTGCCACTGACTAATTCAACTGAAGATTCAAAGTCAAGTGAAGGTAGACCTAGCCAATGAAATGTTCGCAAACGTGCAAGGCGTATGTATATCCATAACAAGCAGTGATGATTCTTATTCAGTAGATGAATGGAAATGGGAGGAAAAAGTATTCTAAATAAAAAACAATTTACCCAGATTTCAGGTATAAATTCTTTAGTTTTACAGAAATTGGGAACATATCTTACGCCTCTTTGGGTTCTGAAACAAGTACTGAGTGATGATTGTTACAAAAATGATAACTGTAGAATAGAAGCATGTAGATATGCAAATCAAATGATAAAGGGCCAGAACTCGAGAAAAGACAAGGAGTGGTTTCAAGTAAGAGAGGAGATGAAAGCATATTTTTACCATGTTTTTATTAACTTGCTTTCTTGTTTGTCTGTGTGTTTGTCTGGTACAAATTTTGCAATCGATTTTTAACTAACTTCTCGACTATCTAAACATTCGAAACTTTTAGAATAGCTCAGAACACGATGACAATGCATTATTTTAATACTTTTAGCCATCTTTATTCCATATTTTAAAACCCATTACGTAAAAATACGAGTAGCGTCTGGAGCCAAAAGTAACTGCGCTACAGGCGCCATCTATTAACGTAATAGTGAACCAAGCATATTGCATTTTCATTACAATGGGATAATTTTTATTTATGCCCACATGCTATTTGCGATATTTTCTCTGCGAAATTCATTGATTTTTTCCCTTTAAATTATAGATTATAATTTATAATTTTGAAATCCATAATTAACTATGGGAGATGCGAATTCGTTTAAAGCTCATGAAGAAGCTGCATGTAAATTACATTTCTTTTTTTTTTTTAATAGAAAATTTAAAAACATGGTTTATAAAGTCTTTTTATCTTGTAATTATTCGTTATGTATCACATTGTCATAAGCAAGAAAAATCTAAAATATACTTGTACAGGTCAAAAAAAGCAATATTGGGGACACCAACATTTTCAAAAACTATGCCTCACAAGCGTTTCTAAGCTAGATCTCCCATAGGATGTGGGAAAAAAAAATCTTTTAAACTAATAAATATTACCTCTCTGCATGTCCTGAAATTGATAAAGGAACCAAATCTACTGTAAGGACTTTGCCTTAAATAAAAGACTGCCAGCCTTTTTGTTTTTAATGCTTTAATTGCATTTCTCGACTAAATACAGGCTATTGACAATATATATAAAAAGATTGAATTCGTGGGTTCACGGCATCGACGAGGAAGGTCAGACTTGAGTTGTCGCTGCGCTCATTCAAGTCTATCTAGGCCCGACAGTATCTCCTTGTCTCCGGTTCCAGCGTCATTCTGAATAACTTAGTCTCTGAATCACTGACATCATATTAACACGTGTCCGGCGACTTTATATACCTTCGCTGAACATTCTCGAATGGTCTGGAAAACGCCGCCTTACTTTATTCAGTTATTGTTCCCAGACGACTAGGCGCCTCCGTACGGCCACGGCCACTTCCTTTTGGTAGCTGACGAACTGTTCCGCGAGCTGTCGGTAGCAATTCCGGTCTTTATGTCACCAAGACTGTCTGTCTCCAGCCGTCTAAATCCCTTACGTGTACAAACCGCGCGTTGGTTGGTCTTCCCGAAATTTCCAAGCACAAAATGTTCGCTATTGTACGGGAGTCGTTACACTATCTTAGTACAAGTCCTTGAGGAATGCAATTTGGTACAGGAATAAGAGCAGATGGTGATTTAAAAATTCATTCCTCATATAACAACATTTTAAAGCAATCTCAATTAGTGATATATACTTATAAATTTAATAGCTTAGAGATAAAAAATATCTACTTACCAAATAATTTTAAACTTTATTACATGATCAACAGAAATAACAAAAAGAGATTTATAAACACAATATAAGAAATTAGAACACAATCACTTCCTTTAAGCATATCTTTCATAGCAATAATCAAATTAAAAATATCATTTTCCTTTAATCCGAGGCAAAAACACATTCTTGAATGACTTTTAACAGAAAAGGAATCCACATAAAATAGATTAAGATTTAAATCTATCTTACTCAGACACCCATTCAGTTATATATATATATGACGAGCCTGTTATTTGGGCTCGAAGCGTGCTCTTCATATCGTAAATCCTTCTTAATTACTCCCTATTACTTATTAAATATTACTGCAGTCAATGAACATAGGCCGTGGTAAATGATTACAATTTAATTATATCCAACAAGTTTATTCCAACTATTAATTTAACTATCCTCGACTCAATCCGCACATAATTTAATTTTCCAAGCAATCATCTCAATCCTCGCGATCCGTGACCGCTGAATCCCAATGCTAATCTCGCTCTCTGCCGAAACTCTATTGTCCCTCAAGGCGTCTAACCTTGTCGCGCATGCTCATTGACGTCTGCCGAATGTTCCAGAAGAATCTTTGCTTACCTTGCAATTAATTTTCTCGCGAAACCCAGTCTAAACTCCAAAACAACTCCCCACGCAATGATGACCGCGATTCTCCTTTCTTAATTCTCCCCAAGGCCATCCAATTCTATTAATAACTCCTATCTCTGATGCATTCGTAGACGCGTGTAATCTGATTGACTCCGAATAATCATGGCTTTTAACGTTAGAAATTAGTTATTTTGAAGCCTCCTATAAATTCTCAATTAATGCTTAACATATATATATTTTCAAAACAGAAAATAAAATGTAAACAAACAAAATGGTCAAAGAATATAATCTAAGAAAATTACATAACAGAAAAAAAAGGTAAAAAGGGTTCAGGTAAAAGCTTTTTCATGCATTAATATTTTGCTACACAACTTAATGCAACAAAATATTACACCATTCTAAAAAAAATAAATTTCTAGAAAAATCAGCGAGTAAAAAAACCACGTGATTCTCAGTAATATATATTAAAAAGTTTTATACTCCAACAACCCCCACACTACAAGTGATCGATCTTAATAATTTCAGTAGAATTAGATATAAATAAGTCTTACTGAAAAAATATCTTAGCATGAAGCATTAACATAGAAACAATTTATGAACATTGTAATTTTTTTTTAAACAGAAGAGCAATACAGAGAAAATAGATTGAGGTATAAATCTATTCAGATATCCTGTCAGTTTTTTTTTTTTTTAACATAATATGGCAATACCAACTTGAAAGCATATCATGATAAATACTTTGATAAAAAATTGAGCTTTCAGAGAAAAATACACAGCAAAAGGAAAGTAAATAAGTACAAACATACCTACATATATCTAATGCAGTAGATATCTCCAAATATGTACACAGGTTAGCAGATACATGAAACACAATAACAATGCAAACTCCTCCCTGGCTCAATCCAATGTCCTATCAATGGTGCACCCAGGGGGTGGCAAGGGGACCTGCCCCCCCCCCCCAAAGAAATAGAAATTGCATTATAAATATTTTATCCATTCAACTCGCCCTCCCCTCCCAAAAAAAATTAAATCCTGGGTGTGCCACTGTGTCCTATACTAACAATGTATCAATTTCAAGATCCCTTTCAGTTGGTACAGCTATATATAAAGTGAATTATACTCTATACCAGTAGTCACCAAATGGCAGACCGCAGGCAAGTTTTGTATGGACCGTGATAAAATTGAGTATTTTCAGAAAATAGCGACTCAGAAGTGATCCAAAATGCAATGAAAATTTGATATCCAACCACTGTATTATTCATCAAAGTGTGTTCTGTTGCAGTCTGAATCCCAGTCTTCAGAATAAAATATAAACGGTGATATAAATAATTAAATTTATACAAGGCAAAATCCTCTCTTAAGCACCGTCAATTTCAATCATTCTCGAAGAGATTGATGCTTACTCAGTTTGACGACTTGCTTCTCCACAACAATCTGAGATGGCTAAGTAAAGGTTTGGTGCTTGAAAGATTTTTTGCAGTATTGGAGGACATCAAAGAGTTTATTTCAATTAGTGATCAGAGAAGAAAGCGGGCATTTAGACTTCCTCCTTGATGTAGAAGAAAACGTGGCAACCATCGCCTTTTTGACTGATCTTTTTAAAGCACCTGAATCTTTTAAACCTCAAACTACAAGGCAAAGGTTAACTTGTGAGCGAACTTCTCTCAGAAGTAAAGAGTTTTTCAAAAAAAGATTGACCTCTTCTCCGAAGATATTAGCGGAGAACATTTACACTTTCCACACCTTTTAAGTCAGTTTCTGACAGTAATGAGGGTATTGACATCAGCCAATTCGAAGATTTTTTGGAAAAACTTAAATCTGAATTTCAAGAAAGATTTACTGACTTTGAAAAAATTGAGAACGCTGTGCAGCTGGTTAACAACAGTTTTTCAGTTATGGACCAGTGAAGCGGCAGATGTTTTCAAGAGCGACAAAACTGCCCTACAGTTGGAAATAATCAATTTCCAAGATGTTCTTTTAAAGGACTTTTATGCTCAAGTTCCAAACACTCTTGGTAGTGACCAATTATAGATTAAAAATGTGTGTGCAAAAATGTATCCAGAACTAAGCTTAGCCATAAAATTGTGTACCATGTTTGGCTCAACTTATGTGTGTGAAGCAGCATTCTCAAAAATGAACTTCATTAAGAACTGGTACAGATCTCGACTCACAGATGACCTCCATCACAGCTTGATGAGAATCAGCTACACAAACATAACCCCTAATTTCAAGCAGGTTGTTCAAAATAAAACGTGCCATTTTTCCCCTTGAACATTAACCACGATGAACTTTGTTTAAAGTCTTTTGGAATTTATATGTACTTTAAATTGGTTTTCTTGTATTCTAAATATCATAATAAAAAACTTGATTTGATATTTATGCACTTCATTTCACAGGTATCCATTGCATTTTGCACGTAAGATAATAACTGATTCCAAAGAAAAGTTTTACTAAGCAAAGCAAGTAGCCTAGGATAGTAGAGTAATTGGTAACATGGTGGAAGGGCGCGGTAGGAGTTGGGAGGAGGCGTAAGTTTTTTGAACCGCGAAAATTTGACAATGTTTTGAAACGGGCCTACAGGAAAAATAATTGGTGACCACTTCTCTATACTGCTTTAAGTATGTTACCAAACAATTATTTGATTTACCGATAAACGAATGAACAATAAGGTATATACGTATTTTTACAGTAATTTTTTTTAATTTTTATCAAAAACGACATTTTATTACCGTTACCATCAGCGACACATTAATAACATTGCATTACATTGGTAAGTAAATATAATACCTACTTACCAATTCATCCTAGACTGTTACATTATCCACATAAACAGAAACATTTACCAAAAACTATTCATAAACACTACATAAAGCATTTCAACAGTATGCCTTGTTAGCTTATCGTTCACAGTGCTAGGCTTACACGTGTGAATTTTTAAAACACCATTTGCTTTCATTCCTGTACCAAATCGCATTCCAAAATGACTTGTGCTACGGAAGATTTTGCTCCTGTTTAGATTTCCGTACGTACAGAGAGATAATATTCATTAGTTTAAAAGATATTTTTTGTTACTCATCCTATGGAAAAACATTAACATTAGCCGGATCTAACACGGCTGTGAACATACCCTAGTATGAGAGAGAGTCATCATAGTGGGTATGGAATTCTGAAGCTGTCAACTCCTCCCACCACAAGACTCGGAAACAATCAGAGGTCCGAGCTTGCTCAAAAGGCAAGCACGTGAGATCGAATAGGCATTCATTCTCATAGCAATAGATCATCGCTAGTGGAAACTGATGCGGGATTGCATCATGCCGAACGTTTGTGTTTGTATGTGAGTGAGTGTGATTGTTCCAAGTTATCATTTTTCAAGCGACTTCTTGATGTAATAGATAACAGAAAAGGGTGATAGTTGATTAAACTATGATTTTTTTTGCATCTCTGTTCTTTCAAGAAACAATTTAGCATTTAAGCATGGACCATGAGTTTAAGTGAAGAACCGGCCCGTAAATTATTTGTAAAACAATGTGCTGATCTAACTTTGGACAATGATTCAGAACTTTCGAGACATCGAAAATGGACTTTAATCAATAGAAAAAAATCTTTATCTGTAGGTTTGGTTTGGATTCAGGGTGCAATAATCCATGTGAGTAGGATTTGGAAATTCAGCAGTTATATTAACTATTGTAAGGGAATATACTTTTTCCATGGGTTAAAACCATGATTTTTGATCATATTTCATATCAAAATGATAAGTAATTCATATCATTTATGATCAAAATGATATGAAATATGATTTTTGATCATATTTCATATCATTTTGATCATATTCATAAGTTTTGGTTGTAACGAATGTTTAAAACCAAAGATGGAACTACTTTTTTCTGGAAAGTTGACTGGGAAAGAATTAGTGTGGGGTAATGATATTCTTAACTAAAAAAAGTAACATTGTGGATAACCAATTGAGTTATTCTGACATCGAGCTCTGATAGAAAAGTTTCAGTGTACTCTAAAGAATTATTAAAGATTCTTTGACCCTTATTAACCTTTTACCATACCAAATAACTCTTAAGAAAAATTTCCATAAATTCGAAATTATGTTTTCAAAGCAGCAGTCGTATTAACCTTATATGTTTCGATGATAATTAATTTATCCTGTATATAGTACATTCTAATTATCTGTTTCAAACTCCTAAGATTAGAGATAAGATATGTCATCCATCTACTCACCCCTAAATCAACTTTCTGTTATTTAACCATTGGTGCTTGCAAATAAATTAAATAACCCAGAAAAGTTTCAACATTTTGTTTTTGAAGATATAATTTACTTTTTAGAACTATTTTGATGCTAAATTGGTTTCCTCGTTAGTCTTCATAGTTTTCCTAACTTGGTAAAATGAACACATTTTCTCTTAAAGTGCTTCTCAATGTAAAACAGTGGTTTTGAAACTTTCATTGCACTCTCTGGTCACAAGTAAAAGTCTAATGAACCCCCACCCCATAACAAATTACTAATTGGTTTATCATAATTATTTTTTTGTCATTTTGGGAAATTTCTCTCAAGATATCGCATGTCTATTGAAAGTTCCATGTGTACCCTACTGGGTATGCATAACTCAGTTTTAGACCTCTGAAGATGATCATCTTGATTGCATCCACCAAGTCAAATCTTATTTCCCTTCATTACAAAGTTTTTTATTTTCTTTCAACACTATACTTTCCCAGTTACTTTTAGCTATTATTACATTTTCAACAAAGTTATACATACATACTTCATTGCCTGTATTTTTGGTATTACATTTTGAATTTTTACTTGTTCTTGCTTAAAACTTTCCCTTCTAGATTTAATAGATAGACAAGGCTAAAATGCTTTATTGAATCACATGTTCGTTAGTTAGTTGTGAAATTAGTATCTAAATGCTTATTAAATATTAAAACCTATGTTTTAATTATTTTTAAAAAGTTCCTGCATGAACTTCATATTAATTCATAGTTGAACTCTAGAAGACCGTTAAAAAATGTTTAAAACAGAGTTTAGTCTCTAAGAATCGTTTTATTAATATGACCCATGGACAAATCCCATAACCTCTGCTGAATTTATAATACCAAACTTGTTGATTGAATTTTAAAGTGGTTTCTTTGTTATGTTCTGCTGCTCATGGTTTATTATTATTATTATTATTATTTTGATATTCTAGTATTTTGAATATATAGTTTTCCTATAGTATTTTTCTTTTACCAAGTTTTTAAATTTTGACCTTATTTTTGAAACTGATAAAAAAATTTAGGATATTTTGCAAATATTTAAGCTATTTTATTAAGTTATTTTTATAAATATTTTATTTGATATTTTTAGATTATAAATAATCTAATGCTGTTATTTTCCTAACTATCTTGTTAATTGTAGTTGAATTTTGATATAATAAGTTGACTGTATGGCAAAAAGTTTTAAAAGTAGTATATATGAAATTTTGTTTTCCTCAAATTCTAATTGGAAAATGCTATTTGGTACAGCTTAAAAACTTCTCGCCTAATGGTACCTAGCAGCATTGGATATGGAACTCTTCTTATGATATTAAACTGAAAATCTGTTTTAAATATTTATAGATAATAAATGCTGATTGAAATTTTTAATTCTTAGATAAGGGCGTGGGGTTGATCCTAAAATGTCCACTCTTGCTGCACCTGTGTTCTTCATGAATAGACTTGAGCGAAATTTAAAATTGTGAATTAAGAGTCATATAGCATGCTCATTTTGGATTTGGAATACTAAGATGTATCTGAAATCTTTACATTCCAGAGCACAGTAAGCTGAATTCCTATTAGGTATTGTGGTTCCCACAATAAAACCGATAACCAATAAATCTCACTGTGTATATGTCCTCAGTTTTAATGCTGATATATAGCTGACCCCCCCCCCCTAAACATGTTTTACATTGTTGAATTTGACTATATTTACATCCTTATTTATAATTACTGGTATTTTTTTTTTTTTAAACAGTTTTTCTGTAGAAAGATGTAACAATATTTAATTTTAATAGTCTGTCTGTATTGGGAAGAGTTCCATATTTTGTGACTCTCTGAAAATTTTTAAAATAGCATCTTTTAGAGGTTTTGGATATAACATTTTAAATCAAAAATCAATGTGTTTTATAAAAAAATGATGATAAAGAAGTTAAAAATCATCAAATAGCATTTCAAGGATATCAACACAATGAACAATAAGTTAAATTGAAATTATAGCAAGTGACTGTTACTTTTAGTTTATTCTATGCACGAATAACATTTTTATGATACATTTATACAATAACAGAAAATTAAAGCTTTCAAACCATGGCTAATTCTTGTTTTCAGAAAATTGTATTTTGCACCAAATTTTCTCTTTATCAATAAGAAAAAAAAAATCATAGGAAAAAAAAACTTAATGAAAAGGATATTTAAAAAGTTCTTATCTTGAATAACAATATCTAGATTTGTTGTAATTGTTGAGACCCTCTCTTCTAATATAAAATTTATAGCAATTAATCTTGCTACAAATTACTGGAAATTGGTGCCAAAAACTCCTGCACAGGATATGGAACTCTTTCTTTTGTATTTCTTATTTTTTGCCAACATTTTGTTTGATTTAATTATATATTTTCAGGTATCAGAATCACCTGATATAATTACCCTAGATGATGGAACTGGTGAAGCATTTATTGTTTCTGTCAAGGAAGCACTTGGATATGGAACTTGGATTCAGAAAGGTACTCAGAAGTATTTCTTAGCATGCTGGTTATATAAGTTACTCATAATGACTTTGAAATGATAAAGGAAGTTAGATTTTTTTTTTTTTGGGGGGGGGGGTATTGTGTATGCATATATATATATATATATACACTGTTAGATTTCTAGAAATACAGGTGCCGGAACGGTAACCTTCTGGGTGTGTGTGTGTGTGGGGGGGGGGGTATTCCAAATTATTGATAAAGAGAGGTACCAGAACGCCGTTCCGGCGCGTTCCGCCTCAAATCTAGCCCTGTATATATATATACTCTTTCCTACATACTTACTTACTCTCTCTCTCTCTGTATAAAAAGATAAACTGAAATCTGCAATTTTGAGTTTTTCAGTGCAATGGCACCATCTCTGTTTGCCAATATAAATAAGATTAGTTTATCTCTGTTTACTGAATATAAATAAGATTAGTTTATAAAAAGTATGTAAAATTTTTCATTCCTCTTGGTTATGCAGCCTTTCGCCATGTTGCAGCAGCAAAGTGCCATAATAAGGATTAGAAGCCAGAGGCTACAGCGGGAGAGCCTCTAATATATATATATATATATATATATATATATATATATATATATATATATATATATATATGTGTGTGTGTGTAATTTATAATTGATTATCTGTTTCATGAATGTAAAATAACAAGCTTCTAAAAAATTTCATGGTAATTTAGATTTTTTTTTAAAGTTAAATTAAATTTAGTTTTATGCATAAAAAGTTTATTATAAGAATGTTATTAAATACTGTTATAATTATGTTGAATTATTTAAATTTTTTTTAATATGCAGCTTATAGTTTTGAAACTGATTTAGGATGAAAAGAATGGTTAAAAATTATTTTATGAGACACCAATTTAATTTAGATGTTAGAATTGCTTATTTAGTACTATGAAATATTTTGCTCTAAATTCCCTCCATCTTAAGAAATGGTAAAATAAAGAATTTCTGTGTTGTTAATATTAAATGCATTCAAAGGTTATCCTGAATTTTCTTATCTAAAGAAAAGGATTCTGAGTAGATAAGGGTTATGAGTATTAAAAATGATTTTCTGGAGCTCTGATGAATGTTTGCTCATCAGTAAGCTAAAATTTCCTTATTTTATGCTATGGTAGTAAATTTGATTTCATCGGAATTCTTTTATGTTCAATTTTTATTTTAATGTTCTGAAATGTGCTTAGTCAAAAGAACATTAATTTTAAAATCTTTTTCCAGGACAATATGCGATGGTGATTGGAGAAGTGCTCGCAGTTAAACCACAAGTTAAAGTTAAAGCTGTGAAACTGACCCATCTAGAGGAACCAAATTCTGAAATTTTATGGATATTAGAAGTTTTAGATTTTTGGAAATTTCTGGATACTAGGTGACAGGATATATTGTAAGAAGTATTTTTCCTGTAATTTTAATGTTTGATGTACTGTTGATATCAAAATGTATTATTCAGTGAAAAAATTTTCTCTCTTTATTAACTCTCAGAGGAAAATAAAATATTTATTTCCTTTAATTAATAAACGATATTATCAGGAAATTAAAATTGGAAGTATCATTAAAACTGTTGTTTCACCTAAAAATCCTCATCTAGTTCCAACAGGTTATTTGCCTAAAACACCTTCACAGAATTTACTACAACACCTGCAATGGATTATGAAAAAGGATATTCTAGGTCAAGATATATTTTTAATTGGAGTACCTGGACCTCTTAGAGGACGCATCATTCTTCAGTATTTAGAACTGATGCAGAGAGAAGTAGAATATGTTGTATTGACCAGAGATACTACTGAAAATGATTTAAAGCAAAGAAGAGAGATATTAAATGGCACAGCTCGTTATGTAGACCAGAGTGCAGTGAGAGCAGCTGTTGAAGGTAGATTCTTGATATTAGATGGTGTTGAAAAAGTTGAAAGAAATGTCTTGCCTGTTCTTAATAACTTACTGGAGAATCGAGAAATGCAGTTAGAAGATGGACGCTTTCTTATAGCACCTGATCGATATGATAAACTTCTATCTGAGAATTCCAAAGAAATCTTGGATAATTGGAAACTTGTGAGAGTTTCAGAAAACTTTAGGGTTGTTGCATTAGGGCTTCCTGTGCCTCCCTTCAAAGGTAATCCTCTTGATCCTCCTTTTCGTTCAAGATTTCAAGCACGAAATGTACAGGCAAAGTTTGAAGATATTATATCACAGCCAAGTGTTTATAATCAGAAGTTGTTAAAAGAGTTCTTTTCGGCCTGTTTTGCATTCCACTCAAGAGAATCTGAAAGTTTAGGTTTACCAAAATTTCCAATTGAAAATTTATCCATTGCTACAAATCTTTTAAGTATGGTACCTAATATACCATTAGAACGTATTTTTAGGTGGATGTATCCATATAATTTAATGTTGTCTAAAGATGGTCAGAATCAGGTATTAGGTACTCTAAAAATGTTTTCAGTTACACCTCAGTCTGAACAGGCAAAATATAAAATAACTGAAAATGGTGATGAGACACGTTATTTAACTCACTCAGTTGAACTTAAACGACAAGGAAAAAGAAATGTATGTGATCTTTTAGGACATAAAAATAATAGTGTAAATGAAGCCTTCTCTAGTTTTATTTCAAATGCATATCATAATAATGTTCTGGCTGACATGTTTAACACCCATGCAGTACATGACTTTTGTTTAATTGGTAATAAGGGCACTGGAAAATCTGTTCTAGTGAGAAAATTTGCTTCAGATTTAAATTATCCAGTAGAAATGGTAATGTTATATGCAGACATGACTGCCAGAGATTTGTTACAGCAGAGAATTACAGATGAAAAAGGAAACACGTTATGGAGACCATCCCAGCTTGTCAATGCTGCAAAAGAAGGAAAGCTCCTTGTTTTGGATGGTTTGCATAGACTTCATTCTAGTACTTTATCAGTATTACAGAGATTAATACACAATAGAGAAATGCAGCTTTATGATGGGATGAGATTGTTAGATTCAATTCGTTATGAAGAAATAAAGCAAAAGTATGGGTTTACTGAGGCAGACATGAACAAAAGAAATATTATGAGGATTCATCCATCATTTCGTATTATTGCCTTGGCTGAAACTCCCAAAACTAAAACATCTAAAGATCAATGGATAACTCCAGAGGTAATGTCGATGTTCCTGTTTCACTCTCTTCGTCCTCTCTCATTGGAAGAAGAGAAACACGTTATTAAACAGTTAGTTGGGAAAGAATGTAAGGAAATTGACATAGTACTTAATTTTGCTAATAAGTTACGTGTTTCAGAGGATGAAACATTGCAGAGTGTTAGTGCATCTTTTTCTACTCGTCAACTTGTGAGATTAGCTCAAAGACTTTCTGCTTTTCCCAATGTGAGCATTTATACTTTAATTACTCAAGCTTGTCTTCTCAAGTTCCTTCCTCAACTCACTAAACAAGCTGTTGAAGATATTTTAGAAAGTTGTGATATCAGAGATTCTAATTTAGTCTGTAAGAGTAAAAAAATACGTGTTGAAAAAGATAAAGTTTTTATAGGTGATACCAGTGTTTCTATTTATAATCCTGGTGATAGCAAAGTTAAAGTTCCAAATATTTTGTTCTATGATAATCAAGAACATTTGGATATTATGGAAGCTATGTTGCAAGACTTTATGCTAGGAGAGCACTTACTGTTAGTGGGAAACCAAGGTGTAGGCAAAAATAAAATAACTGATCGTTTTTTACAGCTGCTAAATCGTCCTAGAGAATACATTCAGCTACATAGGGATACCACTGTTCAGTCTTTGACTCAACAACCAACTGTTGTTGAGGGCAAAATTGTATATGAGGATTCTCCTCTTTTAAAGGCGGTTCAACATGGTCATGTATTGATTGTTGATGAAGCAGACAAAGCACCTACTCATGTAACTTGTATTTTAAAAGCTTTGGTTGAATCAGGTGAAATGGTATTATCAGATGGTAGATGTATTGTACACCATAGTGATTTGAAATCAAAAAGTCATCCTAATAAAATTGTTATGCATCCAGAGTTTAGGATGATTGTGTTAGCTAACAGACCTGGTTTTCCCTTTCTTGGGAATGACTTTTTTGCCATATTGGGTGATATTTTTAGTTGTCATGCAGTCGATAACCCTACTTTAGAGTCTGAAATTGCGATGCTACGCCAATATACACCAAATGTGCCAGAAAATATTCTTAGAAAGTTAGCAAAATTATTTGGAGAACTGAGAGCAATGTCAGATTCTGGCCTGATTTCTTACCCTTATTCAACAAGGGAGGTTGTGAATGTGACTAAACATATAGGAAAGTTTCCTGATGAAAGGATGTCACATGCTTTAAGGAATGTATTTGATTTTGATTCTTATAGTCATGATATAAAGGATACTATATATAATTTATTGTCAAAGTATGGTATACCAGTTGAGAGTGATGTAGTGACAGTCAATACTGCAAATTTTCACAAATTACCTGAATTGAGCTTAAAATGTGAATGGAAGTTTCTCCAGGATACTGATGTTTGGGTTTCTAAAATGTGCAATCTAACATCTGAAGATGAACAGGTATGGCCTGTTAAAATACAGAAATTAGATGTTGTAGAAACTAGAGGTAGTGTCTTTTCAGAAGAGGTAAATTACTGTAAAATACCAATAAAAGTTAATGATATCCCTTTAAGTATTGATTCGACACAGTATGATAATCAGAATATATTTTATGTAATTACAGCCAACCCATTATCCTTACACATGGTCAACCAAGATAAATTAGAATTAAAAACTATAAAACTACCCCAGTACTTTCCTAGCATAAAGACTGGCTTTAAACCTTCAATAAAAATTTCTTCTCTATCTTTACAAGAAGAAGTCATATTTTTTCATGAAGATTCAACAAATCAGTTTTTTATTATAAATCCATCAAGCGGATCAGTTGCTAGAATCAATTTTACTTCATTACTTGAAGATGCTTTTGCTAAAATTACAAATGCTGTTTATTCTAGATCAGCCCATAAGACTGTATATTCATATGTAGATTTTCCATCAAGAAAAAAACTACTGATTTTTAGAATGAATTCAAATAAATTAATTCTTTTGGATTTTGCATCATGGAAAGTTTATAATTTAGATGCACCTCAAAATATAAAGGACATATCTGTATCTGATGAAAATATTATATTTTTAATATTAGAAGACTATAATTTTGTGGCTGATGTATCGAATCCTTCAGAATGGCTTATAAGAAAGCTTTATCCTGGAGAAATGCCATTTAATTATGATAACTTAACAATGAAATCTGTTAATAGTGATCTATTATTAAAATCATTTGCTCAAATGAAAGAATCTTCTGTTACTTTAATGCTGAATTCTAATGATTATGCCACAATTATTTCAGGTTCTTTGACCAAGGATCCTCTTTTAAAAATTTATGGCTTCCCTAGATCATTTCCTGTATCAGTTGGATCTAAGAACGCTTTCATATTACCTAACAGCAATCTTGCTGTAAGACTTCTTCAATCAAAGCACTTGCCAGCAACTATAAAAGACAATTTCACAACTGATAATTCAGCATTTATTGAGTTAATAAATTTATCAGAATTAACTTATGGCTATATAAGTGTTAATTTACCCCGTATTCCATCATCCATTGCTAGTTGGTTTGCTAACACTTCTGAAAGTTATTTACAAATGTGTTTGTGCCCAAATGAAGAACTTTTGACTATTGATTTAAATGGCTGTGTTAGGAGATGGCAAATCAATAAACAGCATTTAGATAGCTCATTTGTTGAGTGGCAGAAAACTGTAGGCTTGAGAAATAATGAACAACTTACTCTAGAGTATCAAAATCCAAATCCAGCTGAAGGACCTAAACATGGGAAAGTTGATCCTACTGGCAACCCTCATATTGGCGGAAACACATGGGCTGGTGGAACTGGTGGTAGGGACACAGCTGGTCTTGGTGGAAAAGGAGGGCCTTACAGATTGGATGCTGGTCATACAGTGTATCAGTTATCAGATTCTGAAAAACAGGCAGTTCCACAAGAAGTAAAAGATGCTGCAAGAAAAATGGCTTTGAAGGCTTATAAAGATAGATTAAGAGAGATAAATATGAGTGAGTATGATGCTGAAGTATATGAAAGCTTTTTAAAGCATGTGAATAAACAAGTAAATATATTACGAGTTATACTTGATGGACTACAAGCAAAGAGCAAAGAACGGAGATGGATGAGACACCAAACATCTGGAGAACTTGATGACACTAAACTTATTGAAAGCATTACAGGCGAAAAATCCATTTATAAGAAAAGAGGTGAGCAAGATCCAGAAATAGGAAGCCCACAAGAAAAACCTAAACTTTTACGACTTGTGGTTGATGTAAGTGGGAGTATGTATCGATTTAATGGTCATGATAGTAGACTTCAAAGAGAACTAGAAAGTATTGTATTAGTCATGGAAGCATTTGATGGATATCAAGAAAAATTTAAGTATGAAATTGTTGGCCATTCTGGGGAAGAATTTAATGTTGAATTTTCAACATTTAATAAACCTCCGACAAATAACAAAGAGAAACTCGACATTGTTAAAAAAATGTATGCCCATTCACAGTTTTGTATGAGTGGTGATAACACTTTGCCTGCCACTAGCCAAGCAATCAAAACAATTACAGATGAAGATGCAGATGAATATTTTGTTATTATCCTCAGTGATGCAAATTTTGATAGATATGGGATATCTCCAAAAGAATTTAGTAATCTTTTAGTTTCAAATCCCAAAGTGAATGCATTTGCTATTTTTATTGGTTCTTTAGGAAACCAAGCTCGTTTACTTTCAACAGAAATGCCTGCAGGGCGTGCTTTTGTATGTTTTGACTCAGCTAATATTACACCAATTTTACAAAAAATCTTTACTTCAGCTCTTCTTGTAGATAAGATAGATTAAAGTGTTAATAAAAATATGAAATGACATAAATGGCTTAAGATAGATGATATATTTATATATAAACAAATGCCATGTGTTTCTCTGTATATAAACTTAGAGTAAAATGTTTTAAATAAATTTCAATAGTTATGATAATGCAGAACAGCCATCATTCTTTTAAATAATCACTATTTATTTTGTCTAGCAGTTTTTTTGTATAGTTTATTATTAAATGATCATAGTTTTAAAACATTAACATTTTAGTTTTCATTACACTGAAATGTATTTCTCTATAACGATAATTTTATAAACTCTTTGTAAATTTAACCAAAGTGCCAATAAAATATTTTGCAAATGGTTTCTATTTGAAGAAAATAATTAAAAATATGTTTAGAATTCAAAGTGCCTTAAAGGATGGTTTAAAAAAATATGTTTTGGGTTAAACAATGGAAGTTTTATACCTATTGAAGTATACCAGTTTATTGAATGATACCAGTTTCTTGTTCCATTTCTTTTAGGAAATTTACAGTGGATTTTGATGTGTGACTGCTAGCTTTGTCCGGATGGAGTCTCACAGATTGATGGCACTGTGGGTAAAGCGATGGTATTTCATTCAGAAAAATTGGCAATAAAATATGTTCCTGATAGTATTTGGAGTTAATCTTGACATTTTTTTCCACTCTCTTTATTTTTAACTTGCCATTATAAGAAAAACCAGCAACAATCATGAATCCCTTAGAAAAACTTTCTTTAGATTCTTTGAACCATGTACTTAAATTTTTTTCTCCCCTTTTATGATAATAAATGGCTCTTTTTTTGTTGCAATCATTTAAATACACCCATGATTCATCTATTGTGACAAATGTTTTCCATTTTTCTTTGGATAAGTGTTTCTCATAAAGAATTCTGCAGCGTGTCCTGCGTTCAGCGATATGGTTTGGAAGAAGACGATGCACATTGCATTTTTTCGCTTTCTTAAGATTTAAATCAACGTTTATCATTTTGTTTACAGTGGACACCGAGCATTTTAATAATTTTGCAACTGTCCTTTGACTAGGGGGATTTTCTTTTAACATTAAACAACGTACCTTTGCAATAGTCGAAGATGTCCGTTTTTTCCTTGGATACTTGTTTGGAATTTTTGTCCGACTTGAGGCTCCAATTTGACGTTTTTTTTCCTTTCTTGTTGATGATATTACCTATCGACGCTTTAGATATCACAAAACCATGACTCTCACATCGTTTTTGGATAACGGAGTATGCATATTTCTCTTCGGAAAGAGCATAAATGTAGTCTTCGAACCACTGCTTTGTTAAAAATGCCATTTTGAATAAAAACAAAACTTTCAAGCTGCAGATGGTACTTTTGACTTTTAAAAACATAGTACAATTGCAATTATTTCTTTTGCAGCAAACGATTTTTTATTACCGCTTACCAAAATCGTCTAAAAAATGTGCGAACAGCCTCTGTATACATATATTTGACTAAATCCACTTATTCCTACTCTTAAATTATTTTTATAGGTGGAAATCTAGTTTCATGGAAAAATAATTTAGAAAGAGATTTGTAGGGTTAGTCTTCATTATGTGTATATATATATATATATATATATATGCCAAATTAACATAATCCACAAAATAATTTTGGGATTGAATCAATGTCATCTCCTCTTACCAGGAAATGGCATTTATGTTCTAAAAAACTAAAATAAACAAATATTGACTCTCTGCTGTGACTCTTGGACAAATTTGCAGTGTGGATATTCTTTGTGTAACCAAGCAGTTAACTATTGAACTTAGTAACTGCTTTTGATCTCTCAAATTTTTATAAGCTGTATGGACTTTCAAATTTAAGTAGCCTATTTCTTTAAAGAAAATTAGTCTATGTATTAGTTCAGCTAACACTGTTTTCACTATGCATTAAAACTGCTATTAGCATAGTGAAGCAAACTTTAATGAATTTAGAGACTATGTATGCATATCCAGCGAAAATTCTGTTTAAAATCTTTAACCAACCACACACACACACATATGTGTTTGTTTTATATATTTATATATATATGAGTTTTTGGTCGCCTAACTTTTAATATACTTTATATACTATGTCTTATATATGTATAGATACTTAACATGTAAAAAAATATATTTTGCTAACAGCTAGAAAAAAAAATTTATAAACTTCTGGAGATCAGTAATTTCATAATTTTATTAATTATACTATGCTAAAAGCTCATGGCAACAGAGAAACTTAAAGCAGTAAGAATAGGCTGCATGAACATGCAATTTTATAGCAACATATATCCCATTTAAAATATTTATGGATGGTAATATACTGTATTAAACAAGTAATATATAAAAAAAAAATTTAAAGTCAATTCCTACTTAGGTCAACAATGAAAAATTTGAGTGTGAACTAATAGTAGGAATTGAAAAAAAGGATTGCCTGCCAGAACCTTGCCTACTGTGCGAGATTAGGAGGGGGGGAAAGAGAGAGAAAAAATTTGTCAGGTTGAGGATTCGATCTCGCAACCTACAGGACGGGAGAAACCCGCGATACCGCAGTGCTACCGTTTACACAGTAACAAGAGGGAAATTACTATTCAAGAGCAAGAGACGCTCTAGGTCTAAAACTAAAATTTATTAATTAAATTTAATTAATGAATTAATATTTGAAAAAACTGTATTAACATCAAGTGTCATCCACTACAAGTTTAAAATAACGTATTTGAACTTGAGTGGATGAATAAAAAGTACTTTTATTAACGATTGAAAATTTGAACAAGATATATATAGAGAGAGTGTGAACTAATAGTAGGAATTGAAAAATACATTACACATGACATTCGAAGCATGAATCTTTCAGCATCATAATGCTGAGGCATCACTCATGTTGTGGTGTGAGATATCAAGTATAATGTTTTTATGTTAAAAAATGTTTCAATTTTCATAATATTTGACATTTATTGTAAGACAAAGAAAATTATTTTGATTGTACTAAGTTATAATTAAGGAACAATGTAGTCTTTTTTTCTATGTATTCAAATGAAATTTCATGAACACTTTTTGATAAAATAATTTATTCATGTGTAATATTAAATTATTTATAACTTTACATGAAAATTTTGGCATAATTTCAAAATTACATAATTTCTCCTACATAAAACTGAAAAGGAATATCAATGTACAACCACACTTTTACTTCATAATTTCCATTTATAATATAATGCTGTACAAAAGTTTGTGTCCATAACAAATGAAAAAAAAAGAAAAGGTAAATCTCATGAGTATATTACAAATGGGACAGCAGATCTTTGTATATGAGAAAGTCTTAAAGTTCACTATTATCAAGCACAGTTTATATTAAAAATCAGTTATCCACTCTGTTGAATAAACATTGTTTAATGTAACTGACATATTTTATTTGCAAACTGAGTGCAATGTATACTTCATCGAAATTGATTATTAATGAAACCAAATTCTATGGTACAATGAAAATAAGGTATTTAGTGATTTTTATTAATGCCTATATAAGATAAATTGCAAGCATTTTTTCTGGACATAAATCTGGTTTTTTTTACTCCTGGGAAAGCTTTAGTCTCTAAGATATTGTGTTCAATGAGTGGGCCTTTTCATTTAGAATAAATTAATCTATTTGTGTTTACAGAATTCTGTAATCTATTTTTTTTGCTTCAGTATTAAAATTCAGTAAGACTTTTAAAGAAAAGAAAGCAATATAATAAATTTATAGATACTTTTAATTAAGAAATAATCTAGTTTGTGAGAGAGCTGATATCTTAAAACTAACATTATAGTTAGAGCAATAAATTCTACATCAGCCGATTTAACTTGTTTGTATATATATATATATATATATATATATATATATATATATAGCCCTTTCAAGTGTGTTTTTCCAAAATTTACTTTCTCAGTTGTAAGCTCCCAAATATAACTAAAATTTGATTTTTCTACAGTAGATATATCATTCAGGTAGCAAATATGCATTTGAAAAAATGTTTCATAAATATTAATTATTACTAATATTATGCATGCAACTGTGTAAGTTTGGGATTAAAAAGCAAATACATGTTCTGAATTATCTAAATATGAATTATTCTTTTTGTCAAAATATTTAAAACTTTAATGAACTAATAAAGTTAACTTGATTAAATTAAGTTAAATGATGTATAAAAATTATCCTACTAATTACATATTGGATTAATCTGTAACACAAGGTGCTTAATAAGTTAAAATGGTTTTTCATTATATGATTTATATACAAGTATGTAATTTTTAATGATTATTTCAAATAGCTATGAAATTGATTGAGCTTGTGTTTTTTAAAACTGATTAATTCTGATAAAAAATATAAGAACATTTACAATAAATCTCATTAATTTTAAATAAAAATAAACTGAGAATTAACCTCTTCATCCCAAGTAGTAAGTACATATAGGTATCATAAATATTTTCCTTCACTCAAAAATCTTCAATTTGATTTCAAACAGCTAACCTTTGTCTTATCTATGGTTTGGGGGGAAAATTTATATTTAGGGACAGGAGGGTTAAAGTATATCTGACAGTACTCAAAACAGCATAAGAATTTTGTCGTCTTTCTTATTGTTAACGACCAACAATTAAGATATATCTATTTCTACCAGTTTTAAATCCATTCATTTCGACTAACTAGGTAGTGCTTATATTAATCGGGAAAAAAATGAACATATTAGTCTATCATTTATACTTGATTGTGCTGTTTTATAAATCCAGTGTCTTTATCCAGTATTTGAATTTAAAAAATATATATCAAAAGCCACTTATCTGCCATATATATATATATATATATGTGTGTGTGTGTGTGTGTGTTGCAAGCAGGTAATTTACTTGCATTACACAGAGAAATTTCAAGAATCCTAAATTATATTCATGGTTTATTCATAAAAAAGGTAAGGAAAAAATTTGTCTTTTCTTTTTTATTTAGTCTTCTTTTTATGAAGTATACCAGTTTCTAAAATTTGATTTTGTATTTAAAAATTAGATAGTAGAAGTAAAATTCCAAAATTTGATTTCAACAAATTTAGAAAATATTTTATTCTCCAATATTCACATAGAAAATGGATCATTACATAACATTTTTAAATTTTATCTTTAGTATAAATTTTGATTTAAAAGATTTTAAATCTTAACTAACACATTCAATTTAAAAATATTTAAATCTATAAGAATTTTTCAGTGTTTAAACTTTTAAGATTTAAAGATTGAATTCTTATAAATGGGAAAAAAATTTCTGTAGTGCCCTTTTTTCTGCTATAAATTATTTTTTTAAAAAAGAACACAGAATTGCAATCCTAAGAAACAACACAGACGTGATTTAAAGCAACAAAATAAAATGTTTAAATCATTTTTATACATGAGATTCTTTGTCATATTATGATACAAATAATACTAATATCTAAGATAGAGACATACATATGAAAGGAAACTGAAAATGAATATAAAAATATTAAAATGTTTTTCTATACATACATATTAACAGAATATACATAAATTGCAATTTTTATGGCAACACAAAAAACAATAATAATTTGAACTCTTGCTTTTTTCCTCCTCCAAAATACATGTGAACTCTTGGAGCCACATTTTATACATTGCATATTTATGTATGTATACAAATCTGTGTATGTACATGAGTTGATATAAGATTTATTAAACATAAGTTTAACATCTGACTGAAATAATAATGTCTCCACATGAAGATGAATAATAATCAAAATATTTATAGCAGCAACTTAAATACGTCATAAATGAAAATATTCATCTTGCAGGTAATCAGTATGCTTTCTTTTAAGCCCATTTCCTTTATGATAATATATATTTCAATCAGCTGAATATAAATTTTATCAATGTCAAGAATACGAGTATAATACAATATGAAACATGAATTTTCTTTTGTAATAGAATGATGATTAATTGCATGATTTGTTCATACACACACTACTCTCAAAAACTTCATTTTTTACATATATAACATGGTAAAATACAAACTTTTATACATTCCTTGATTATGTATTTAAAACATAAACAACTGAAACAGACTGTAACAGTTTTGATAAAATTAGGTATTAATTATAACCAATGAAAAATGTTACAAGAATGCATTTAATATATTCTTTAATAAAATAAAAGAATTTTACAATATAATTTAATAATTACCATTCAGCATGCCTCTATAAAATCATTACTGTAAAAATAAATTGCCAGAAAGAAAATTATATATATATATAAACTGATTGCTTAGAACAAAAACTTAGTTTCATTATTTTACATTATATAATTCTATAATCTAAAACTTCATATTCATCTAAACTGTATTTATTACAGAAATTATATTAAAATTCATCATTATTTCATTACTACTTGTGCTGTTGTAATTTAATTATATTTTCAGCATTGGTTATTTAAATCACTATGTAATACATTCAAGATACAAACAAATAAAATACATGTTTTTTATACAATGTCATTCAAATAAATATTTACATTTTTAGATACATACTTTTAATTAAATTTTTTGTAAACCATATTTATAACACATTAAAACTCTTGCATTAATCATAACTGAGTAGTAAAATTATGAGATGTATTTTTTTTTAAAAATTAGCTTGTATGTTGCAAAAGATGACCATAACACTCCACAAACTTACCAACCAAAAGTAATTTTTTATGTGCATGTCATCAGGGTTACAGTAAAATTTTTTATAATAATCACATTACTTTAAGAATAATATCATTCAGTGACACAAGTATTCCTTCAATCAAGACAATAGCAGGTAATAATTCTTAACTGAATGCTTAAAAAGTAAGTTTTTAAAGGACGGTATACACCCTGAATTTATTTCTAAAATCTCTTCTAAATTAGAGTACAAGCAGTTTAAAAATAAATAAAATTATAATCATAATTTATTTCATTACTATTAGAGCTATAATTTTCAATTTTCTAAAGTGAACAAATGAAAAATTTCTGAAGGAATTATAGAAAACATTTTCATGCTTTGGCATGTTAACAATCCAATATAATATTCTGCCAACAAAACTTGAGAGCTATACACAAATCAACAACATTTAACAGTTTGAATGGTCTTAATACTGTTCCTCTTATTTCAAAATTTTTTCAAGTATAAAATGTATAAAAAGTTCAATTATTATAGTTTTAAGCTTAAGCAATATCTCATCAAACACTGACTACAGATAGAACCATTCTCTTGATTAACATGAAAAAGGCAGGATAAAAGATTAACAATTGATAAATATGCTATCAGAAATGTTATTACTTAAAAGGGTTAGTCTCTATAAAAATATTTAAAATTCTTTGATGAGGTACAGGCTTTATATACACATAGTCCATATGACAGCAGCAAATAGATAAATAACATATAAATATAAGGTAGACTCCTAATTGTCTGTGGTTTATAGGGTTAGGTACAAAATGTGAATGCAACTAGTTATAAAATATTTATAACATAACAATTAGAAAGAGTAACTTAAATAACTTAAAAAAAAGTTTCACTCAAAATAAACCACTTCTTTCAAGAACTTTTTGATTAGGTTTCCCAAAATATTATTCTGAATCAAATCTTTAGATTCACACAATTTATATTAAGGTGCATTAAATGATCCTATAAATAATTTTGAATCAAAGGTTTCATTAATCACTTCAATAGAAACCTAGCCTTAATTTAAGTTTTGAAAGCATCAAAAATGGCCTTTCACATCAGACTGTAAGGAACAATGTAACTATCAATGCCATATTGCAGACAGAAGGCATAAAGACAGTTGTATAGCTGCGTTTGTTTCTTCAGAAGGAAGGCTTTTTCGAATACCATTTAAATTCATATGGGTGGAAATTTTCTGTTTAACTTCATAAACAAGGTATTCTTAAACTTTATATATATATATATATATATATACACATTTTAGGTACATTTCAATTGGTTTATTCAATAAATGAACCAGCAGAAGGTTAAGTTTAGGTACAGCATTCTTAGAATTGAGTGTGTGATAATGTTACAAACCTAATGTTCTACTACTGTAACTAACAATCAGCAATTAAAATAAAACTTAATTGTGAGCAAAATTAAAAGTAAAAAAGTATTTACAGATTATAGTATATCAAAATATTAATGAATTCCCATACACTTATTAAGTAAATTTTTTTTTGTAATTTTGTAATCTATCTCATTAAAAAGTAGTATTTAATTGTCTAATATTAAAGAGCTTCAAAATATTCTAAACAAAAATAAAAAAAGGATTTGAAATTGTATACATACATGTGCAAGTACGGATGCAAATGAACTGTCTTTTATAAGATATGGATTAAAGAGGTTTCAACAGTAGTGTACAGTAAAAAGATCATACTTTCACTGTTACTGAAACTGTATTTAACATAGAGGACAGATAACTAGAAAACAAAAAATATTTTTCTTTAAAAAAGATAGGCGAGAAAATTTGCTTTGGCAACATTTGATTTCCATTTGAAATGCTTGGCAGATCTAGCAATAATTTTTTAAATATTATTGCTTCAAAGCTGTTTATAAAGAGTAAACAATTTCATTTCAACATGTGCACAGATAATTAGGAGTCAATTGTACTTAACAAATGGAGCACTCTGATGTTTGATTTTCCCTCTTTTGAGAGTCTGAACTCTCCTCAGATTCTGATTCAGAGGTTTCATCTTCTTTGCTAATGCTGGCATTCTGAAGCACAAGAGTACCTTCTATACCTGGTATGTCACTACTGGTTGAGAGTCTATGGCTGTTTTGATCTTTGTCATACATAATGTCATTACAGTAATCATCTGAAGAATGCTGCATATCTAATTTGAGCAATGATGATGTTGGGGAACAAATTTTGCTGAGAGCTTTTGCTTGGTTATGAATCACAATCATAAAGTTTTTATATCCTGGGCTGAAAAATAAAGAGAGAAGTATGAGAAAAATTAGATATCCATAGCTTTAACAAATTACATAATTTTTAATTGAAAACTAAAAGTATACAAAAATTGTTAAATAGAAAACATCCTGCAATGTAGTTGTTTTTGTGAATAAGAGAGAAAGAAATTGGCTCATTAGAAATTGTTCTCTTATGTTTGTAAATCTTAAGTTATTCTAAGGTTATGTTGGAGTTTTCCAGCATTTTGCAAAATAGATCCTTGTGATTCCTAATGAGTGTCATATATATATATATATATATATATATATATATAAATTGAATAAATTATGGAATAATGTGATAGTCTGGAATATAGTGATATGGCATAATGTGATTCCTATTCTCTTCATGCAATACGTTATAACATTATTACTTCCCAAAACAAGTGCATAATTCAGAACAAAGCAAAATTCTGAAGAGAGAAAATTATCAAAAACTTAATAGATGAAATTTTTATTATCATCTTAAAAGGTTAAAGTTCTTTATTCCAGAACTATATTGAATATATACATTTTATAATTCTATGAAGTTACCAATTTGGAAAAAAAAACTGACACATTCTTTATTCTTAATAAAAAGTCATCAGTTTACCTGTTGTACCTTTCAGCATTTTCCTATTCTCTTTATACATGGATTTAAAGAGTATTAGAAGGCAAACTGAAATTTCCAGAATATTACAGCTATTCATTTATGCTATTTTATGACAGGCTTGATTTTTGTACTTTTCCATATTTCAGGAAATACTCATATGAAGACACCTTGTATGAAACCATTTGTTTAAGAACACAAATATCACTATCTACATATAAAAATAGATGTGCGACGAAAAATCCAGTTCAGACTAAATTATCAGTACTATATAAATATGTTAGATATAGGGGATTAATTCTAAAATTAGTTCTTGTTAAACAATAGTTTATTAAACTGCATGCATCTCTCACAATTTACAGCCATACTTTCATTTTAGAATATTATAATAGGGGTGCAGTGGCCTGGTTGGCAAAGGCAGCAAGCCAGTGATCTGGACATCCCTGGTTCGATGCTGGTCGAAATGTGATGATAAATGTGACAAATCCACTGCTGTGTACACTAATGGTGGCTGGTGCATGAAAAATCTGTCATGGCTGCAATGTCCTCCAAGTTCTCAAATCAAACTTTGGAGGTGCGGGGTCAAGTGTTTCCGGTCTCATCACTTGACTCGGTTCAAAATTATGGGACCAGTTCATAGGAGGCAAAGCTGGTCCACCTATATAGTGCCCCCATAATAAAGAGGACAGCAATACTATGGTGATAACAGACGAATGTCTAAGGACAAGGCCTCCGCATTGAAATAAATATAATATATATATATATATATCATAATACGTATATATATATACAGTCAAACCTCGCTAAATCGAACCTCGATTTCACGAATTTTTCGATATCTTGAAGAAAATAAAATTCCCTTCAAATTTCCTATGCACTCAATGTTAAAAAAACCTTGATTTGATGAATTTTTTCAACTCATCCCTCGATAACTTGAATTTTTTTCCATAAATGGAGAAGAAAATATTTTCTAAAGACAAAAAAATAATATCCAAAAAAATAGAAATTTCTAAAAAATAGAAAAGCTATTCAAACATTACAGTGGTAAAACCCTGCATAAACTTTAAAGTGGAGGGGTATAAGGACGGAAGATAACACAATGAAATCACAACTTCTCTTGACCTCCCAAGATGGGAGTTAAAATTCCTGTTTATTGTTTCCTTATCTCTTTTCAGTCAGTGGCTGTGCATATGCAGTGACCATCCATCCTTTGTCCTTTTATTCTCCAGGGTTACTTTCTAGAGTGGTTGGGGTAGTTTTAACAAAACAGGAAATGAAGGCATGAGGTTTGTGGCTTCCAAGAAAAATGTGGTTATCATTCCAACAAGGAGTGAAAGAAAAAACTACACGTGTGAATGCATGCCTGTGCTGTCTCGCATTCAAGATATTGCCGCTCCTGAAAAGGCTGAAAAGTTTCCTTTCGGTTTATCTTGGTTATTGCAGAAAAAAATTAGAAATCGTTCAAAAACAACATTTGGAGAAGGTGAGATCTTCTGCGAGTCATCTGTTCAAAATGTCTAACAAACGAAAATTGAATACGCTTACTATTGAAGTGAAGAAGCAAATTATCGAAAAAGTTGGAAAAAGAAAAAGGAAATTGCTAAGGAGTTTGGGATTCCAGGTAGCACATTGTCAACAATTTTAAAGAATAAAGCAATTATTTGCTGACGGCTTAGGCAAGCGAAAGAAGCTCAAAACTAGTGAATTTCCCTATATGGAAAATTGCCTAATGATATGGACTCAACTCAAAACATCCCCCTAGATGGACTTTAAATAAAGCTGAATCTTTTGCAAAAAAATTAGGTTATTTAAATTTCAAAGGCAGTAATGGTTGGTTCGAAAATTTTAAAAAACGAAACAACATTACATTTTTGAAAATGTGTGGTGAAAGTGCTGACATAGATGAAGATGTTTGTGTAGAATTTAGAAAGAAAGTAAGCTTGATATTGAAAGATTACAACGAAAATGCTGTGTTCAATGCGGATGAAACTGGACTTTTTTTAAAAAATCCACTCCAGACAAAACCATGCATGTAAAGGGTGAAGCATGTCATGGAGGGAAGAGCAGTAAAGATCGTTTAACTTTATTGTTTTGCGTGAATATGAATGGAACAGAGAAGTTAAAGCCGTTAATGATAGGAAAATCGAAAAAAAAAACCAAGGTGTTTCAGCGGGATAAAATCTTTTCCTTTGGATTACGAAGCTAACCGAAAAGCTTGGATGACATCTAACCTTTTTGAAAACTGGCTCAAGAATTTAAATAAAAAAATGAAAGCAGAAAAGAGGAAAATCGTGCTTTTCATTGATAATTGTACGGGGCACAGTACCATACCTAAAATGGAAAACGTAAGAATTGAATTCATCCCCCTGAATACTACATCAAAACTTCAACCACTTGACCAGGGCATCATCCAAAGTTTTAAAGTAAAGTAAAAAAAATGCTGTCCGAAATGGACGAAGGTGTTTCACCATCTGGTGTAAATATTTTACACGCTATGCGAATGGCAGACAAAGCTTGGAACATTGTGTCTTCCTCTACGATAATGAATAGCTTTAAAAAAGCTGGATTCATAAAGGACCACGAAAGTTCTCAGATAATCAACATCGATCACCCTGCTGACAACTGCGCAGAAAATGATTGGAACCAATTAAGCAGACTCATGCACCTCGATAAAATGGAATTCAATGATTTTGTTGTCGTAGATGATGCAGTAATAGTGTGTGGTCAGTGGGAGGACAATGAAATCGTCGGTCAGACGAAAGCTTCTTGTGTATCATCAGAAGAAAAGGAGGAAGAAATCCGCCATTTGCCACCAAATGTGACAAACAAAGAATGACTATCTGCAGTGGACACTTTGAAGAGATATGTTGAAAGTCAGTCAAATATGTCAGAGGACACTTTTAAAGCCACTGGCCACTTAGAAAGTGTAATTGATAAAATTTCATACTCTTCTCTGAAGCAAACAACAAAATTGAATCTTTTTTCAAATAATTTTGTAAATAGTATTTATTAAAATTAAAAAATGGATTACTTTTTTAAAAGGTATGTAAAAAAGCTTTATTCCTCTATTCTACTATTGATAACATGCGATTTTCGATAATTCGAATTTTTTTGTCTCTCCCTTCAAGTATCGAGGTTTGACTGTATATATATATATATATATATATATATCATAATAGCATCAATAATATCTCTTTATATAAGCTATCAAAGATTACAATGAGATTTAATGTTTTTTATATATTATTCAGATTTAACTGTTCTAACATGTCAAGATATGCGTGATGTAGAAATCAAAATGGATAATATTTATTAAAAATAAATAAATAAATATATATATAAACACATTTGTCCCAAAGTAAAAATCCAATAATATTCTGCATTACGTAATAGAAACTTTCTCCATGGGTTAGCATCATACTGCACTTCAATTTTTGAACATGCAATGTTCCCTTTTTTGATTCTCAGCTCTTACAGCAACAGCATTTTGTCCTGTTATACTTCGCATTTTTTAATCTTGTTACTTAAATGATGAAAAAACTTTTCTCTTGCAGCTTTTGTGAAAAACAGCTCAAGAAAGAAAGAAGGATAGATGTTTCCTTTCTCAAAATTATGATAAATATGTTTACTTTTGATAAGACAGAAAAATTAAATAAAATTATTGATGTCAGCATAAAAGTTTTCTTCAGGTGGCATAAAAATAGAGTAAATAACATAATTCACTGACTTACCATTCTTTTTCAGCCCACTGTTCTATCGATGCCATTCCTTCTTTTAGATGTTTCAATTTGTCAGGAAGTTGGTCTGGTTGCTTTGCTAAATTTACAACACGTATTACAGCCATAGCATCTCTTAAGACGATAGCAATGAGAAGAGACCAATCTAAACAGCCAGCTTCTAACAATAACTGTAGTAAATATCTGCAGGAAATAACAAGAAATGAGATTATTAATTATCAAAAACAATAACATAGCTCTATCATTTTGTATCTTGTTTAATTTATTTTTCTCACATATACTGTTTGATAGATACTGAACTCTTAAAAAAAATAAATAAATCAGTAAATGATTGAAACTCTTAATGTAAAATCAACATTATTTAAATGTGAATTTCAAACAATAACTTAAAAATACACAGACATCTTCACACAATAAGAAAAATGAAAAGGCAAAACCCAATAATGATGAGTGACAATATCAGTTCACTAAAATTGTCTCAAAGTATATTTGGTACAAATGAATTAATACTGAAAAATTATGATCAACAATGACATAACTGCAACAGCTAAAAGTAGAAACAAACATGAAAGCTGATTTATCATCAAAGAATTTACATGATTAAAATAAACACCATGAAAAACACTGAAGTCTTCCAGTTAATTTTCAAAGTAGATCAGAGGAAAGTTCTTAATATTTGGTTTTAGTAAAGTTTTTTTTAATTAGATATAAGGCAAAACTTAATATTAGTTTACATAGTGCTAGTTTCAGCTTCACAAAATAACTAAAAATTGTATCAATTTGTGCCTTTTTCTGGTAGTTTTGCATGAAAAACAGCGATAATTGTTGAATTTTAGAGTTAAAAAATTGTAAGCTACAGCTCCATGTCATCTCAGCACATATAATAATATGCTTAAATAACAGTCAAAGCATTAAAAAAAAAATTGCCTTAATTTTCCTTTACATGTGTGTTATGTGCAATCATTTGAAAATTGGTAAAACTTATTGAACACATCTGATATAATTTTATACTGAATTATATTGTAACTCTCTTTATAAGAATTTTTTTTTTTCAAAAGTTCAAATCATTTTTAAACTTGCAAATCAAGTCCACTGCTGCTACATTACAAATTTTGTATATACAGTCTTACAGGAGATAAGAGAAAAAATATAAACATAGGAAGAATGAAAAGAAATGCATAATAAAATCATGTATGGGAAAAGCTTTTAATTTACATGTATTGTTAAAAAAAACCAATATTTAAATACCTTAACTGTACTTCAGTTTGTATAGGACCTTTACTGGCTAGTTCCTCTGACATTGCTTCTAATTCTACAGACAGTGGCATATTAGGAAGATTTTCTTCATCAAATGTTGTCAGACTATCTTCAGTCCACAAAGAACTATTTTCCGATACATCCAAAGTTAGAATACTACCACCTACAACAGGTATTCCAAGGTTAGGATACAACATTTTACAAGAAGGTTATGGTAAATATCCTCTGTAGCGAGCAAGTGCATATATATTTCTAAAACACATTCTCACACACACAAAAAATGGGGAGGGGTAAAATGCATTAAATATTCACAACATTAATTTTATGACATTTATATTGCTCTTTGTAATGAACAAAAGTTAGCTTCCTTTTAAACAAACATTAATTAGAAATTTCATAAATTTTAGTGAAAAAATTATTCTGATGTTTTAAACTTTATAAAAATAATTTGAAATGTAATTGCACACCTAATTTATAATACCATTATACAGGGTGTCCCAAAGAGATCAGTACAACTTCAAAAATCTATTTAAAAAAAAAAAAAAAGAAAAGAAAAAAAAAAGGCCTACAGCAAGACTAGTTACAACAATAGATAGAATAACTCAAAAAGTTTTATTCTACAGCATGGAACTAGTTTTGCTGTCATAGGCCTATTATTTTTTTAAATATTTTTTTGAAGTTTTACAGATCTTTTTGGCACACACTGTATTTACATGATAAGCACCAAGCTAAGTGGGTTTATATTTCCATAAACACCAAAAAACCATACCAAGTAGCACTGCAAGTCATATAAAGGTTAGCAGAGCTGAAGTATATACTTGGTATTAAGTTTGCTTAATTTTGAAGTACATTTTGTTGCCCTCACAAAAAATAAAATACTTAAGAAACATTTTTAATTGCAATAGAACATTGATAATTGAAATTGAAACCCACATCTTTGTGTGAGATATTTCCACAAATTCCATTAGAATGAATGTTGTATTACCATGACTATTGCATTATTATTAACATTTGAATATAAGAGAATTTAAAAAATTTTTATATCAAAATATTGCTTCTAATATTTTATATTATTTATTACCCATGATCATTGTAGCCCAAATGGCAAATTTACCATTCATAATCTATGGCCAACACAACACTTAATGTGTTAAACTAAAGTAAGCAAAATTCATTTAATATAAGATATGAAAATAAGAGAATACAATAAAAAAATTTAAAAGAATATATAATAACCTTTCTGCTTTGGAGCTAAAGGAGCATCTACAGTATGTTCTGTAGCTGTGTCTAAACTTAAATTTGAGTTAAGATTCGAAACATTATGATCTAGTTTGCATGATTGATTACTTGAATATCCATTGTCTTGAACTGTGTTAGAATTGAGGGCATTCTGATTATTACTGGAGTTAAACTGTTTAAAGTTAGAATCATCAAGCAGAGACTTTTGATCCAACAAAGAATGCATCACATCTAAAACAGAAAGACAGTTACTATAAAAATTAAAAACTATTTATATTTTTAAAGCTAAAAACTTATTAAGTTCTTTTTGTCACAAAATCTAAAAAAAGTTTAACACAACAAAGCAAAAATAAATTTTTAAATTCACCATAAGAAGAAAAAGATTATTTGAATTTCAAATGCTTAAAATAGCTTTCTTGGTCATGAGTTCAAATGCAACAGAGACATATGACAGAGTTTTGCAAGACTGTTGCCATATCCTATGAGAAAATACTCAAAATACGGGGAATATAGGGAATGGGGAAATTGTAAATAAATAAAACAAGAAAACATAAAAGCAATGAAAGAACACAAAAACTCAGCAAACAAACATAAAAAATGGAACTAAAGTAAATATAGGGTGCAGCAGAAAGAACGTTCTGATTTGGAACGTCAATAACAAAAATACAAAGCAAGATAGAGAAAGAAATATTTTATACCTGAGAAGTACACAGTATGCCATTGTCATCCATTAAGTTTTAAAGATTACATCAGTTAAATGGCGACTGTAATTTTCGATACAGTTTTGAAGTCTCTTTCGGAAATTTTGTATGGATCTGTGGACTATGTCCCGTAGAATCGCTGTGATTTCTTGCGTAATTTCTGCCTGGAGTGCTTGCAAATTTGTTGGTCGGTGTTAGTATACTTTTGATATTTGATAGCCTCACAGAAAAAAATTTGCAAGCACTCAAGGCAGCAATTATGCAAGAAATCATGGCGATTCTGCGGGACATGGTCCGCAGATCCACACAAAATTTCTGAAAGAGACTTCAAAACTGCATCGAAAATGACGGTCGCCATTTAACTGATGTAATCTTTAAAACTTAATGGATGACAATGGCATACTGTGTACTTCTCAGATATAAAAGATTTCTTTCTCTATCTTGCTTTGTTATTGACGTTAAATCAGAAGGTTCTTTGTACCGCACCCTGTATATTAAAGAATGGTTAGAATTTTTTTTTTAAATATATCCTTGAAAAAAATGAATACAAGTAAAATGCTTTAAAAGTTAATGACATAGAATTTCAAAAAGGAAAATATGGAATACAACAGATCTTCCAAGTGTTGATATCTTTAATATTAAAAAAAAAAATAAAGTTCAAAAGTCAAACTAGAAACATGAAAAATATGCTCATTTATTATAGGGGTTTTGGGGGACACTCTAAGAGTGAAAAGCAATAAAGGAAATTTATTCATTTGTTCCTACAAGAGTATATGGTAAATGGTAATTACCTTTCCCTATTCATATCTTTCTTTATGAGAAAATTATTCAGATCTGATATCTCTAGACTGCTATGAAATTTTAAAACAATATTCAAATCAATTCAAGATAAATTAATTGTAACATGAGGAAGATTTATCTGTTTATACCAGTCAAGCCTTTCACAAAAAAATTTAGAGATAGTGTGATGAATTCACAAATACAAAAGAAAAACAACAAAACAAATAGCCCTCTCCTTACTTAAATTTTATAGATTTCAGTAACAATAAAGATCAAGAAATTTTAATTATATATTTAATGTAATTAAGTATTTTACTCAGCATCCATGCATAAGGGAAGACATAATAATTAAAAGATCTAAGATGATTAATAAGACTAATGACAGAAATTCTTTTATAGATTAACTTTTCCTATTAACCAACATCAAGGTAAAATTTTTAGAACTTTTACAAAATTTAAGGGCAAAGTTTGTCAAGAGAAGAGAAATAAAAGATAAACTTACCTGAATTTTTTGTGTGTGGATATGCATAAATAGTTGAAGAGAGAGGAAATGGCCATTGAAAATCTTGATGTAGTGAAAATAAAGCTCTTATAAAATCATCCACATGAGCAGCTTGATTTCTATAAAAGCATCATTGACTTTTTATTATTGTTATCAATTTGTGAACCAAATTTGTTGTTTTAAACTGATTATAACAGATAAGCAAATACTTATTAATCATAAAGAAGCAAAGGAAACCTTATTAATATAACTTAGGAGTAATTTAGCAAACACTGAATAGACATATCTTTGAAAGGCATTATCATTAGGACATAAAAGCTATTTTCACCAGAGATGACAATAATAGAGTAGCTTTTATGTATACTACCAAATATTCATAGCTAGTGCTAAGTTATAACAAACTTGTAAGTTTTTTTAAAATTCTTTTTCATCTATTCTGGAGCATTTATCATAATTATAATTAATATTCAATTTTTCAGTTATTTCCATAATGAATGATATTTATTCCTCTAAGTTTTCAAGTTTGGTTTACAGAAATGTAGTTCAATAAAATAATAAGGAAATAAAGAAAGACATCTAAAACTATAAATTATCTAAAACTGCAGCAGAATGTACAGTATCATATAATAATACTTTATTGACATTAACTATACATAACTGAGAATTTACTAAGACCAGAATTTTATTAAACTGTTCTTCAAACTTAATAGGTGAAATATATTTTTAAAAAATCATAAATTAAAACAATATAAGTTTCAATACGAACCTTTCCTTTGAAAAAAATGTTACTAAATGAAAATCAAGGTGTGCTGCAAAATATCCCAAATCTTTCAATTTGCCAGTACTGAGTAATTTTTGAGCATGTCTTGTAAGTAAAGTGTCAATAAAGAATTCTTCAGAGACTCCTTTCTCCTTGTGATCAGAAATTCTTCTAGTAAAAAACTTTGTTATAATAAAATTTTCAAAAGTAAAAAATAATATATACAGTTTTTAACAACTCATACTGATTACAGATGAATAATGGTTTGTGTTGATTATATTTATAACAAAGAAAAGGAAATGCTATTAATACAGCATTAGTCATCTTCTTTTTGAGTTTTCATAGGCTATATATCTTGCTTTTCCAAAACCTTACTTCTAAAGAAAGGTACATATCAACAAATTGTATATTTTAAGGTTAGATTAATTTTCTGATACAAACAAGTCTAAAATATTTATTTTGTTTAACATAAACAATTATTTTTTCATGTGGTGTATGCATATCGTAGAGTTTAAATCACTCCAAATTTGGTGATATTTTTCATTTTTTTATTAATAACTTCAGTCTTATGCACATTGTCGTAGATAACAAAATTTTCATCTCCTACAAAGGACATTATTGATGTAACTGAACTTTTCAACTAGAAAAACTTTAGTATATAATATCACCTTAGTCTGTTCATCATGGTTGAATTAGTTTACTCCATCTCCATACTACAAATCTTTTATCTGAAAATCACAACACCACCTCTAACACTTATAAAAATACCAAATTATAAATTACTACAGTTTTCATAGCTTTCTTACATAAAGAGCAATTTTCATTACCTTCTAAATGAATCATTTTTCAAACATTCTTATGAAATAAATAAAAATCATTCTATTTAATCTAAATAAATGAATAATCATTTAGTCTTTTGGTGTATTAGCAGTTTAATCATTCGAAAAAATTTCAAGACCACTGTTTATCAGCAAAACATATGTGAGACCACACTGAAAATGATGCAACTAATAGACAATAAATCTTTTAATTCACAAATTCAGAGATAAATTTTGGAGGGCAGCACTTTTAGACAACAAAATTTAGATGTTAAGTAACTTCATTGAAATGAATTTATAAAAAAAAATCACATTAAGCAAATTTACTTTCATTACCAAATTATTTTTTGCAAAGTTTTAATTTCTGAAGAAATATATGTTAAGTAAATATTTATTGCTCTGGTTATTATGTTGCAAAATTTCTTGAGCCATTTCCAGAGTAGTGAAAAGTAAAGTTCCTAGTAAAGCATTAGAATTGGGGCAAAAAAATTTCCACCTAATTTTTTGATTGGATTTTCCTTTACACTATAATTTAATAAGTAGATGATCTCATTAGCTGTTTGTTATTTACTTGCAAATCTTTGCATCATCCCAGAAAACCATCCTTAAATTTTGGTAACAGAATAACCTCAAGAATAAATTTGGATGAATAGGTTTATTACAGTAGTTACAGCTTTTTAGCCTAAGATTTCAATAAACTTTAGTACTTTTAATGTAAGATTACGTTCCTCAATAACGGTCCTTCAGAGAGAAAAAAAATTATCCTGTGTCGTGAGTTATAATTTTGGCAGCATGCTCAACCCAGTAGCAGTAAACAGTTAAACAGGGGAAAAATAAAAGAATAATAATAATAAGTAGTAGTAAGCAAACGACGAGTAATCCTACGTTACTAACCCACAGCAGTTTCGTTAGAGGAGACTACCTGAAATATTTTTTTCTTTTCTTCATGACATAGAAGTTAGTTTGATACTTATTGCTAAAATTTTTACATATGTACTGAAAATAGTTTGACATAGTTATATTTAGACTTAACATTTAAAGGTTATTTAAATACAACAAAATAAATTCTACTAAACAATGAATTTGGAATACCTCCTACGTGGAATGCTATGTGGATCACTGATTGTTCGAGCAATATCCTGATGCTGTATTCTAGATTTCTCTTGATTTGTTGAATTTAATTTTTGAGTGACAGTAGTACTGTGAGAACGACCCCTTGTTAAAGAAACAGTTCCCAATACAAATGATAGGTCATCTTCTGTAGGACTAACAGGAGGTGTGGAATGTGGAAGACCATATTTATTTGGAGGATTGAAAGATCGAGGCAAAGATTCATTGTCACTAGGATCTGTGGAAAGGAATCAATGGCTTAAAATATGAAATATATAAGAATGTTTTATGAAAAATTTGTTTCAACATACTTTTGTAACGAGAAAAATCATGTACATTATGCAGCTACTGCATTGAACAATGGGGTTTATATTACTTTTAACCCATACCTCGCTTTACGATCTAGATACGTTCCAGAAAAGTTGGCCATAAAACGAATCAATTATTTTGATACAAACCCATACAAATTTAATTGGATCTGTTCCAATTTTTTATAAATAATAAAGTTTTTCGTTCATAAAGCATTTTATTCCTTTTATTTCCTATAAATGCTTTCATTAAAAATAAAAGTACAAAACAATGTAATAATAAACAGAAATTAAAAAAATAAACATATAAACAAAAAATAAAAGAAATCATATGCACATATGTATACATATAATAAAAAACATAAAATAAAATGTTCCAAATTGTTTTAATGTGATGACGAACATTAACATGAAGAATCACTAAGCTATAATATGCTGTCATCATCACTTTCCGCTGTTGTGGCTGTATAACGAAACATTGTGGGCCATAAATTGAAAAAGTACCATTATTAAAATAGGCCGTTATAGCGAAATGCCACATAAAGAGTGGCCGTATAGCGAGGTATAGGTGTAATAGAATTGAGAAAAAGTTGTATATATATATATATATAAACATTAGAAATTAGGAAATTAAAATTTAATGTAATGAAAACAGATATGACAATTAGCCATTTCAAAACATTAACAATGGCATGACTATTTAGGCATTTAACAAGTGCAGTGTTTTATAGATCCTTATTTCATCAGTAATAAGGGAATTAATAAGTCTATATTCTTTACAATAAAACTGGTATTCATCTTACTAAGATTAACATGTTAGAGTAAAATATCAAATTAAAAAAAAGTATGTTGTTATAATAATATAAATAACACAGTTTAAAGGTGAGAAATGTTACATTTTAAAAGAGAATTTTACTGAAAGATCTTTGGCAAAATGAACACTTGAAGAGTTTTTTGTGATTTTATGAATTATACAATAATTCTTTTTTGCTCTGCTTTGCAGTTGAAATTTAGTGTGGCTATATATATATATATATATATATATATATTTGTGTGTGTGTGTATTATATTAAATATTATGCCCTCCATTCTAGCATTTAAATTCCCTTTCCTAAATCCAATCCCCAGCAATATTAATTTATCGGTTGAAAAACCTTAGCCACAGAACTTCCCATGAATCGCATGCCTTTGCATTCCTACACATGTATACGTCGGGAGTCGGGAGTAGGTTTGCATCGCGAGCCCCAAAATCTGCTGACCCTACAAATAATAGTCACATGGTCTATCTCGCCTCTCGCACTTAAGGTTGTAAGATAATATTACTTCCGAGTCATCTTCTGAAATGAACGAATGTACTTTTGTCACTCTAATAAATGATTCGGCCTGACTGTTTCCAAATTTGATTTTTATTCCTTTCAGACTGAGTCTAGCTCCAGCCATGTAAATATGAGCTAGTTTTCCTTTTCAGGCTATAATTTAATTACATGATGTAATGGGTATATTACACACACACACACACACACACACACACATATATATATATATATATATATATATATATATATATATATATATATATATATATATATATATAAATAAATATATATATATATATATATGTGTGTGTGTGTGTGTATATATAACAACTGTAATACTTCAAACAGCACAATTTAATGCATTTATACTAAATTACATTAAAAATATTTAAACAAATTAAAACTATGTAAAAGTCTCATATCATTTGCCATATGTACTTGAACAATCCTTGAGAATAAGAACTTTTGAATCTTGAGGATAGACTTTTATATTAAAACTCAATTTATTCTCTTTTTCACAATTTTCATTGGCTATTTTCCTCTTCACCCATACATCTTAAGCTTTCTTTTCTATCATTTCAAATTAATTTGTAAGACTCTAAGTAAGTTTGTTTGAAACAGCATATTTGTAAATATGAAGACCTATAGTTTAACCTTTGAATAACTGAATATTAAATAACATTATTGGGCTAACTAATAGTGAAAAATTATTAAGTCACACTGTAACCCTAATCAGATGACACAAATCAGGGATTCTAATACATGACTTCATATTTTTAATTATTTTCAAAGATGAAAACAATTATGAGAAAAATCTGCAGTAATTACATAAAATGCAAATAATAAAGATGACATTTCTGTTAAATAAAAAATAATTTAATTGTTAAAAATTTCAAACGAGGAAAAAACTACTTACCAATAGCTTTCAAGAATCGGACAAGTTCATTTGCTAGCTAAAAAGCACCAAAATTTACATTAAAATATGTATGCAATTACAAGAATAAAAGTAAAACATAAATAAATATATTTTTTATAATGTTATTACCTCCCACTTTCCAGCTTCAAGAGCTGAGTCTAATAAAAGAGTAGCATGCTGTTGGCTCACAGTAGATAATTCCAAATTTTGAAGAATTATTAAATATGAAGCTGCAGTATCAAGTTGACCTTGATTAAGGCAAGCCTATGAAACAAAAGGTTTAGCATACATTTATAAATACAAAATATTTAAACAACTCCATATAAATATAGAGTAACTACTTTTTTTAAAAAATTTGTACATATCTACAGGTCTTAAGCATGGAAACAGTTTGTGAAAAATGATTTATTTACTGTTCTATAATAATTTTTCTTACATCAAACTGCATATACAATTATTTTTATAACAAATTTATTGCAGTTGATACAAATGATGATAATTCATCTGCTGACAAATGAAATAATACATTATGAAGTCTACTCTCAGGAATTGCAAAAGCTGTATACCAGCAACAATGCATGTGAAATCCATCATTTCCTAGGTTGGAACCTCAGGGGAAAAAATTTAATGTTATCTGCCCTATACTCATGTTGCATTAAAATAAACATCAAACTGCCAAAGAACCATCTAATTCTTTGGATAGGAGGCCGAAAAGCTTTAAAAAAAAAGGGAAAAAAAAAACTTCTGATCAACGAGGGTACACTTTAAAAACATACCAATTCTATTTATCAATAATTCTAAAGAAGATATATATACAGAGAGAGAGCATTTGTAAAGATTGTTTAGAATCAACTGTTATTATCATTATTTTTTTATCAGTTACTCAGGTATGTTTAACTGTTTAAATTAATGTTAAGTAATCTGATGACAATATAGTATTTATTTGAGAGTTAGTTTAACCTATTGTCAGAAACTCTTTCTAAACAACATTTCAATATTACTTATTTTCTAGGGCTTTTAACACTAGAAAGATGGGAATTTTGTTCTTACTAAAAAGACAGAACGCTGTCATTTTGACGGCTAAAAATAAAATCAAGAATTTAAAATATTTATTTAATTTTTTTTAAATGGTTAAATACTTAAGATTTTGAACTATTTCATACTAATATATAATAAATTAGTATATTTTAGATATATTTTTATGCAGGTATGCTGAGCTGACAACCTGGTATGGTTTATTTGTAAAAATATATGCATGGTTTGTGCAGTCCTAATTTTTCAACACCAATATTTCTGTTATTTGCAAAAAGGGGAAGAGACGAAATGTAACTAACATTTTCCCCGTATTATTTTAAAGATTTCTGCCTGTTTTCTATATTGCCGTCATATTGACGGCTTTCAGTTTTAGTATGTATACAATACATTTTCTCCCCCTCTTTACTACTGAATATATAATTTTGTAAATGTGTGTGCATATTTCGCTTAAAATTAGAAAATGTCATAAAATTTCAGAAGCCTGAGGCCATAAATACAGACATAGCACTTAATAGTATGTCTGAAACCGCCAAAATGATAGCAGCCGTCTCTCTAGTGTTAACCATAGTGTTTTATTCCTTTCTACTTTAGCTTCAGTAACTTTTAATATTTTACCGTACATTTTTTTTTCTATTAAAGGCAAATAGGTTATTATCTTCGCAAAAAAGTCTATTACATAAATAACAATAAGAATATATTGAATAAATGAAGACATCTTTAGAATAATAAAAGACAGAGATAAATGATCCAGTCATTCTACAACAGGAAATTTCAGTAGCGAATAGTTTATGATGCACTTACTTGAAATAAATTCTTTGGATTTCCAACAGCTGAGAATAGATAAGGCCATAGAGCTAATTCAGTTTTTCTTGCACACTGCACAACAGTTTGTAAAAAAACAGGAAATTCTTGAATAAAATCTATAACTCTAGGTAATAAGGCATCTATATGTGGGATTAAATAGATATGTGGGAAAAAAATTATTTTAACATGAATGAAGATACTCAATAAGTATTAAAGAAACATGTATAACAGAGTTAGGCTGTTATTTGAGTGTGCATGTGCACAAACACAATTATTGATTGCAATTTATTTTACAGCTTTTTAAAGAATATATTTATACAAATAATTTACTTTTAAACTTTAAACATAACTTGTAGATACAGCAAAAGTCTAATTAATTTAGACTTTGAGAATAAATAATCCCAATGTCTAATTTACTTAGACTTTTGCTGCCTTTAGCACTTTTCTTTTCATATAAATTTCACAAATCTGTTTAAAAGTTTTATTGGTTTCATATCACTAAATACTCTTTTGTTAGGTATTTTCAAATTTATAGACATTTAACCTTTAGCTTACGGGGCCCATTTTTCTGATTCTCTCTTTAGAATGGGGAATTTCATACCCCCCTTTGTAAGAAAAGGCATTAAGGGGGTTATATATATATATATATACAGTGGAATTTCGATCTATCGTTCCCCAAACGATCGTTTTCCCATATGCATCGTTTATTTCACTCAGTCCCGAATAAATTCCATAGAAAACAAGCAAAAAAGACCGCATGGATCGTTCCTCGATCCATCGGTTTCCCGCAATATTCGTTCAGAATATCGCAGCTTTACATTAATTTATCGGATCGATCGTTTTTTCATAATAACTGAACCTGAAATATAAATGTCTGGACTGAGCTAGAATGACACTCTAATTAAATAATGAGCAGAACATTTGAGATGCACGGTCTCGTATTTTTGTTCTCTCTTGTTTAGCCTGGTTTCGCTTTATTGTACCACTCCCATTATTTGTTTATCGTTGGTGTTCCTTAATTCTTTAGCCCCTGGAGTACCCTATTTTTGGCAATTCATTCCAAATTCATCAACTATTCAACATTTCTGCTCTTATCAGCAATGGCTCACAGTCAGCTTTTTTGTTGGCCTAGGGATGGAGGCACCCTGATGTTTGGTCTAGTGTGTGAGAAGTTTCTGATTACTCCAATTCTACACTGGCCAATGAGTGTTTCACCCGGAAGCTTATGTCGGACCCCATCCAGTGCAATGGAATGGTTCTAGTTACAAATGATTCACGGCTGCCGCTTCTTTATACTCTCTGATACCGAAAAGAATGCAATTTGGAACACAAAAAAATAGTTTATTTGTGGAGAGAAAACTGCCAAAAAACAAACGACGATTAAATACTTTTATTCGAATCAAAATTCCGGTGTATCTACGTGTATTTCTTTTTTTATTATTATTATCTTGGATTTCAGTACAACTTTGTAATTTTATCTTCAGTTACACTACGGGTATGTATGCATTTGTGCATGTGAGTAAATATATTTTAGGGATATCAAACTTTAATTTTTTGTATATTCCTGCACCCATCGTTTAGTTCAGTTGGTCCCTTCAAATATGATAGATCTAGATTCCACTGTATATATATATACACACACAGTGGAATCTTGATCGATCGTTCTCTGAATCATCATTTTCCCATAAGTGTCGTTTATTTCATCCAATCCTAACAATCATATTGCTTTGTTATGTTTCCGCATCTATAGTTTTCCCGCATTTATCGTTCAGTTCAGTCGGTCCCTTGAAAAACGATAGATCAAGATTCCACTGTGTATATATATATTCATTCTTGGGATACATGCTATCCTACCCCATAAGGAAAAGAATACAGAGAACACAGAAAATTATGAACAAGCAGGCAATATTATTCAAAATGATGTCTCATAAAATAAACTCTAAATTTGCAGGCATTTGTATTTGTACTTTTTTTGAGACAGTAACATAACTATGCATATACACGAAGAAGTTATAAAAAATTGTTACTGAGGTTAAAGTTAAAGAATATATAGTCAGTGTAACTTGTTTCTTTAATTTTTTTAGCAGATATAAAGCACAGTGAAAAAGTTGCATACCTGGAATAGGATCTGAGGAAGTAGCTTCCTCTTCTAAAATTTCATGTAACAGTAGTTCTAATGAATGGGAGAAATATGGTAATGTTGAGCAGCTTCGTGCTATTTCCCATGCATGATAACCTAAACTAAAAGGATGCAGACACATTAAGAACACAAGTCAAACAACAAAAATTAATTTTATATAAAGTGAAACTAAGCTTTTGAAGTGCATTGAAAAGTATACAGATATGAATTAATTTTTAGAAAATAGACTTTGAAAATAAAAAGAAGTTACTTAATTAACATAGAAATATCAGAATATACAAAACCTAAATTTATAAAAATGTATAACTAACTATCTTTTGGAGTATTCTGTGCGAGTATATATATCACATGTATCAATGTATTTGTTCGATGTATTTGTTCTAGTGAATGTGTTTAAAGTACAGAAACATGCACATTACTTTAATAACAATAGTCAGAATAAACATTAGGAGTATTTACAGTAAAACCTCATTTAAACACTTTCCAGATGACTTTCCAAATGCATAAATAAATAAAAACTAATATGCAATAATAAATGTGTTGTTGTTGCTAATTCACCCTGGTTGGAGGTTCCATTCACCAGGTCTTAATAGGCTATTGGGATGAAAGGGGCGGCTCCTGTTTAGAATTGGCACCTAGAGGGTCAGAGTCCGACTTGGCTAAATGACCGGTCCCATAATTTTGAACCGAGTCAAGTGACGAGACCAGAACACTTGACCTCACACCTCCAGAGGTAAATTTGAGAACTTGTAGGACATTGCAGCCACGACCTATTTTACGTGCCCCGGCAACCATTAGTGAACATGGCGGTGGATTTGCAGCAATGAGCATCGAACCAGGGACGTTCAAAAAGGTGATCAAATACAAAATTAATGTAGAACAGACATTCAGAATAAGAATATACAAATAATAAGAAAATCAGAGGAAATTTAATTACTTTCGTTTTAGTAACTGCCTTAGTATATGATGAAGATATACTTGACTCTGAAATTTGAAAAAAAGTCAGTAACTAAAAGAAAAATTCACAGTGAAAATTTACACAAAAATTAGAATCAAATTAAAAGCAAATGCTTTAACACAATAAATCAAAACTGATAACATTGAAAGAAGAAAAAAAAGTATTTACCGTCCGTGAAACAACAGAAAAGGGCTTTTTGCGATAACTATCAGCTGATAACAAAACAGTTTCATTTTCAGCACCAAGAATGACAGCATCTTCATATAAAACAGCTAAAGAGAATAAAATGATAGAATTTTAGATATATGCAAAATCCTAAATTCTGTTTATTCATTTAAAAGCTTTCTCTATTTTCATTTCCAACACAGCAGGCACTGTCATAGGAGCCAAGGAATAGAGAACACACATAGGAGAATGAGAAAGTCCAATGCAGAAAAGATGGGCCTGTAAGTGATCATGGCCAGTAAGGACACAGAAACAGGCAACTCTGGCAGCTCTTGGAAGAGATGCCTGAATGTACCCCTTTCTGTCAATCAAGGATGACCAGGATTTTCCCTCAGCCTCCATTTTACGAAGAGAAACTCTGTTTTCAAAGATATTTTCTTGTGAAGTCTTCTAAATATTTCTCAGGGGTACACCAGAATTAGGACAATCTAGATTAGATGCATCACTCGCCAAAAGGTCTGCTTGGACATTACCATAGATACAAAAATGGTTTGGTATCCATTGAAGTATGAGAAGTCTTCCAGAATTCAAAACATGACTAATAAGTTGCTTAGACTTAAATTCTTGGGAAGTAGGGTGTAGCCTATAATCAGTTACAGTTTGGATAGCAGATTGAGAATCTATGAATAGGACTATATTTTGTTCACGCCTGGTTTTCATCTTCTTAGGGCCATAAGGATAGCATAAATTTCAGCATCAAAATTATCAAGCCTAAGGCCTAAAGCTGCTCCAAGTCAGCATACACTTGAAAACACTCCAGTGAACAACTCTTCCAGCTGATTCTGTAGCAGAACCATCAATATATAGGTGCAACTAATCATGAATAGGAATTTTCTCCTAGATAGTGGCAAAGGTCATCAGTTCCATACTGTTAGCAGTGTTCCTTGAAACAGGCAGAACAAGGTCCCAAACTGCCTCAGCATAAGAGAGGATGCCAGAGAAATAACAAGGTTTGAAAGTAGGAAGATGCCTCTCAGTAACATTAAAGATTTAAATGTACTTTTAAAAGTACTTTAAAAGTTATTAAAAATAGTACATTAAAAGTAATAAATTAGTGCTTTTAAAAGTAAAATGAGGTTATCAAGTAATTCTTCACAGTTCATTAATTACTATTATTTTGGGGGAATGACGGGAAAAAAATCACTTATTGTAATATGCACTTAAATTGATCCTTAATATAGGTAAAATAACACTTATAAATGTGAATTTACCTTAACTAACCTTTTTGAAGCCAAACTGCTGCAAATTAGAGGTGATACAGTTAATGACAAAATTAAAAAAAAAAAAAAAATAAATAAATAAATAAATTTTAAAAAAATAAAATAAAATAAAATAAAAATAAAAAAAATATTACACAAATTATGTAAATATCTGAGATACAAAATGATCAATTACCTAAAGGATATATATATACAGGAACAGGAAGCATGATTCTTTTAGACATAAAATTATGAGCACGCTGTTTTTCTCCATCACGTGGAAACAAAGGTAACCATACCTATGAAATACAGTTTAAATGACTTCAAAATGCTAAAAAGCTATATTACACAAATAATCATGTCACTATTCTACACAATTTTTTTTTCTGAAATATTCAAGTTTTCATAAACATTTTCTAATAATAACACATTTGTATTGAGCATTATAAAGAAATTCACAACAACATGTGCATTTATTAATACGTCAGAAAGGAGATATGTACATCTAACGAGAGATTATATCAGAATAATTCTGAAACCAAAAACAGCTATGTAAAAAATTTTGGATTGAAATAGTATTAAATGTAATAAATTTTAATACTTTAAAATACCAACAATTTTCAACAAAACATATCAAAACTTTAAAAGTGATTCCACATATTAAGAAAAATTAGAATGATGTATATATATATATATAAAGAAAATGAAAATATACCCGCATGCCATGGGCACCACAAGCAATCCAAAGTGCTTCAGTGAGATGAGGAGTATCCTTAGAACTATGTGAACAAACCCAGACATTTTCAACACATGAAGCCAGAACAGTTGGTAAACCATACGTAGGAATTTTCTACATCAAAGTAATTTCAAATAAGAAAACATATATAACATACATTAAATATTTTTATATTAGGCAAGTATATATTATTTTTCAGATGAATAAATGAAATCTTAAAAAAATCTACAGAGCCTAATGACTCCTGATTTAACATGTTTTTTACAGTTATCATATTTACATGAAACTTGCAGAGGAACATTCTCCAAACATTCCTGTTGATTACTATCTAGTACTTCTACAATATCAAATCAATTTTGATCCACCAAAATCAAATATATTATACAGAAAACTTAAATAAAAATAGATAAAAGAAAGATAATATTTTATAATAAAAAGTTACCTGATTATTGTTTGTAATATCAGCTGTTCTAGACACAGGATCTTGTTGCAGTAGCAACAAACGACCACAAATATTTAGTAGAATACTTTCATCTCCTTTCCGAGGCCAACGTACTGCAAGGCAAAGAGAGGTAAACATGACTAAACAAAAGTATAATTTAAGCAAACATTTAAAACTACTAATTTCAAAGTTTCTAATGTTGGAAATATAGCATAAAATAATTCTCAATAAAGGAGTTTAGATATAAACTACCAAATAATGATTTTCCAATCAGTAAACTAATCTATTTTTAACCATGTTTTTATTAACTTGCTTTCTTGTTTGTGTGTGGGTTTGTCAAGTACAAATCTTGCAATCAATTTTTAACTAACTTCCGGACTAGATAGACATTTGAAACTTTTAGAATAGCTCAGGACACGATGACAATGCATTTTTTAAATACTTTTCGTCATCTTTAAGCAGAATTAAATTAATTTTCAGTTATTTTCAGTTAATTTTGTTTTGTAGACTGGTGCAGCCATCTATTGGCCGAAACAGGAACGAAAAGTTATATGCAAGTTAACTTCCAATTAACTTCATTTTCTTTCAAGTTGATGGGATAATTCATCAAAAAAATTTTTTTTAAGTATTTATTAATACATAGAATTGTCAAGTTTATATGATTCAACAGAAAATTTAAAAAAAAAAAAAGGTATATAAAAAGTTTTTTTTATTTTTTAACTATTCAGTTTGATGATATCTGAGCAGAAATACAATTTTAAATATAAGATGTTAATTTAGACTAAAAATCATAGAGAACAACAAAATATTAGACAGTGTTATACAGATACTAAGATCTGATTTTATTAAGGAACAGAAAGAAAAAAATATTCCCCTTCTAAAAAAAATTGAAATGTATATTTTTTTTCTATCACAAAATCACCACTGCAACTAAAGTTAACCATAGAAATAAAATTTTATACCTAATACAAGCAGATACAAATAAATTTAAATGACTGCATCAACTGAAAAAAATTTTACACATCTAATGCAATATATATGAGTAAATTACATACATACATAAAGTTTCTAAAGTTACAAAACTAAAAACCATTACAACAATTAATTTCAATAAATACCTGTTTCAGTACATAGTGATGTTAATAAGGCAGATACAACACAGGCAGGATGGAATACTAAATTAGTCACATCTAACTCGAGTAAGCGAGTGACATGTAGAACACTGCCTAGAAATAACAGAAATTTTTTGCAATCCAACTATATAACAAATTTAGAAATGAAGTAGCATTTCAATAGAAGTAAAATGTAACACACTCGGCCTTACCATAAATAATGTACTAATAACAGTACAAGGTTAATTCTTATTTTCCAAAATAAAAACTAAGGAGTTCTAAAGGACTAAATAATTGTTCTTGCAACTGGTTTTAATCTCAGGTTTAAATTAAGTAACCTTAAGTATAACCTTAACAGCTTTGTAATACATCCTTTTTAAGCCTCTGCTCTAATTTGGTTAAACTGGTTGTTATCAAATATTTAATTGCCTAAATAATGTAAATGGGATTTGGGAAAAGCGTGCAAATTTCCTGAATCTCGAATACATCGTAAAAAGTAAAATTGAATAATTGGTCATGACAAGTTTTAATTTTTTTAATAAGTATTGTTTAGAATATTATGCAGAGTAGCAGATGAAAAAAAAATTTAATTTTTCGTTGGCTGGTGAATTTTGTTTTCAGGTTAATTAATATAAATTTAAATATTAAATTTTTAGAGTGTGCTTTTATTTTTCTTAAAAGTTAATCCTTCTTTTAGTGTTAATTCCTTTTTGCTATATCCTATCTTACTGTTAATTCAATATGCTATGTTTTGAAATTTCGTTTGCTTTTCCTCCGACTTTCACAGGAAACAGGGAGAAGAAAAGGAATTCTTAATTCGACTTTAGAATGTTGATGATTTCTATGCGGATGGATACAACACATGTAGATTGCTGTGTCACAAATTCGAAATACTAAGCAAGAAACTAGGATCACAATTGGAAAAAGAAATCAAGTCATCTATTTTTAATATCCCTTATGCCACTCCTAAAATTTTAAGAGTTTCTATCCCAAATTTATGGTGTGCGGCAGACTCCTTTTCATGTGGTTGGCTGCAGAATAAGAGAGGTGAGGAGTCCTAGTGAGGATTCCTAGTCGGGAGCAAAAGGAGAGGTGTTCGGATCATTCGGATATGAGTCAAGCTTCCAGCGACCATCTGTGGCAAATATACTGTCCGATCCAGAGTTGTAATGAAGCAGCAGTCTATGCTAAATTATTTATTTACTATGCTACAGACATCACAAACACGGGCAATATAATCTTATAATCTGGAATTCAAAATGTGGAGCTCCACAGCTCATCAGTCTCTGGTTACTCTGAAACAAAAGTACTTACATAAGGAGAGAGTGCATTGCAGTGCCATCTAAAGATCATAAATTTGAAGTTGCAACACATTCGGAGAGATGATTGAGCAACTTAACCATAGATGGATCCTGATAGAGTGATGTGGGAGCAACAGCTAAAGTTCCTTTAAGGCCTTGCCCATTCCCCTTCTTGTGGGTATTTATTATTATTATTATTATTATTTGGCTGCAGCTGGTAATAGATTTTATTTTTCCTTTTCATTTAACTTATTAGCTTATTAAAGTCTTTTTTCTTTATTTGCAAGCTAACTATTTTGATTATTAATGATTCAAACTATATGATTATTAATGATTCAAACTGAGTGGTATATGTGTCCTCATGTAATATTTCAAGTTTTATTTTTCAGCCCTGCCCTTTTTGGATTTTTCTTTTAGTTTCAGCTTTACTTTTAGGTTTCCTTCAGTTTAAGGAATTAATTTCATTAATTTTATTCGTAACCCATAATGGGTGCATCAGCTAGAACCTTGTCATTACTGGATTATTGCACAAAACACAACACAAACTTAACATCTAAGCTAACATAACCACTAATTGATTTATAATGACATTTCCATCAGTTTTCTTCATCAATTATTTCAAATTACCCTAACTCATTTTCCAACGTAACAGGACTTGAGGATTTATAAGTTTCTTTGACACAAGAAAAAACTCTAATTGTTATAAAAATAGGGGTTTCTTTTTTATTTTTTGGTGCGAGGCTTTTACCGAAATCATAATTATTAATAATAATAATAAATAAATAAATAAAATATGAGGATTTCTTATTGCCATGAAAAATTAAATGAAAATAAAGACAAAGTATTGTCATTTGTTGAAAATTTTGATATTGCTTAAAAAGTGCATTATTTCATAACCTGATACACCCCATAAAAATTATCTTTAGTATTTTTCAAAAGTGCATATGAACAAAATGGTTAAAATTGTTTAATCACTATTTTCAGGGTAAGAGAACTGAAAATCAGTATTTTTGCCACAATTTCTCGCAACTCTTTAAAAACAAAAAACAAATATGTTTATACATACAGTTTTTTTTTAAAAGTATTTTTACACTGAGCATATAAAAGACATGGATTAATCACTGTATTGGTACTGAAATAAAAATGAGAAAAACAATAACATTATACTTTCACACATTTATATTTATAAATGAATGAGGGTTAAAAAACTTCCAAAGCTTACTTGTAGGGGAGGTTTTCCTTTGTAATAAAAATAATGTCAAGTGAGAGTCAGCACAGAAGCTTAATAACCGATCTCCAAGAGCAGATAATTGTAAAACCTGAGAGTCCATCTTCACAACACGAACAAATTGATTATCCAGTTTACTCTCTTGAGGATACACACGAATCTAAAAATAATGAAAATTAGCAGAGGTCTTATTCAATAAAACCATACATAAAATGACTCAAATAAACACATTGCTAAAATGAAATGAAAAATATTGCTATTTTACAGTCCAAGTTTAATTGCAACATTGTGGCACTCCTTTCTATCCCTCTCACAATGACTGGCCAACTTGAACATAGGAAAGAATGGGAAACATTTCTAAAATACATTCTTTCTGACAGGTAACAACATCCTTTTAACCCAGGAGTAGTCGCGTCTTTTTTAGAATGCAAGTAGTCATATCCGGTTCATTTGCTGCCGTTACCAGTTGGTCGAAAACAAAGAGGAAATTTGTCGATGTTACTAGATGATCAAAAACAGAAAATATAGCCAAAAAAATATTGATTGAATTTGAAAAGAAACATTTTACAGCAATTATTATTTATTTAAGTATATTATCTGTTGATTTTTACATAAATGTCTTTAATAATTTTTTTTTTGGCTAAATATATTAAAATAAAAAAAAATTAATAAATAATTTGCCTGAATTTATAAAGATACAGTAAATTATGAATTACAATAAATTTTCAATTATAATTTTGAAATCGTACTGGAACAAATTATTTTGAAGGACAGAACCACAGTAAGGTTGGTTTTGATGGTGCTCTGGCACTAGGAGCCAATTGAAGTTCAAAAGATACAGTTTACGACATTCATTTATTTCATTCAGATAAATATTCTGTTGTATGTTTCAAAGCTTGATATTAATATTTCAGTTAATGTTTATCTAACAATATTTATTAAAATAAAAAAAAACAAGAAAATTTTCTCTGAAATTATAAATATGCAGCAATAGTTTAATTTAAATGAATTTTCACTTGTAGATTGAAATACATTATTCGGGAAAAATATTTTGTACAACTAAACACCACCAAAGTTAATTTTGTTAAATCTTCGCACCAGGTACTCATTGAATTTGAAAAAAAGAATTGCTGTGGCATTGGTAAAATAATATGTATTTTCATTTTAAAGTAAAGATTTTAACAGTAGATAAATTTTAGAAAAATACTTTCCCAATTACTTTTGATTATAGCATAAGCGTTAGCTGTGTAACATATTCCATGCTTGGTGTCAAAGCCGACACGCTAGGTAGCATCACACCGGTTATGTATAGTGATAAACAGCTTACTAATAAGAACTTTTTACACTGAATATCAATTTATTAGAGATTCTGGATTAAAATACTTCACGATTAGGTTGTGTTCTGGAACATCAAAGTTACATTAATAATGTCCGTTACAGTCTGCGATGCACGTTAAAGATTGTCCGTTCAGCTGGCAGGATGCTCTGTCGCTACGGATCGTAGATCGGGCCTTCAGGCAATAAAGCTCTAATTGCAGAAGTCTCAGTTGCTGGGAACGGATTCCACTCGTCGGAACAGGCTGGAATGAGGTGAACTCGAACTCCAAACGCAATTTGATCTAATTATCACAGAGTAGTGGACGGCTCGTCCCACGCTCTCACCAAAGAAGCTAGCTGCTTCGAAAATAGGAAAGATGAAACTTTGATCTCCAAACGACCCTTCTCAGCGAGAAAAAGGTCTTCTTCACACAGAGGGCTGAGCCTCCAAAAATATCAAAGTCACTCAAATTGAATGGAGCTAGGAGATCAGCTATCACTCCTAAACTCAGGCTTCTAAACTCTCGTCTCAAATCTCGTGTCCTCTAAAAATCTCCTGCATCCGCTTTTAAAACTTTTTTCCCTGGCAGGATCTCTAACATCCTCTGTCTCTCAAGCTCGATTCAGATAGGCTGGTCCGCCTAGGCCGTGTGCAAAACGGTGCTTGTTCTTTATATTGTCAGCACACGTTGGGTCATTAAGGCGTCTCATCAGGGGGATGGTCTGCCTTTGTTAGTCTTTTGTGTTATAGTGTCTTCGCTGTAAACATCGGGGCGCCTCGCTATTGTAAAGTCGCTCCTCGCCTGCGAGTCCCTTTTGTAAGCCACCCCTCGGCAGGGGAAAACTATTTCCTTTTCGCAGTCCGCCGATAGGCTTACTCTGTTTCAAGCCGAGGTTAATAAATTTCCTGGGCCATGAGGAGGGGAAATCTCACAGCTGTATTATTCAAAATAAAAGATTTTTAATTTGCCCAACTTTTAATCTACATTAAAAAATTGGCATTGTTTTGTACATTCTACACACCTATTATACGCATGTTCTGTACAAACTGCATTGTTGACAAAATTGTTTTGTTTTTCGATTTTGCTTTGTTGTGCAAAAACTATACCTTTCAGTTTTTGGAAATCGAGCAACTTTTTTTTAGATGGTTCTTCACAAAATTCCAAGAAACTTCCCTGCCGAGAAATTCGCAGAAACTAGAAAGAGGAGGGGGAAGGGGGAATGAGCTAACACAAGTGATTGCAGAGTGGTTGTTCAGACCGATTATAACTTAAGAATGCAATAAAATTCTGAGAAAACATAGGAATGACTTGCAATTTTACTACACAAAAGGGCAAACAGTCAAGGTCAACTATGCAGAATTTCTCGTTTGTAACCTTAAGGGGAGAGGGGTTACAGTAAGATTACTGATTTAAGCGGCAAAAAGACCGACACGCGACTACTCCCCGGTTAAAAAATTTTGAAAGGAAAACATTTTCAGCCCACAAAAAGGGAGGGGGATAACAAGATTACCCCCTCAAATAAATAAATACAAGATAATAAATCTTTCCAACCTTAGTTATTTAAGAAATCCTTATACATTCCTCTTACATAATTTCATTATAAAATGAGAATAAACTTTCAATAATAAAAATTCTGAATGTTTCTGACTTTTAAAACTATTTTTCAGAATTAATTTTGAAATTTATTACAAATTCATCAAGCAACATACCAACCTATCAAAAGAAATACTTTCAACTTTCAAAGCTATTCTCATCTAAAAAGATTACTTATAAATATCTAAATAAAATGACAAAACATACATTTCCCAATTTGTAAATGTAGCATAATGTATCCTGAATGTTTTCTATTTTTCAAGCAACCAAAGATAACTCCTTAGATAAATTACATACAGGTGAAAATAAAGAACATCTAGGATATTAAGTTTTAGTTAACTTAGGCTCTCTGATGAAACAAATTCCCTTAGGAACTAGATAATTTTGAAGTATATATTTGCAACTTTTATAATAAATAAGCAGACCAGCATATATTTCTAATATCCTAAATGTTCTTTATTTTCCTATGTATTCTAATATGAACAAATTTAATCTTACTTCATCTCTTAGATCACGAAGATTATAGCATCCAAGAATTATCTGGTCCTCCCACCATAATAATCCTCCCATAACAACAAAATCTCTTTCCTGAAAAAGCAAAATAACAATCATGATGAAATGAAGTTACACGCAAATGATGTTTCTAGAAACAAATTGACATGTAATGTATAATTCTTACTTGGGTTTCATTTCCAAATAATTTCCATCTTCTCAAAGTCAAAGAGTAATGAGCTAAACCACTTCGACCAGCTACAGCCATACTTTGTCCCAAAGAATCAATAGCTGTATACTAAATTTAAATAAATAAATAAATAAATAAATAAAAAATGTTAAGAATTAGGATACAGAATCTAAGCTAACAAACAGCATGCAAATTTTAAGTCTGTAATGAATATATTATAATCAGTTGTATGAACAAGAAACAAATTTACATCCATAAAATGAGAAAGAATTTCAAAAGTATATATTTTCCTAATATAAGGTAACATAAAACTGTATTATTCCCATGTGTGCAGTAATCGATAATAAAAATTTATGACTTTCTAATTTTTTATTACAAGGAAATGGAGCAAAGATTTTAAAGTCAAAAGATATTTACCCTTATAGGCCAATTATTTCCAAGGTATGCATAAGGGATCTATAAGAAAAATAAATAAAACAATTAAACATTCTTCTTTCATCTTAAATCAGTCAAATATTTTCTTTGTGTTCTCACCAATAAAGTATATTTTGAATGTCAGTTTTTAAATCTGATTAAAAAAACATGACTGGATTTCTTTTTTTAAATAAGTGATTTCAAGGTTCAAACCCATTTTTAAGGACCTAAAATAATTAAATAACATTTAATTTAACAAGTAACTAAATGAGTAACAATAAAGTTTATGTACAAGAATTATAATTTGAAAGTATTAAATTTTTTTTAAGTATTATTTTCAAATTTTTCTCTCTTCCCATGCACAGTGACACTTTCTAATTTTATATAACTGCTTTAAATTTGGTATGATAACAGACACATAAAATTAGACATGATAAAAACCTTATGGTTTGAAAAATCAGAAAAAGTATTTTTGTTTACCATTAACAATGCTTAAAAAAGGCATTAAGGATGTATTTCATTTTAGTAAAACAGTAAATTAGCAAGGATACTGATTCCCAAAGATCATGAGTTAATTTAATATTTACAATGTCTAAAAAATCTTCAGTAATAACAACTAACTCATAGTCAAAATACTATAGTCAAATGCCATCTGGTCTTTAGACAAAATTAAACAGATTTTTCTAGACAGCCAAGAATCAAAATATGCATTTTTATACTTACAATGCAATAAAAAAAGTCTAGTCTCAAGCTTTAGGGAAAATAGTCCAATAAATTTTGTGAAAACTGATCTTCCTTCATCATTGATAAACTATTTGACTGCTACAGAATTGCTTCATATTTATGTTCTCTTGCAAAAACAGCATTTTTTTTAAAATACGAAAGTACACTTTTCTTTTTTACCATTCAGTTTACTTGCTGGATTATTTACTATTCATTTTAAATACAGACACGCGTTATTTATGATTATGAAATAACGAATGGAGCATACATATGCTATACTCTTTGGCACCGTTTACACAGTAATCAAACTTAAACAAAATTCCCACTCTTTTCTAGTCTGAAAATCAAGTACTTTTTAAGGACTTTTAGGTACTTTGAAAACTTTGCAGACCTATGTAAAGGTTTCATTTTTTTTTTCTTCTTTGGGAAGAAAAAGCAAAATTCTGCAATAATAAATGTGACATTTATTTGGTCACTTAAAATTTGTTTCATCTGATAAAAATTGGCATGCTATATATTATTCATTTTGTAGGAAATAAAGGCAATACAGAACACATATTAAAGTTAATCATATTAAAATTATAATCATATTAATATTGCAAGTGTTACCCAATACCAAAATTCATTGAAAAATATCTGACTTTTCAGCAGTACATATGATAAATGACTATGATGATGCTTCTTTTAACAATATTTGCAAACTTTTAAATTTTATATGTAACATGCAGTTCAGTTAAAACTGATTTTTTTAAGCAAAATGATGAAACCATTTGACTAACAAACATAGCAATCTCTCTTTTTTCCCTTCCTCTCTTACTCTGTTTTACCACTATTTTCCTAGTTGTGAAACATAAACTAAAACCAATGGGCTGAATGTTGTTCATTAGCTGCTGCTATAACAATCTAGTTTAGACAAAGTAAAAAATGCTTTAAATTCATATACAGACATCACTCTATAGGGAAAAAAAATATCAAAAAATCAGGTAGTATCTTCTAATGAAACTACCGCGGGTTATTAGTGTAGGATTACTTATTGTTGCTTACCTCTTTTGTATATATATATAATTTTGACACATTTTGGGACTTTTCTGTTTAACTGTTCACAGCTTGCCCAAACAATACAGACTGAGTTTGGCATGCTGCCAAAATTTTAACTCGCGACAACGGACAGTTTTAGCTTCTGAAATTTTGCTTTCCGGAGAACCGTTATGGAGGAATGTAATCCTATGTTAAAATCGTTTGATGAAACACCATAGGAGTTATTTGGGCTGAAATTTAAAGCATAACTTAGTTCATTAGTGATTAAATAGGGGGGAAATAATAAAAAGAGATTCTGTTTTTCAAAGCATGATTACCAGAGCTGAAAGCTTAAGGACTTTAAATTTTTTTACAAAAATTAAGGACTTAAAGGACTATTAATTTATAAGTACTCATAGGAGACAAAATTTAAGACACTGGATCAGGCTGGTGAATCTAATTAGTTTGTGGGTTCCTTTTCTATAATTTCTTCATTTCTTTAGACTTGCATTCTTAGAAATAGAGAAAATGGATACTACCAATGGGATAATGCTTATTTTATATTCAATCAGTAAATTCAATTACATCAGTTGCTAACCAGATATCAAATGGTCTTTCCTTTGTTATTATCTATGCAAAATTTTTTAACAAAAAAAATAATGTTTAAGCATAAAAATTAGTACCTTTAAAGATCTTTCGAAACAAAAAATAACATACATAGACTGTAAACACAAAATATACTTTCAAAAAACTTTTTAAAAGCAGGTTTTGGAAACAAAGATTTCTTAAGGGTTTTCAAAGACTATACAAACTCTGGATTTGTTAATGTTTAACATATTTTGGATGTTTCTACTTACTTAATTATAGAAGTACTAATTGCATTAACAAGTTCAGTCATATAAGATACTTCATATATTCCTATATATTTAAAATACTACCGGAATGATAATCCACTGCTTGTTTCCAACAAGCATCTGTTCACGAGATACACCTAGAGTTGAAGTTACAGATTCTGGCTCCTGTTTAGGATCAAATGATGAAGGTTTATTGTGAATGATATCAGCTCCAGCACTGACATACAGTCGATCTTCAGCTTGCAAAAATACATGTTCCCGACCAGTCTAAAAATTACACAGACAGAAATTTTACAAAAACAGAAATAATGGTTGGTTTTGGAGATTTACTATAATCTTTCATTAGACAAAGGCTAAACGGATCAATATCATAAATACATAAAGATACATATATACATTAATCATCTTATAAAAAATGAAAAAATATAAACAGAGAAAGAGAAGCAGCTGGCTAGATTTTTGAATAAAGTAATGCAACAGTGGTGACATTTGCCATACAGGAAAAAACTTTCAAGAAAAGCACAATGCATGCTACATAGTAAGAAAATCTAAAACTAATACAAGTACCCTAGCTTGGTTATTACTACTTGTGTTCAAGCTCTGAATCTGATCAGTTAGATATCCTATTATTTAGCTGCAAAGATTATTTCGCCACAGCTAAATCACAGAGAGAATAAAGGGTGAACATACTTAGAGGGCCATTAAAGGGATACTAAAAACATATGAACTCAAAAAATTTAAAACTAGTAAAAGCATTTAATATATTGTTCTTCAACTCTTGTCTCACAGATCATTCGGGACCACAGAAACAGTTTATGTCATTTTAAGTGAAAATAGAAGTTAAATTTTGAAAAAGATCTATAAAAGGCTGAGTATCTGATGACTCAAAAGAGAACAGAAAGAGAGTGAACTACAGAAGAAAAGGGTAGATTGAAAATGTTTCATTATTCCTATTTATAACTTTATTAATCATTACTCATATGTGTGAAAATTTAATAGGGTTTACTCCAGCCTATTTTGGTAACAAGATTATAAGTAACATGTCTTTAAACAATTTATTGTTGTTATGAATTAGTAATAGCTTTTGGGAATGAGAATCACTAAAAGACGTCCCAAACTAGAATTGATGCTAAGTACATTGTGTTTTTATAACAAACATAAAATAAAGCAAATAGAATTTCTGACAGAAACCTGTTAAGGAGACTTTTCCCCCACCATGGATTAAAACTGTTTATGTAGCTTCAGTCAAATAAAACTAATTATAAACTACTTTTATTAATAATATTCTTGAATACAAGCACTGTATATTTTTCAGTTTCATAAAGTATGGATAATAGTTTTACTGAACATGCTTCTGGCAACTCATCAAACTGACATATAACCCATATAAGCTTACAAATAAACCATCAGTCTTAAAAGGTTTAAGGCCTTTAGTTTAATAAAATTATGTGGTCTAGTTTTATAGAAATTAAGGTCAATAATCTTCATTAGAGTGAGAGCTGTTGCAATCAGGTAACTAAGGGGAAGACCTGAGAGACCAATGCTCCCCTAAAATTAAGGTTCTTCATGTATTATTACAAGGTATCAATCCCAAACCACTCTTAATTATGTTTTTGCCTCACATTGTGAGCTCCCCTATCTGATTTATTTATTACTTTACTGGATTATTATGGCGATATATTGGCATTAAGATCTTCTCAAAATTTACATTTTTCAACTTAGTATAACTCAAACAAACTATAAGGTAATAGAAAATGTAGCCCCAATACTAGTAAAAGAAGATAAGGAAGAAAAAGCTGTAAAATATTCACAACAAATTAGCCTAGCAAAATGTTTCAACTGTTTAATTAATCTTCTTTTTAGTTCTTCCAAAAATTCTATTCGACTTGATAACTGCTCATGTATTTTCTTTGTGTGAGTGCAGCCTGGACTTCATTGACCTAACTACAAGGGCTCCTAATTTTGGCTAAAAGCATATGAGTTATGTATTTAAAAAAATTCAATCAAAATGTCAGCATGATTGATTCTCATTGAAAAGACATACCTGGTTTTGAAATTCTCAAATAGAGTGTGTATGTGTATCTATATATTTATTCATAGTAAATATTTAAGTTTTTTTCTTATCTCTCTTATTTAATGGTTTAAATATCATAGTAAGCAATATAGTATTCCTCTAAAAACTCTTTTAGAATCATATAAAAATTAATCAAACAAAAAATAATTTTGCAGGAGAAAATATTGTAATATTTTCAAACGTACATTTCCACAGCTATGTTTCAATAAAGTACCAAACTAATAAATTGATAACATAGGTTTAGTAAAAAAGGAACACTCAAATGGTGAAATCTATTGTTGTCAATAAGGAGGGATTCAAAATGTAGTGCCTTATTGATTTTTTTTTTCTTCTTCTTTCCAGTAGCCACCTTAAAAGATATCAACATGAAATTTCTATACTGATAATAAATACAACGGATGTAGCTGGAGTAAACCTTAATGTTAATTTTTTCTAAAATCCCTGAAAATAAACTTCATTCTTCATTCAACCCTTTGCAAATATATATTGAGTACAAACAGTTCAGCACATGTTCATTCATGATATTTCTTCAGTAAAAAAGTAAATATATGCAATTACAATTAACTTTTTAATACATTTGTTTCAAGTGAAAAATAATCTATCTATATAAATGGTGAATTTTTAAACATTACTCTTTAGATGCTTAATTTTTTTATTCAAATTCATAAGGATTAAACTTACCATTCCAGCATTTACAGTTAAGGCACTCTTAGCAAACTGGAAAAGAACAACAGATGGATTGCTTGGCTGCTTTGTTCTTTCTAGTTCATTTTCTTTTGAACAGGTTTTCCCTGAAATCCCCCAAAGTTGATAACCTTCAGGACCCCATTCCTAAACAATTAAAATGGTCCATATTTTAGGAACAAAGCAAAAATTTATCATTCATACATAAAAATAGAAGTACTGATGATGTTGAGAAAATTCAAATATTTATATTTTTTTACAAGAATTTTTTTCTATATGTACAAATATATATAATTAATAGTAATTTACTGTCCTAATATTTTATATTCAAGCTAACACATTCATATAATACATAGATATTACATCAACTGCTATGATATATTGTTTTTAAATTTATGTACTTAGTTATTTGAATTCATATACATGTGAGGAAACTTTTAATCATAAAGATAGTCATCTAGATAAGAGTTACTAATTTGTATATATTGACTAGCTGAAGACCCATGCTTTGCTATGGAGTACATTCAAATTAAATACAATGGTCAGTGTATGCAATTAATTTGTATGTTTAACATCCATAAAACATACTAATTTGAATTAAATTCTTAGAAAACTTCCATCTCAATTAGTCTAGTGGTTGATTTTTATCTTTTACTATATTTTAATATTTCTTTTGTCAATTTATTTCATTGTTATGCACATGACACAAAAATAATTTAAAGTATCACAAAAAGAAAAGAAACCACGTTATCAGCATTTAAGAAATGAAATTCTAAAAATTAGTCTTTAAAAATTCACTAAAAATCAGGAAATGGAGGTAAAGATTCGAAAAAGATTTCATTTTAAAGGAATTTTTATGATCTTTCTTGTGATATAAATTTTATAACCCTCAGATTATTATTTTAAATGTAAACTTTAAAAAAATTACAAAAAGAGCTTAATTTTATTTTTTAAAAATCTAAGAAGAATTTATCAAAAATCTTTCGTAGTGCACCCCTATGCTATAAGAAGAATTGCCATGCAAAATTTCAGCCCTTTAGGTCCAACAGTTTGGTCTGTGTGTTATCTGTCAGTCAATTACAGAACTGTTTTATATATATAGATATTCGTGAACATGTATGCAAACAAGCTTAGCTCTCTTGACCACACAATCATAATTTTCTCACTGTTCATACATTATCTTATAAATACATTAATAAACACAATTATCATTCTTCCCATCTGCAAATACGTTCCGTAACTGTACAACATTGATTTTTAAAAAGAAAATTTTAGATATGAAGAAAAACAAAGAAAATATTAAATACCATAGATGTGAGTTTCATAACATTTTTCATCACATCAGCTGATCTAAAGAGAATAAAATTTAAAGAGATTTTATTTAATTTAAAAAATAATAATAATCTTTAAAAATATATATTATAAATCATTAAATATAATGTGAATAAAACATATGAATAAAAGTACTACCAATACACACTGTACAGCTTTAAAAAATTAAGTTTTCTCAGACTTCATGAAATTCTACTAGAGGTAGAAGGATACAACTTTAAAACAGTATTTAAATATTTGCATTGAGTTTTTAAAAAATAAAATTAACAAACATTAACATCAAATATAAATGTGAGTGAACTACAAAGTATTAGTTATGATAAAAATCAAACATGCGAAACTAAAATAGGGAAACATGGTTTGTCTATTCAAATTAATAGATACAAACTTTACCATAGTAATTTCTAATCCCTATCACACAAAAATCTGATTACCATTGATCATCACAAAATGAAACACACATATAAGATGTAAATGAGCGAGTATAATGTTTAGGACATTAATTACCCTTTTACATAACATAAAATGTCTTCCCAACTAACAATGAGAAAATATAGTAAAGACACTATGTTGCACTCAAGAAAATGAATTTAAAAATATATATATTTTTAGGTGACTGAAGCACATTTTTAATTAATTAAATCAAGAATATTCTAGTAGTATGAGTAGAGATTTAGAAAACTACTTTAAAATATTTTTTGAAAATTACTTTATTTCAATCAGTTATGTATAGGAAACAGAAATTGATTTCAAACATATATCTCACCCATAATCCCAACCAAGGCTACACATTATAAGGGCTCCAAATACACTCCATATTGCTAATCCACCTTTATCCCATGTCATGGCAAGAGCTCCACCATCAGGAGTCCATTTTAAATTTGAAACTCCTCCAGCGGCAGCACTTACATCTAAATGATAATGATGATAATAATATAATATATAGATAATAATGAAGAATAACTTTAAATTTATTAAATACTTTGATACTTAATACATCAACTTAATATATGGAAACTTAGACAGTTTTATATGAATTCTTCATTAAGTCTTCAACCAAAAAAATAATTCATATGATCTCCAAAACTTACTTAATCCTCAAACTGTACAGTGGGGGTCGGATCCAACCCAAGGGTTTTTCTTCCTCCTCCCATAATCTCCTCTCTCATTGCAAGAGATCGAGTTGACAAGAAACCTTACTAGATTGACCTACTAGACCACCCTACTAGATGTAGAAATAAGTAAAGACGAGTGTCTGTTGAAAAACATTATTCATGATCACTAGTCATTTTAAAATTTTTTTATTTTTAGATTTTTTAATTTTTGATTTTGATGGCCAAAAATGTCAGTATGTATTAGTTTTTACAGTTTCGTGCTCGGAAAGTTGGTTTCACTAACTTTTAAAACTAGGTAGACTAAATTACATAGTAGACCTAATATATACAACATTCTATGTAAATGCCACAGAGATTTTCTTTGTTTAGCAAAATTACGCTTTGTTGATCATTTTTTCAAGAAAAAGGTTTTTATTTCATGTAAAATGTTATCAAGAACTGTTATTATACAACAAAAATGCTTATTGTGTACTTATGTATATCAAAAAGAAATTAGGTCAAACCCGACCCGACTGTACCATCTATTTCGTCTCCAACCCCTGTATCGTTTGAGGTTTAAAACTATTTATTTTGAGCCTAGTAATCAAACTATAAATATTCTAAAACACATGATTAATTTTAAATTACCAACACTGAAAATGTAAGCTATAATATTTTTTTAGTTAAAAATGCTTGAGAATAAAGCTATCAACCGATAAAAGTTAAAATACATAAAATTTAAAATAAAGCCATTGACTGATATGGTGTTATAGCATAATGACCTTCAACGGATTGGGGTTGAGTTCAAATCCCAACTAAGCCTTGGACATTCTCAGGTTGTCCCTGAATAGGAGCAATGTTGATTCACCTATACGGTGCTCTGATAATAAAGTAGCCAACAGAATTTTGTGGTGTGGACAGGTGAATGTTGTCAAGAGAAGTGCTTGACACATTGAAAAAAAAATTATTGATAAGAAAAAAGATCCAATAATTTCAGAGCAAGAAATAACTGACAAACAAGAGATTCTAAATTAAGGAAATCAACTTAAAAATCTTTGAACTCCAACACTGCATTACTTTTAATAAGAGGCAATTTTTTAATAAATTACTACTAAGAACAGAAGATCTGCATTTAACAAACATGTAAACATTTAGATTTCAAAATTTTCTCCCATTTTAATAGTTCACGCTAATACATGAGTATCTATTCAATTCAAAATGCAGAACTCCAAATTCATAATTGTTAGAAGTGCTGAACCCTCACAAAAGTGGAAAATCTGCAAATATCTCTAGGATTCCACCAAACCTAAAAGATTTAAAATTATAAACCAGGCTAACATACAAAGAGGCAATACGGTGGAAGTATAGCATGTGATGAAATACACATATAAGAATTTTCAAAGCAGTTAAGTTATTAAAGTTTATAAAATACAGTAATATACAATGCAGAAAATTGTTATTTCTGTACGTCAGAGGTAAACTATCATACGTGCAAAATTCCAATTTTTCCGGAGAGCTTTTCAGAAGAGCTTTGTGATGGTTTACCTCTCATCAGGATTTACATATGTGTTAGTTTATAAGCCCATATTTAACCCACCATCATATTTTGCATATATGACAGTTTTCCTCAAAGAAGCTCCATCAAAAAGGAGTCGCTTAAATAAAAATATCGAAAATGATGAAAATTCACTTATGATAATTTACCTCTGACATACAGATTTATAAACTTTGATATGGCAAAACTTAATATGAAATTCAAGTTTAATTTTTTTATGACAAGCAAACTTGCAAACTGATTTGATTATCACATCCATAAAAGTTAAACCTGTGGAAGTTGAGAGTTCACTATAAAATTAATCAGGCCAAATGTGTTTTACAGTACAAATTCATATTTTTTAATCTATATTTTGCAAGATTTCAAATGTTCTTAAGTAGAAGACTCATTTCAGTTTTGAAACCCATGAACTCATTCAAGTTTTCATAGGTAAGTTATTTAGAAAATTTGTATCAACTATTGAACTGCATAAATAACTACTTTGTAAACATAACAAAATATTTTCTCTCAACCAACACCTTTCATTTCATGAAACAAATTTACTATTAAATATTTTATAAATGCATAATTAAATCTAATAACCTGGGAAATCCTTGCTAGATAATATTAACTGATGAGTTGATTGCAGAGCACCTGTTATATCATCAACGCAGTAGACAACACCTTGAGCACTTTGAAAAAAAAATTATATATATATATATGTATATATATACACACTAATGATTTTTATAAAGTATTTTGAACAATACCATGAAACAATATTAAACATAAGGGATGTAAAAGAAAAAGTTAGCAAGTAAGATATTAAAGAAGACAATTACAAAAACTAAATCAAAGTTAACTATAGTAACTTTCATTACTTTTCATATAGATGCTGTTAATGTAAGCTATGTCAGAATGATGTGAGAATTCCAACATAAATTACATTAATGTATCTGTAACATAGATTAGTATATAATTATACAAATGCATAAAAGAAGAAAGAAGAATGTTGTCTATATACACTGAAGTGCCAGAAAAACTGGGACAGACAATCATTTTCGGAACAAGTAGCAATACTAACTTTCTCGTAAATGCTTTCATCTGTAAGCAGCTTATATAGAAAGACAGACATTTGTGGATGCTTAAAAAGCTGACTGAGAAGTGAGCTTGGCAGGCAATCATGATTTAGATGAGTTACAACAAGGTATGATAGTTGGTACTTGTAAAATGGATCATGGCATTTCAGAAATACAGGCTAAGTTTAGATTTTCAACTTCGACCATTTCAAAGGTGTACCTCCAATAGAATAATTATGTTAAAACATCGATCCTACAACCATAGTGTGGCTGTTGAAAGACTCTGGATGATTGTGACAGTTGTCATCTGTCAACAATCATATCAAGTGAAAGAAGTGCAACATTAGCACAAATAACATTGCAATTTAATGCTGGGGCCTCTACTAACATCAGTATGAGGACTGTACAATGTTCAATACATGATATTGGCTTTAACAGCCAATGTCCAACAATGAACATTTTTCTGCCTGGGGCTTGCCAAGGAGGATATTTATAGCCTTTTGCTTGTTAGCGATTTCATAGTAACTTTTGGCCTCATGGACCTGGTCTAGCCTACGGTTAGAGCGGGTGGAATAAGCCACACACACACACACATGTCCAACAATGTATTATATATACAAGGTGCAGCCATTAATTTCCAGGACTGATCTAATAACTCCAGAAAATATTACATGAAATACATACCCATTTAATATGTTTCGAAGTAACTCCCACCTGCCATAATATACTTCTGTGCTCAACTGTATAACTTTTGGAAACAACTTTTAAAGTCCTCTTTCAGAATGCTCTTTAATGTGGACCCACCATTTTCTTGATGGCTTCAACATCTTCAAATTCTGTTCCCTTCAGCAAATTGGAACAGCATCCTCCATACTCTCTGAACTTAGCACCGGCAGACTTTTTCTTGTTTCCAAACTGAAAGATTTGCTGTAGGGAACAAGGTTTGAGGATATCGAAGCCATCAAGAAAACGTGATGACCACATTAAAGAGCATTCCGAAAGAGGACTTTAAAAGTTGTTTCTGAAAGTTATACAGCCAAGCACAAAAGTGCATTACGGCAGGTAGGAGTTACTTCGAAACATATTAAATGGGTATGTATTTCATATAATATTTTGTGGAGTTATTAGATCAGTCCTGGAAAGTAATGGCTGCACCTTGAATCACTAAAGCTCTCCACATCAGTAAAATTTAAGTCATAAGTTAAGGATTGCTATATAGGATTGTAACTTTGGTCTAAAATAACAATGTAAAAAATAAAATCTTTTTGTTAGCTCTTTCTTTAAGGTTAACATATCTCATACAAATGTACTTTCATCCCTAAATGGAAAATGTGTATTTGTTCAATGATTCAAAGCAGTCTGCTTTTTATCAAACATTTATATAAAATAAAAAATAAGAAACTGTAGAAAAAAATATATTGGCTTTGAAGAACAACAAACTGTATCAGTAACAAAGTATTTTTAAAATATTCTGAATAGAAAGGAGATAAAATCGAAGCTATTATAATACAGAAACACATTATCCAAGTGATATAGGAAATAATTAAAAATATCTGTTACTATATATATTTGCCCATTTATTAAAATTATAATCTTTTAAAAGGAATCACCATCTAGATTATTAATAAACTGGCAAAGAATAAATTCTGAAAATAAACCTTCTGAACAATAGCCAGGCTGATAGCTGGCTATTGTTTAGAAGGTTTATATCAAAAATATTATTTATTAATTTTTAAACAAAGAAAATAGATAAACCTTAAAGATGTTCATCTTCTTAATTTGAATAATACTACAGATCCCAAAATTTTTGACATTTAAAAAAAAAAAAAAAAAAACTACATTTATAGAGTACGAGATCTGTTAAGTTTAAAAGAAGAGCAAACAAAACAAATTTGATTTGTTACCTTGTTATTTTAGACCAAGTTACCATCCTGTATAGCAATCTTTAACTTATAACTCAAATCCTACAGATGTGGACAGATTTAGTGATATATTGGACAATATATCACTAACCTTTTCCTTGCAGGGTGGGATAGCATGTATCCCAAGAATACGGGTGCAAGAATGAATATATATATATATATATATATATATATATATATATATATATATATATATATATATATATATATATATATATACTCCCTTAATATCCACTCTTACATAGGGAGTATAAAATTTTCCATCTTAAAGAGGAAATCGTAAAAATGGGCCCTGCATTGTAAAGGTTAATATACAAGAATATCAGAAGAGAGATAAAGGATAAAAGTTTAATGAATATTTTTTCTTCCAATTTGTATTTCTTCACCAGAGAAATAATAAAAATAATGGTTATATTTACATAAAAAAATTATTAAATTCATGTTAATCTTTAGATAAGCTGCTTGATGTTATGAACACATTCATTCCAAAATTTGTAGTAAAAAAATAAAAGTTTTAATTCCATAATTTTTTATGAAAACATTAAAAAATGCTTTAGTTCTGAATTAAATCATTATATTCCAGTAAATTTGATGTAATATATGTATACATGAGTCATATAAAACTTACTTCTTTAAGCCATAAGCAATTAAACGATATCGATGATTTACAGCAGTACAAGTTGCATTTCGTATATCTTGAGCAAGAATTGCAAATACTTGCTAAAAAGGAAAAAAAAAACTCAATAAGTTTTATTTTGTATGTTCAATTTAACTGAATTCACCTCTATATTCAGTCTTAAACAGATTCATAAAATTATATGTTAAGTTATTATAAGTAACAAATTTGAAGCATGTAATATTTATTGGAGATATAAACTATATTATCAAAAATATCTGGTCCCTTGTTTATATCCTTTGTATCCTAATATGACAGGAAATAAGTTGGGCAACTGTTGCAGCTTTCACAGTCTCCAATACATAAAGAAAACTTTCTGGCAGAATTTAATAAATTATTCAGGGAACTGCCTAATCACAAGTATTGAGAATTCAACTATAAGATGAAGTAAATGGTCAAACTACACATGTAATTTATTCACATAGCTGCCTTTCAAAAATTTTAGGCATTTCAGAATTATTCATAATATAGCAAAACACAAAGCTGATTTGTATAACATAAAACTGGAACCAAGTGAAATTTGCAGAAACTGCATAGATAATAAGTTTCCTAATATTTTGCAGACTCTGAAATTTTCTATCAGAACAAACAATTCTATCTTTGAAATAAAAAAAAATAATTAAGAGCAAATAAAATTAAAGAAAACAAAGTTCCCATTCAGGGCATAAAGACACTTACATGAGGCTCAAATTTTAAACTTGATGCAGTTATAAAAGATGCCTGGCCATTTGATAATACAACTGAAAATCCACCAATTATGGGAGAATATTCCATACTCTGCACATAAATTCCAGCTCCATGAACTGTTGAACCTATAAATTACATAGTATATAATTAATGAACATAATTTGAAAGGTAAATATGCACAGTTTTATAATAAAGCACTTGTATATTCTCAAGACAATCTTGAATTGGTTTCCCCTTGATACAGATGATTTTTAGGTAACAGTATGATAATGAATCAAAATAAAGAATACTATAACTCAACATGAAAAAAAACAGCATTAGTTATACTATAAATTTTAATCCAAGTTGAAAATTTTTTTTTTAATATATAAGGAAGTAGTAAAGTATCTGAAAATTTGCTATCAAGTTTTGAAAGACTATCTTTAATCCTTAAAAAAAGGCAGCATTTTATATTACCACATAAAAAACAATGATCTAACTGTAAAACATTTTTTCACTCTTCAAAACAATAAAATTAACTGACATATGTTCCATTTCCTCAATTTAGCCAATACTTTATAAAGTCTCTGAAAAAAAATATACTTCTCTTCCTGAGTCAGTTAAAAAATTAAAAACATCCAGTGTTTAAGGTATCTCAATATCCTAAAATAGTTTTAGAAGAATGTGTTACCTAATTCTGCTTTTAATATGCAGTTTTGATTAAAGTGTTGTTTGTAAAAATTAATTTACAATGGATTAAAATATAGAAGTGAAAGATTATTTTGGGGCGACATTAGTATGGGACACTCTATGCAGCGAAGCAGGGGGGGGGGGGGAGCACCAACACTAAGAAAAATATACCTTACTAAGCTAAGAAAATTTGTTCATACATACATACATACATATATATATGTGTGTATATATATATATATATACACAGTGCTCAATTTCTAGAAATAGAGGTGCCGGAACTGTAACCTTCCGAGGTGTGTGGGGGTATTCCAAATTATTGGTCTGAAAAAAAAAAATCTTTCGTATACAAAAACTTGAATATTTTATTTATTCCCAAATTTTATTTCGCAAAACAAGTACAATAAAGTGTTGTAGTAAAGTAATTAAATAAATGTCTTTAACTATCATAATTTTTTTTTTCCTAAGGAGAGGTAACTGAACGTCGATCCGACGCATTCTTCCTCAAATCAAGCCCTGTATATATATATATATATATGTGTGTGTGTATATATATATATATATATATAATAAAGTTGAAAGAGAAAAACCAGTATGAGCACAAAAGCTACTACAGCCAGGAACCAAAAACATGAAAAGATAAGATTGAAAGAGGTTTTAGACAATATTTCATCTTCAGCGGTGTCAATACTGTCTAAAAACCAACGGATTGTTTCAGATAAGTATGATCTATACAATAACATACTCAGACACCGTACAATCCATCAAAAACTGTAGAATTTAATAAAGAGTTACTTAACCATAGAACACCAAGCCTGGCGCTAGACAGAGTGGAAGTTAAGAATAAGTAACCGCAAGATGACTGATGTCACAAAACTTGCAACCATGGAGATTATGGAAACACAGAAACTGATCTACTATGGATACTGTGTTTTAGGACTATTAAACCTTTATTAATTTAGTTTTTTATTATTATTACTAAGAGTTATTTTTTATCTTATTTTTATTTTTACTTAAGAATTTAATTTATTTTTATTTTTAGTAGTTATTTTTCTATTTTTTTTATTATTATTATGATTTACTTATTTATTGCAACAGAACAAACTATTCATTAAAACTAAAACAACCAATTATGTGTTTGGATAGACTTTCAGGGTAATAATTACGTGTTAGCACAGATATCAAGTCTAAAATATGCTTATTCCTATTGTCTTTAGAACATAGCCTATTTATACGAACTAACTGATTTACAATAATATTATTAAACACAGATGTATGTAAACAGGTTAGGTAATTTTGAAATTTAACAATATTAAAATCATAGTCAGATCTTTTGTCGTATAAGTCAAAAGTAAATTTACTATGAGAATTTAATTTAATGTTAATATCTAAAAAGTTTACATTATTAATATTATCTTGGCTACTTTTAATTAGTTCCAGATTAGGAGGGTAAAAATTTAAGTCTATATGTTTATTACTTTTATTTATTACTATTATATCATCTATATACCTAAATATATTGTAATTGCAATTATCTATATTATTAATTTCAAAATAATGTAAGTATAAATTAGCTAGCGTACTTATGAATATATATATATATATATATAAATATACAGTGGAATCTCGATTGATCATTCCCCGAATGATCATTTTCCCGTATGAATCGTTTATTTCACCCAGTCCCTAATAAATTCCATAGAAAACAAGCAAAAAATACCGTATGGATTGTTCTTTGATCCATCGTTTTCCCGCAATATTCGTTCAGAATATCACAGCTTTACATTAATTTATCGGATCGATCGTTTATTCATAAAAACTGAACCTGAAATATAAATGTCTGGATTGAGCTAGAATGACGCTCTAATTAAACAATGAGCAGAACATTTGAGATGTACGGTCTTGTATTTTTGTCCTCTCTTGTTTAGCCTGGTTTCACTTTATTGTACCACTCCCATTATTTGTTCATCGTTGGTGTTCCTTAATTCTTTAGCTCCTGGAGTACCCCTATTTTTGGCAACTCATTCCAAATTCACCGGCTATTCAACATTTCTGTTCTTATCAGCAATGGCTCACAGTCAGCTTTATTGTTGGCCTTGGGATGGAGGTGCCTGGTGTTTGGTCTAGTGTGTGAGAAGTTTGTGATTACTGCAGTTCTACACAGGCTGATGAGTGTTTCCCCCGGAAGCAGAACTTCCTGGTGGTCTTATGTCAGACCCCATCCAGTGCAATGGAATGATTCTAGTTACAAACGATTCACAGCTGCCGCTTCTTTATACTCTCACACAATAACCAATACTGAAAAGAATGCAATTTGCAACACAAAAAAAATATTGTTTACTTGTGGAGAGAAAACCGACAAAAAACAAACAACAATTAAGTACTTTTATTTGAATCAAAATTCCTGTGTATCTACACGTATTTCTTTTTTTATTATTATTATCTTGGATTTCAGTACAAATTTGTAATTTTATCTTCAGCTACACTATGGGTATGTATGCATTTATGTATGTGAGTAAATATATTTTAGGGATATTAAACTTTAAGGTATGTTAATATGTTTTTGTATGTTCCTGCATCTATCGTTTTCCCGCATCCATCGTTTAGTTCAGTCGGTCCCTTCGAAAACGATAGATTGAGATTCCACTGTATATATATATATATATATATATATATATATATATATAATAATTTGATAAAGCAAAATGAAATTCAAATATTTTGAAACAGGGAAAAAAGAAATTACAGCAACCTTTTACAGGAAGAATAAGCAAGATAGGAATGGTGCTGTATAATCAAAAAGTAACAGGATGTTTTCAACCATAACAGGTATGCTTAAAAGTAGCAAGTAAAACTTATGATTTTCCAATTGAAAAGAAAATTATACTAGATTTAAGTACAAATACAGCCCAGTACTTTTACATTTATGACCTTTTAGTGCTTTACTTTCCCCATACTTCACAGGGAACATTTGCATCGTAGAGGAAGTACAGAAAATTTAGCTTTCAAAACTTATAACAACGCATGAAATTTTAAATTTGGAGAAGTTATAACTTAACTGGCTTACATTAAATGCTAGTAGCTCAGCATTATATTGCCATGATATACATAAACCATAGAAAACAAATATACATAGCATAGGCATCAGAAAATACTGACAGAATCAAGATCTGAACTTAAGAATTTAAATAAATGACTTCAAAATATTACGTAAAACTACAGCTAAAATTTAGTACTACTATAACATTTAGCAGAAAAATTAAAATGAATATTGTACTGTTAGCCTCAAAATAAATTTATTCTGGGAAACACTGTTTACTTACCATTTTTTTTTTTTTAATTTGTTGATAACAACATCAAAATTCAATTGAATATTTTCCTCCTATTTATTATTGTAACTTACCTTAATGACACACTATGTAAATTTTCTCATACAGCTTTAAAATAAGCAATTAAGAAGAACTATTCTGAGTATTAACACAAAATCCATGGAAGCTGAGCTATCATACTGTACATACAAGTAATTAACAAAATTTCATGGACTATAAATGAAAATACAACTGAAGAGTAGAATATGCAAAATTTCTATGAAAAAACTATTTTTCCACCATAGAAAACATATAACATTAGAAAATAGGGAGTGAAATAAAATAGAGAAGAAAAATGTTTAATACAGGTATTGGTAAAGTTATTTCATTTGTTAGGGAAACAAGCTTTAAATATTTTAAACAAGAAAAGATTTTCTCAAAAAATCTGTACTCTTCTGTTCTGTCTTTACAAAAAAAAAAAAAAAAAAAAAAAAAAAAAAAAAAAAAAACTACCAAGATGAGCCACAAACAATAATTAAAATTAGTTCTTATGAAATTAAGAGAGGATAAGAATTGTGGAAGAATAATATGGACACAAAACTGGAAATATACATATATATAATTCTTACCCCTTGATTGAAGTTGGTCTAAACAAAATGAAATTTTGCACACATTTAAAGTATATTCATCATTAAGTCTTCCCTCCCATTGCACCCGCCAAAGATGTCCATCTTTAGAGGCTACTACTAACTCATCTCTGATACATACTATGCTAGAAAACAGAAGAAAAATTATAAATACAAGCAGTTATACTTTTTAAACAATCAAAATTCAGATTCTAAACAAAGATCAAGCATGAGCAAAAGAAAAGATGATACAATTGGGTGGATTTACAAATTACTCAACATAGCACATACAATTGTTTAAATATTACTGTTTTTCTATAAATACCTCATTCTCAAAACTTATGATGAGAAAAGAGCATTAAAAAAAAAAAAAAAATCACCACATTTTCTTTTTCAACAATTTTTTTTTTTGTTTAGATAATTTTAAAATAGCAAAAGAAATAAAGCGAAAAATACCAAATGTCTGACCATGACTGTTTTATAGATCTGTATCAATGTATGCCTGAAAAGTTACAATGACTACTTCTTTTAGTATATTAGTATAGCAGGAGATCACAGTTTGTTAATATCCACAATAAAAACGATGGGTAGCAACTAGTTTTGAACTAATTAATATAGTTCTTCATATGATGAGCATTAGCCATGTTAATCTCCATGGAAAATTCACAAATACAAGGATCCTTAAACTAATCGATATAAATAGTGGAACAACAGAAATTTTCAAAAGAACATTGTGGGAGGCGGCAGCAGAAGTGGACACATGAAAGGGGAGATACATCTGAAACAAGGGAGGGGGACATTTTATGACCATCAGCCGACAGAAATGCAAATGGATACACCCTTTCATGGCACTTTCATTTTGGAATCAAAGAAATGTCCCCCAAATCAAACAAGCAACACATTAGCCAATTTAGACCTTCAATTTATTATTACTAAAGAAAAGAAAACCTATGACCAGAGTATTCCCTTTCAACCTCTCAGAAAAGAGAAAACACCCTGATTTATATACAATGGCATACTATAGTACATTAGTTCATACAGAACTTAGTCCCAAACCTCAAAATGGGTAAGGATGCAAGAAACAAAGGAATGTGATCTTAGTCTTATGTCCTATTTAGTTCTTAAAGATAGATATCTGCCACACCTGACAATGTAATACTGTATACTAAAATGCAGATACTTCCAAATTATTAGAGTACTATACTAAATAAAATTACCAAATTCAATGAATAATTTCCAATCTATTAATGTAAAGTGACACTCAAGAATGCATCAATCAAAATTTAATTATATCAGTTATTTGGTAGATGGCTTTGGTTGATGCAATGTTGATAGCTCAGACTCTCTTAAACAATGAAATAATTAAAAGAGACATAGCCCTAAAATGCAACTATTAAATTTTGCAATGAAAGCTATCAAAATATCAGTGTGAAAAGGTATATAATAAAGTTTATTGCCCACCCTAAATTGATAACTTTTTACAACAGAATATTCACAAACAAATTAAATATTAAAATTTTGTGCAACACACTGAATTTGATTAAACAATTTAATGTAAAAATAAATAAATAAATAAAAACTAACATTTTTTTCTTATTTATTATCAATTTCAAATAGCACACAGTATAACACAGTATTTTCAATAAGTACACAAACTCAGAGGTTACATTATACAAGTAGAGGAAAATAATAAGCTCTCTCTCACTCTTTCTCTCTCTCTCTCTATATATATATATGATAATTGTGCTCCTAAAATATAACTGTACAAAATACTCATATAAATCAGAATAGAAGTGATATCTATATATTAGTGTCTTTACTTCTATATTAATAATATAAAAAATGAAGACAAATTAATTTACATGTATCAATTTCTTTGTTATATTTTTATTTATAACATCAGAATTTGCTAATAAAGTAATTATGAAAATGATATAATAAAATACCTGCAAATCTGAGAATCCAGAGATAAAGTGTAAACAGGATCCAGAGATATAGGAGGAACCTTTTCTTTCACAAACAATTCATCACTCTCTCTTTTCAAGCCATTCACTCTTAATACAAAATAGAAACATCATAACACTATTTAAAAATAATAAGATACTAAAATTTTCCAATAATCATTCAAAAACATAATGAAAGAAATATCCATGAATAAATATTCTGAATTAGAGACAATAATTAATAAATCACATGTTGAAAAATTTTGGGATTAATTACCATGTATTACATGTTGGAATTTATTTTCTGCAACTTTTTCATAGAAGAAAAAATATCCATTAAGAATTGATGTTTTTAAAAATATTTTACTCTGTTAATAATAAATAGCATATCAATATTAGAAATATAACATTAGAACCTAAATACCCTGAAATTATGACCAATCGAATATAAGGAGAAGGAAGGGTAAAACGAGATTGCAAACTTAGGGCTTAGAAAACCAAACTGATATCAACAAACACTATTTTGAAAGAAGAATATTCCTCAGGGGTTTTCTTTTTTTTTTTTTCAGTGTAAGTAATTATATTTCTAAAGGCCTAATAAGTATAAAAGAATAAAACATGTTGTAGAATTGTAGCTTAAAAATCTCACTAAGGCAGAGGATGTTAGAAACTGAGAAGTTCTGAGAAGTCTGTATGTAAAATTTTGTCAAAATCAGAAGAAAAATTTAAATTTTATTGGAAAAAAAAGAAAAGCGATTATGAAAATTTTTTGATTGAAAGTAGAAAAAAATTTGATAGATAAAAGGTTAATAAATTTCAAAGTAAATGAGAATGCACTATTATGTATATGACAAGAAATAAACTCTAATTCTATAACCAGCAGCAAAAACAGTTGCCAAAAACTTAGTTCAGCCATAAAAAATTGTTTAATATATTATTTTGCAATAATAATACAAAAGTAACTTTTATAAATCACACCTTTGAAAAGGAATGTTACTTTTCACTACAGCAATGTATTAAATGAATGTTGCAATAACTTAAGTGATTTAAGTCTAGAAAATAAAATCTGTGGATTAAAAAAATACAAATCCTAGCTGAATGTGACTTATGTCCTGGCATCTAAGGTCAGTCAAAAGTCTTAACATCCAAGTAACCAAAATATTAATCAGCTCAGGCCTGAACTGCATGATATAAAAGGATGCTTATAAAAGTTCATATCTACTACTATGTGGGAAGGGATAAGGGAAGGGCTTTTGGTCTAACCCATGTCAATGTCCGTATCTACTACTATGTAAGAAGGGAAGGGGAAGGGCTTTTGGTCTAACCCATGTCAATGTCGCTCAAGTGATGCTAATAGCAATAATTCTAATAGCATTGGGTAAAAATTCTTCAGTATTTTTATCATGAAATCTAAGGTCTGTTTTTTTCATTTGATTAAATTACACCGGTCTGTTGACAAATTATATCCTTAAACTAAATAGTTCCTGAAGTGGTTTTAATTATGAAAATCAAAGTTAAACTACAAAATTAGATCTAGTTTTAATTGGAGGAGGGAGAAAATTTCTAAAAGATTATTTAGAGTTTCTTAGTTTGTTTCCATTCAAATAAAAGTTAACAGATTATCCCTCCAGTACTCCCCTTTTTTTTTTTTAAACATAAGTTGTAACTGACCAAGGATTTTGCATGCTCTAAAGCAAAGTAACAGCTACATGGACCAGTACTAACATTGGACCTGGATTTTCATAGATGATTATTGTTGAAACATAAATTAGATAGGTTAAAATTGTCTTTTACAAAAATTCCAATTAGATTGGAACTTTTCAATATTCGAATCTTATTAATCTAGATTTCCCTTTTTCCTAAGACTCTTTTCAGTTTAATAATTGCAGAAATTTGATTCTGGTGATCCTCTATATCTCTACAGCAAATATGATGCTTGCTTTGAAAAATTCAGAAGAATGCTAGTTCAATTAACAAAATATGGAGCTAATTGAACTTGAAATTCTGATATTTTTGTAATAAAACACTAAATACTATTTTAATACAATAATCATCTATACAAAACTCTGAAAAAAAAAAGGAATAGAATCATGATTTTCAAAAGAAAGTTGATCTATTCAGATAAGCAATTTGCACAGACCTTAGTAGCTAAGCCAAAAGCCATACATGTGGCTTTTAGCTTGATATGTTTGACATTTGTCCATTGTTTCAAAGAGCACATGACACCATTCTAGTTATTTAAAGATTAAAGTATCTGGCTTGTCTGCCAAAAAATTCTTTTGTTTTATGTATCTTCTTTTCATCATTCATTTTTTCTTTACATCAAAGAACAGCATCTAATAGGCATAGGCAAAATCAATTTCCCAGTGTATAGAGCAGTTTGCTTGGTTCCCTGATAATGTATGGTTTTCATGATCAATTGACCCCTGTGAAAAAGCAATACTTTATACTCTGAGTTCCCTTTAATTTAGTATCCATATTATAATTTAAATTTAAACTATGCCAATTTTTTGATTTGAACAATACAGCAATAACAATATGTAATTAATTTCGTAGATTAATTATTATTTAACCTCCAAAAAGTTTACTGAACAAATGAAGAATAACAACTTTAGCAGTAAAAAAACAAATTTTATAATTTAATCATTTATGAAAGATTGAGGAATTATAAAAAAAATATAGATATATGCATACTTGCTATCTAGTTGTTCATACAGACATTTTACTGAATCATCAACATCAACATTAAAAAATATGAGGTTGTTGAGACTTGTCTGAAAAAGAAAAGAATACATCAATTAATAATTATATTAACAATACCCTGTTAACTATTTAAACCCAGAGCATTCAAATAACATTTTTTTCTCTATTGATTTAAGACCACACTCCTTCGGCTTAGTTAATAAAAATCTTTCGTGTGATCCTCATTTGTGAAAGATATCACAGTGATATCATCAAGTAAACCAAAATTTTACCCAAGGAAGTTTTCTTAGATGATCCATCAATCTTTGGAATGTAGCAGTAACATTTTTTAAGCCAATTTACATGCTATGCAAAAAGTAACAGAGAGAAAAAATTAATGATTAAAGCTGTTTTAACCTGATTAGAATAAAATATTTTCACTAGATGATAACCTGACTGAAGATTAATAGTAGACATGTACATTACATGCTTTACATTATCGATTGGATCATCTGATCAGGATGATACATGAAAAAAAAAACCAGTAACAGTGCTGGAATTCAATTTTACATAGTCTACATAAAGATGAATAAAACCATTTGGGGCTAAACCACTGGTGCAGCCTAGGGTGACTTGTGCACATCAAAAATGCCTTTATAAAGCAATTCATCAAATTCATACTTTAGAACAGGTTTGCACTACATATCACCTGCAGGCCATATGTGGCCCACCAGCACTCCCCTCTGCAGCCCCTGAAGACTTTTGTGAAGATGCATATTATAAATCTAAAATAATATGTTACTTTATTTTTAGATTCATAATATTACAAAAGGACTATATAAGCTGAGACTATTAATATTTATCTAATTTTTTAAATAATAAGTAATTTATTTTTGGTTCTATAAAATATTCATGCTCTTAATTTATCCTTATTTTCTAGTGGCTCACAGCAGCTTTCCATAAAGAAATATGGCTCTCATCCCATTTTGAGTAATGCAGGCCCAATTTAGAATATCCTTTTCCTAGGCATTTTACAGTGCAAAAAGTAGTTAAACAGAATTTACATTGAGGAATAAAAATTATACTGATTATAACACAGGTTTTCTAAAAAAAATTGGTAATATGGTTCTAAGCAGAAAAAAAAAACCCAGAAACATTCAGATATTTCTGACAGAAGAAAACTCATATTTCCTTATATTACTTGTATTGCTTCAACATTGTTCCTATCTTACACTTCATTCAGATTTCCTTTTGTACATAAAAGTATTTTGTGCACAAAGATGTTTTAAATCTGATGTATAGATGTCAAAAGATTTTTTTTAGCTAAGTACAGAGATGTTATATTTTTAATTAATAAAGAATCATCAATTCTGAATATTTTAATACATAATTTTCAAAATAAGCCCTCATTTTGCTGTAATACTGATATTTGCTTAATTTTTATAAAACCTATACACAGTTAGCAATTCAAGGAATCATGCGTGATATTCTACTGTAATCTCTCATTGTTTTGAAATTAAAAGAAAAATTAATTAGATTTTCATAAAATTTGTATTTATATCAATTTTAATCCAAAATCTACGTAAAGTGAAAAAATTTGTATATAAATATGAAACTACCACAGTGTTTATAATACAAACAAGTTTTATATCACTGAAACACATTATCAAAAACTGCAATACTTCTCCTACACCTTGAAAGATTTAATAAGCATAATTTACTCTTTAACATAGTATAACTGACTTCAATCATAATATTTTCTCCTCTAATAAACTTTTATTTAATACTCTCTCAACATATATACATATATTATATATATATAGTGAAATTTCTCTAGGTGGCAATTATAGTTCCAAAAAAAAAAAAGTGGCTGTTTTCACAGGTAGCTGACCAATAGAGGTTTCTTCTATAACATTTGTCTGTGGTGCCTTAAACTGGTTCTGAACAAAATATGGTCATTAAAAAGGGTGGCCGGCTTCAGAAGTGTAACTGTATATATAAATTTCATCCACCAAAGATAAAATATGAAAATTTCAATTATTCCGCAGTAAAATCTTAAAAAACCAAATTGACCAGGCCAAAATTATTTCACATAATATTAAATATGAGATTAAAATACTTACTGTGACTACGATCATAAGTGAATCAGGTTTCCATTCTGCAAGCTGATTAATTCCAATTGCATCAATAGATTCTTTACTCCTTTTATAACATGTTACTTCTACACAGGGCTTAAGACAAAGATTAGAAGAAAATAAAAAATTAGTGACTGCATTATATATGTATAGTATATATATATATATATGAAACACACTGTCAATTGGAGATGAATTTCATAAGTCACAAAAAAAAATTTTAAAAAATGTATATTCATTGTAACACTGTATAGTAAACAACAAGAGCTTTAGCAAAAAAAAGAAAAAAAAAGTTATAATAAGAACAGTTAGTGCTAAAGCCCCATAAGTGCAAATCAGCTCTAAGTACTTTGTACGGTTTCTTGAGTCAAAGGTACAGATAAGGAACAAATGCATAAATAATACAAATACAAGTTTTTAAATCAAAAGTTGTTCAATATGTTATTTCCTGGTAAAACAAACAAACCAAAAAAATGAAATTAAGTATATTCATAAATCAGAAAAAATTTTTTTTGCAAAATGATTTATTACAGTCATCTATATATTATAAACAAAATTAAAAATCAGTATTAAGTCCGTAATAAAAACAGTACCTAAATAAGTTTGCTTAACAAATATGAAGCTAGATATTGTATCAAAATTATTTAGATGATGCTAATATTTTCAGAACATTTGAGTTAAACGGATACCTTTACGATTTGTGTAGATAGGAATAATTACCGCTTTAAAGTGAATATAACAGATCTGCATCAATAACAAAATGATACGGTAATATTAAAGATCCTATATAAGGATTTTAAATATTCTACACTTTTTTTTTGTCTTTCTAGTTTTTATATATTTTATAATTTTTTATGAAAAGAAATTAAATCTGATTTTAAAAATTTAAATTTAGTATTGTCAAATACTTACTCGTATAAACCAAATACTGATACTGTCTTCAGTAAGAACACCAAACAAGGAACGATCTCTGTTGCAAAATACAGCTAAGGGGAAAACATTGGAATCTTGAAGCTCTAAATACTTTGGCCATCCTACTGGGAAATACATAATTTATAATTTGTATGATTTATAATAACATATTTTGAGATAAGTTTTCTCAAACTTTAATCCAATCTCGGTCATCTTTCATCAAACAGCTGCCATGTTGTAAACATGAATACAGTGGCAAAACAACTAAACCGTCAAAAATCACATCTGTTAGATGTCAATCATTTGTCCGGAAAATATATGTACATCTCTAAATATGCATAAACTATGTGTTCAGTAACATATTGAAAACATCATTTATAATTATACAAGTAAAAAAATATTTCTTTTCGACTGTCATTCAAATTTATATTTTGTAAATATTATTCATATTTGTTTCTGACTAGCCTTTGAACTTCTCAACTTTAGCAAACTAATATTTTCTCCCGTTCTCAAAGCGTATGATAGAAAGAGCGGGTTTGTTTTGGATTTTTTTCCATCATCGTTCATTTGTAAATTAATTTGTCTGTAAGTCTCCTTACAACGAGACCCCTCTCAAAAAATTTCTTTTAAGAATGTCATCAAGTGAGTTTTATTTACGTTATTACGTTGGTCATAAGGGAAAATTTGGACATGAGTTCTTGGAATTTGAATTCAGACCTGACGGTAATTTTTTTCTTTTAGAATAAATTTAGTGTATAAATATGATCTTTATTTGTTTGTTTTATCTCTTAACTCTTTAAATTAAAGTATTTTTTTTGTTTTTGTTTTCATCTTAGGAAAACTACGATACGCCAATAACTCGAATTACAAAAACGATACCATGATTCGTAAGGAAGTAAGTAAATCCACGTTTTTTTGTGTCTCTGTCTGCTATCCTATATTTGCTCTATATTGAGAAATCTCATTAAATATTCACTGTAGACATTATTTGTGTCTATCACAAAGTTACCCTGTTTTAGGCGAGTATTTAAAATTCGCCAAATAAGCAATGTCGCCAAATGTGGTTGTGTTTAACATTCATTATTACGAATATATTCCATTTTCATGTTTGTTTTTCATATTTTCAAGCTCAAGTGATAATTTAACCTTACATTCCTTCAATATTTTAAGCCTTTCTAATAGTTTTATTCAAATGAATTATTTCTTCTGTTTTGTCTTAGTGAGATTTCTATTTCTTTATTAATTTTAAGTTTTTTGTTCTAAAATTTTTTAAAGTTTTCATTCAAAGCGTTAGTTAAGTATTTTAAGCATTCTTTAAGTGATTTGCTAGGATTTGTCATTTTGTGTGGTCATATTGTTAAATATTTTTATTTTGGCTCATTCCTAATACAGGGTGCTGTAACCACTTTATTCTTTTGGCGATATTTTTTTATTTTTGACAAATTGGCGATAAAGCACCAAATGTGAGTTGTGTTTGTTAAATGTTTTTTAGTTAGCTGTATATTGCTCCTAATTTGAATAATCAATAAGCCAACCAGGGCTTGTGATTTACTGGTAGATGAGTTTAATCCAGATTTTTATACCGTGCGTGTTTAAAAAAATTAATTATTTAAATATTCTTTCGGGGATTTGCAGTTCCATCACTCAGACATACTTTTCTTTGCAATTTATGGCGTCTTTTTTGAATGGGAGAGTGAATTTGAATTTTTTTCGTGATTTACAAAATACGGGTAAGAGAAGTGTGATTGAATATTGTATGTAAGTTGGGTTGCTTGCTAATATTTATTATTGTCCAAATTGTAATTTATCAATTACTTTCACCGAAATGAAAGATATCAACACCACTACTAGAAGAGTGTTACACCTCCAAAATTTTCAATTTTGAGATAATTGCATCACAATGCTCTATAAGAAGTTCTTCTCATTCTCGAATAATGTTATAAGCCTAGTACAAACACAATCTCCTAGATGGTGTTTATTACCCTCTTCCACAACTAGGAGGGGAAACTTGCTTGTGCACAAAGAATGAAAATAAGATTTTTGTGAGTGCCTAATGTTGTTGTATTAAAATGTTCATTAAATTTTATTTGGAAAATAAATTTTTATTTTATTTCTAACCTGCTGTTCATGTTATCAAGGTTTTCTTTGTATTGGGAAAAATGTAGATAAATTGTGCATTAGCATAGAGATATGAGAGTATTCCCTCAAGCTTTTCAGTCCATGTAGACAAAATGAGATTACTAGAAGAGGGTTATATCTTGTAATTAAAATTCAAAATCATGCTTTAAAAATTGGAAACAATTTTAATAATATATAGTTTTGCCTTCTGAAGTGATTCAAACATTAAGTTTTCCCTAAATTATCATAGGTATTCATAAAATAAATGAAATTTTGACATACATCTTCTTTAGCTCTTTCTGAAAATATGGCGATTTTGAGATGTAACACTCTTCTAGCAGAGGTGATATAATGATTAATATTAATGATGTGTTTTCTTGTATGTCATGTTTGAGGTCATAGGGGGGAACATCAATTAAAGATCAATTAGGTATGCTTTCTGGTTTGAAGACAGTAAATTAGATTTGATTACGGTTTTAAAATTAACTTATTTATGGGTAAAAAAAATGTATTCTTAGATTACAGACAAACTGGGGGTATCCAAAAACACTTACTGATTGGATGAATTTTTGTAAAGGGGAGTTTGTGTTGGTAGTGTAATGTGCAAAAGTGTCATGCTTGGTGGGCCAGGATTCATCTTCAAAATTGATGAAAATAAAAGAAAATATTATTGGGGAAAACAAGTTAACAATGAATGGGTATTTGGAAGTATTAAGAAAGGGACAAATAAGTTTTTTGTGGAAGTGGTCGAAAATAAAGGAAAAGTTGTGTTGTTGAATGCTTTAAGAAAGTATGTACATCCAGAAACTGTCATCTCTGATTGCTGGAAGGGGTACGATTGCCTTCAGGAGGAAGGCTTCGTGCATCTGAAGGTAAATCAAAGCATGATGTTTAATGACCAGGACACAGGAGCTCATACAAATATGGTCAAGGGGTTATAAAACTGCATCAAGTGTTCAAAAAGTTCAGGATCACTTTGATTCTTATCTTTCTGAATTCATGTGGTATCGCTCTCATCAGGATGATATCCCTAAAATGTGAGGGTAGTCCCTAAAATCCTGGAGGCTGTTAAGGAAGTTACCCTCCAATTACCTCTGACCAGCAAAAAGTTACGAGCAAAAAAAAATTAAAAGGAAAAAAACTGAATGACCTATGTTTTTTTTTATTAAAAGGAAACTTCTCTAGCCGGCCACGACCCTTATTTAACTTCATGTTCATAATTTCTTGATAATTTTTCAATGAAAGTAGAGCTGTGCATGTTAAAATTTATATTATTGTGTTAAAATAAATTTCATGTTTCCCAATGCGATGGAACCGCCAACTTGGTTGGGGTCATCGCCTACTTGGCGATGGGAGACGTAACCAAGACGTTCTCCAACTTCGCAAATTTCTTTAGTGACAAATTTTATAATCTTTTCCATCAGGTTTCAGGCTTGGCAGTCAGAATCTTGTTTATTCCTGTTTAGCACAATTAAGATAGTGGGAAAAGTTGGCCTATGCTATCTAATTCTTTTAAAATGTACTAACAGTTATAAATCACTGTGTTGATATATAAATCTGAAAGGTATATTCACAAATAAAAATTTTAAATAATTTCAAAAATATTCTATTGATTTCCAAGTATATTTATTTATTTAAATGTTGTGAATGCACTAGGTTTTTTTTTTTTTTTTTTTTCCCCTTCCCCGCACCATATGCCATCTTGAACTCCTTCCAGATCTGCTTCACTTATGATAAATTTTGAAATCTGCCCCCCTCCCCCATTCTAATGTTGTTTCAATTGGCTTATATGACATAGCCTTGTCCTCTGATTTGACTGAAGGAGCTATATTAAATGTCATTTTGAAAGTATGTCATCAAAAATAATAACCTATGTCTTTCATAATAGAAACAATGCTAATACTTAAAATCTTAATGGTACTTTCTCATTAAACCAACCTATCATCAACCTGTCGACGAAGTATGACACTTGGCGAGGAAAGGCCGTTCACATATGCTCTCAGAAAGCCCTGATAAAGTGTTATAATTCTAATTCTACATTTATGATAAGTGTTATTTTTAAAAAAAATTTATTATGCAGGCTTACGTTCATAAGTGTGTTATGGAAGAGTTAAAACGAATTATTGAAGATTCAGAAATTATGAAAGAAGATGATACTTTATGGCCACCACCTGATCGAGTAGGAAGACAGGTACTATCTTTTTTCTATTTTAATATTGAATTTCATTTTAATAAAACTGAATGTATATTATCTAAATAACCTGCATATTTGTAATAATTTAGAGAATTTCAGTCATCATTTATATTAATTGGCTCTCATGAATTTTTAAATATTCTATATTGTATAATATGCAAATGGGAAATTTGAACTCTGACACAATCAGCCTACTGATGTTATGTTCATATATATGAAACAATAACTTTCATAACCATTAAAGGAAATGCCTATTCAAAATTCTTTTATATTATCTTGAATTCGACCTGGGATTAACCCAAAGTCACCTATTAGTTTTTCCCCTAAGCCACATGCGATAGCCTTATATAAGCGTTATATAACGGACATGTTCTGGAAGCCTGGTGAGATCATCATCCAATATGACATGCTAGAGTCAGGTGTCCAAAATTGACCAATTAGGAGTTCAATACACCCATACTCCAGGCGTGAACCTAGGATTTTTGCAGCCTTCTGTGTTCTGCTCTAGTCCTACAAACATGTCGAATTTTTTGCTGCGGGATTTTTTCCTTATGTCTGGCGATTTATGGACAATGTAATGAGATGTGTTGATCTGCTGTAATATAATTTCGAGTAAAAGATGTCCAGCACCATTTCCAAGAATTAAAAAACTATACTATGACCAAACCACCACCTCTTTCCTGGCGTCGGATCTTAATTTCTTTCCATTGCCTGTCTGTCCGTCAACCCAGCCAGGACTTGAGACGGCCCCGGTAACGACTACCCATGGTTCAAGTTCACTGATCCTTTAACATTATATATATACAGTGGACGCTCGTTAATTTGAACTCAAAGGTTCTCAGAAAAAAGTTCGAATTATCCGATGTTAAGAGAAAATATATAACTTTAAATGTGTATCACTGAAGAAGAAACTCTCCTAGTATGTATAACCCCAGAAAATATATTATACTATGTTATCTAAAGTTAAACATATTAAAAAGCAATACAGACTTACCTTAATCATAAAATGAAGCAGAAGATATGCAGTATAAAGTAAACTTTTATTAAAAATATGTATTACACTTTGGGGAAAAACTGTAAAATGGATGTTTGGTTCTGTTTATGATGCCTACATTGTTCAGCCATCTTCTCGATTTGAAGTGAACATTTCAATTCATTTTCAGAGGAAGGTTCCATCTGAATAAATGCTTTCAGAGTTTTAATAGAGTTCATTATGGCTTTGTCCATTATGGCCGCATTAAAAATATCTTTCGGCAGGTAAGTAGAGAAAAGCCCTGGCAGTTTCCTACCGAAATTAGTGCATACGTCTTCGTTTACATCAGAGCTTTGGCCACATACAGTTTGATAAAAAATATTGTGCCTTGACTTAAATCGAGAAAGCCATCCATCACTGCATTCAAAATCTTCAATACCCAGTCGACTTGCCAATTCATCAGCCTTCGTCAGCACTAGGGTTCCATTTATCGGAAAATTTCGAGATCTAACATCCTGGAACCATAGCAGTAGAGTTTTTTCTAAAACTTCTTGCGATGCATTTCCCATGCGTTTCCTTCCTCTAGCAAATTTTGATTTTTCCCATGAATCTAAAATTGACTCCTTGTTTTTCAAATTAGTTGACAAGGCATTTTTTTTTAATTCCATAGTCAGCTGCTAACTTTGTTTTACATTCGCCATTCTCTACTTTCTTTAAAATTTCTACCTTTGTCTCCAAAGTTAGGGTTTTGTACTTTCCACGTGTAGACATCCTGAATTTTTCCACGATCACACCACACAATGAGGAAGAAAAACTAGACCCCATTAACTTGTCTGCACTGCAGTTATAACTGACGCAGCTCCCTAGAATCTATAGTAAAGATTAGTTTTTCTGAAATTCTAAGAAAATCGATCCAAATAAAGGAAAATTGCTTTTTCTATTTAGCACTAATAAGAAGGACAATAGCTACTACTGTTTAGCGGACATGCAATAGTCTAGGAATGCAGGCATATGCCTCTTTACACAGAAAAGAAATTTTGACACACAAAATAATAAATACAGTGTGTATTTTCTCCATTAAATGAGGAAAAAGAATTTTTTTTGTCAATTTTTAGTTAGAATTAACGGAAGTGATAAAAATTTAGTTCGAATTAATGAGATATTTTTAACATTAACTCCAATACAAGATTTTTGGGGCCTTTGGATTAGTTCGAATTAACGAGCGTCTGCTGTGTATATATATATATATATATATATATGGGCTGGCTATAGTTCATATGCATAGTTTACTGCATCTTTGACTTGTTAAATAATCATTGGAACTTCTATTCCCATTTTTTAGTCATGATTATGTGTTGGCTTATACATGGATATAACTATTTATTCAACTGTAAAATTAATGTGCTCTTGAAAATGCTATACTTTATTCATCTGTTTAAGAAATCAGCACATGGAAATTTAATTGTTGGCTCATTTATCTAAAAAAAAAAATTCCCCTAATCCTATTCCTTATCAGTCTTTAAGTATGTATGTTCTGAGAAATTCTGAAGTCATATTTGACTTCTCAGTTAAACTATGAAAATACAAGTAAAAGGGTTAAAAGATACAAAAAACTGTATTGAATGGGAGAGAAATGTTTCATTCCCCCCCCCCCCCACACACACACACACACACTCTCGCTCTTTTCCCTATTTATATGTTTGCAGAAAACTTGTTTCAAGTGAACTGTCAAGAAACTTATCTGTAGGATCCTCTCTGAATTTTTGTCAGAATTACAAAAAGTATGTTTCTATGACTCTAGATAACAAAATGTTCTGCAGATTTGATGGAAAATAGAATTTGCCAGTATTCATATGAATATATTCAAAAATGTTTGTTAACTCCTTTTAAAGAAAGCCGTAATAGTCTAGAAAGTTAATACAAAAGGTCGTTCACACTTTATGGAAACGATTTTGATAGTTAAGTTTTATGTACAAATGCCGTATTTTTTACAGAGTGAATTAATTTTGGCTTTACTAGAGACATTTTTATATTGCCATTGAACTTTTCTGTACACTGATGAAGCCTTTTCATATGATCATTCCCATCAGTTGAGCAATAGAAAATTGATCTTTTTTTATTACAGTCATTTAAATACACCCAGGCCTTATTGAGTGTTACCACAAATTTTCATTTTCAGCAGCTAGGTGTTTTTGTATAATTTTCTACTTTTTATTTTTCTTTTGGCAATTTGCTTTGGCTAAAGCAGATGAACTTTAGTTTTAAACATTTTTTTTTAACTTCAAATCTTTATGAATGATTCTACTTACAGTGCCAGAAGACATTCCTAGTTTCGATGCAATGGATCTTTGAGTCAGCAAATATTTTTTTTTTGGATCAGAGACTTCTTTTTCTTGATATTTACCTGCATTCAAACAGTCTTAGGATGAGGTTTCGCGGTCATGTTTTCATTTTTATTTTCAGTTAGACGTTTCTTTCCTTTCAAATTTAATATATTATAAATACCCTTTTTTTTAAATGCCATAACCACAAATTTTACACCATTTTATAATTTATTGATACTAATAGTTCTCCTCGGAAAGCACAGTTACATAACCTTTAAGCCATCTACCAATTTTAGGAGCCATTTTTTAAATAAATCTTTTATTTTACATCCCAATCAAAACAAAACAGTAGCAGATGATTATTCTGAAGTTGTCAAATTTTTATCTCAAAAATGCAAATGACAAAAAGAATTATAAAATTGTTTCTATATATAAAGAACAAATGACCTTCGGTACACTTAAATGGAGCTTATAAGGAGTTGAATCCCTGCTTTTGACCTTGTACAATTTAAATGGGATAAGGGTAAAAGTTTTCTTAAAGTAGCCTAGAACATAAATTGTACTGAATTTGTTAAATACAAAAAACAATTTATTCATTGCATTCTTTTCTTTCTCAAATTATTTATGAATGCCCCAGAAATTTTTTATTCAACAGACATGACCTAATTTTTCTTTAACCTGCCCTGTCTCTGAGAGCTGGAAGTAAATTTTATTAATTTAGAACATGTTAACTCTTCTTTTTAAAAACAATAAAATAAGAAAGAGAAAAGGTGGAGTTGAGATTAAAATCCCTTATTCTGTGTCTTGCATTATCCCTCCAAAGATTATGATAGTCAGTTGCCTAGTGTTGGGAAACTAAAGAATTTTCAACTTCAATGCCATTCTGGATTATTAACCTTTCAAAATTGTAAGCTGCCATATAAATGAGGAAAAAATTATACTGATTTTCAGCAATTTTTTAAATGATTAAAATGAAGTTATTATTTTTCAATCACTGGTGTACTTGTGTTAACTGTAAATATTAATATTTTATAGCTGTAGACTTTAAAATTTTTCTTATAATTATTGCAGAACAATTAAATATGTCATTCTAAATATTCCACTTAATTCTTTTTCAACAGTTTTTCAGCATCGGTTATGAATGGTTTGACCTTATTTTAGGATGTTCTACATTCTTAATCTGATACAATAGTAATTATTTCTGTCTTGGATTGTCCTCAATATTTTAAAATGTTATAAATTATTACCTTTAGGAATTGGAAATTGTAATGGGAGATGAACATGTATCTTTCACAACATCAAAAATTGGTTCACTTGTTGATGTAAATCAGAGCAAGTAAGTTGTAACTTTTGCTGTTTGTTCTTTTTTTAAACTGGATTTTATAGAATGCCACTTGAATATTTATTTTCCATTCATTATTCCATTCGCTTGAAAGAATCATATAAAAGTTAACCCTGTAAGTATGTTTTAAGTAATATGGTTTAAAGTTTTATAAGATTCCTTTGGTCTATTTTTGTCACATACATATGGTATCGGTTTCTCCACAGTAAGCTCAATATTTATGATGCAGATGTTAGAACACTTGAAACTGAGAATTAATGAAGTTGAAGAGTTTAGTATAGTGGCTTCAATTCTTTCCACAATTATAGAAATTATTAGAGTGTGTTTCATTCAATTTTTTTTTTCTTCATGCATTCTAAATTTAAACTGCAAATCATGGAATGTGTTCATACTTTTCTTTGTAAGCGGTCTTGACTGCTCCTTGTGAGTCATCGGTAAAAATGTAGAGAAATTGTGATCATGGAATTCTTTTCTCTCCAACATACTTGTCAGTTATGCCATGCTGAAGAGCTATATTCAAGGATGAAACTTAGTTTCATGGTTTGCTGTGTATACAGGATATATATATATATATATCTTATTATTTTCATGTTAAGGAAGTTTCTGATTTGCTTTCATTTTCTTTTAAATAATGGGAAAGTAAAGACTCTTAACGTTTTTCATAGTCAGTACTATGCACATTTTTTAACTTTCAGGGTTCAGCAAGAATAAGGTAATATCAACAGCAATTGTGAAAGTATTTTGATAATTTTCTTAATTTGCTTTGTAATTTTATGGTGTATGTAATAAATTATCAAGATCAATAACAGATAAATTTAGAATGAGTATTATTTTAAGTAGGCATTTGTTACAGTTTGTATGTTTGAATTTAGGGTGCAAGATTTTTTTTATAAAGCTCTTAAGTTTAAGAAAATGAAAATAATGATTCCCAAACAAGTCCATTGGTTGGGAGCATATGAGATAGGAGATTGGCCAGTGTAATTTTAAAGTAATCAGCTGTAAATGTTCCTTATGGGCCTAACTATAGATATGGTCATTTTATAAGGACATATTTTGAAAATATTTCTACAGTATAGGTTGCTGAATATTTTTACTTATCTTTATATCCCTTATAAATTTAATTGTGCTGCTGGTTTGTTTTTGTTTTTCACTTATTTTTAAAAATAAAAAATTTTGAAAGATGTTAAATGTTACTGTAAATTTAAAATTTATTTCTGCAATTCAGATTGAACAGAATTCATGCTTACCATAAGTACATTATTTACATTTCCAATTATTCAAGGGGAGGCCTGGGAGTGTCTTACTAGTTCAAAGCCTGTTGTTCTAGATTTTCCCCGTCATGTATCCGTGGTATTATTTCGTCTGTTGACTGGGAGCGATTGTTTGAATGCCCACCTTCACAAAATTGGTCTTAAAGAGGACACTCCTAGTCAGTACTCTATTCTATGTGACGCTGGACAATATATGGATAACAAGTATATCAATGAATATACTGTATTAATGGCTTTTAATTCTATTGTTCTGAAGTATTGGGAAGCTAGACCAAGGCTAATGGCTAAGTGGCCCAAATGCCCTGGCATTTGTATAAATAAATATTTCCAGCTATTATTTCTTTTGTTACTTAACGTTAACTCTGCCAGAGAAAAAATTCTTCCTACCTCAGCTATTCACCATGTTAGAACACAGGTAAATAATAAATTATTTTTTACATGGGATTATTCAATTTTCTTCCATTTCCATGGGTATTCATTCTAACATTTAATGTGATCAAAGCAGAGTAAGTTGGTCTTTTTTATTTTCTTTATAAAATACCTAACTGATATTTTTTTTTCAATCCTATTATTCTTCAACACCTCTTCTTATCCAATTAAAAATCAGTCAAAATGAACATTTCATTCTCTCCCCCCTCCAGTCAAGTAGCTGGGCAATAGCTAAACAACTTGGGTGTTGTGAGTCTACAATACCAAACTCTGCTGGTTTGGTATTGGCAATGTTTTAGGTCTTCTGGAATCAGCTTTTTGAATGTAGTGTTAGTCTGTTTAGCTTCCCATGATTCAAATAACATTCAACCCAATCTTCAGTCATGTAACTTAATTCCTAATTCTTAATACATTGCAGTTAATCTCATATATTAAGGTGAGTGTGGTATGAGAATCAAGGAGATATAGAAATTGGACAACTACTTATACCTCTCAAGATTCAATAGATCATAAGTTATTGCAGAGGACTTTAGTAAAGCTAATCAGTTTCAAAATGCCCTAGAGAGTGTTGTAGTTCTATATGTGCATAATAATATGGTATTTGCATTCTCCTTATATTCCTGGCAAGATGTTTATATACATAAATGCTGTTATTTTAATTCATATGCAATTGTAATAATTGCATTTTACTTATAATGATCCAATCTATTTTCAGTGGAAGCTTTAATTAAGCATCTGGTTTCAGCTCTGAAAAATCCATTGACAAAGTAATTGTTAATGCATTTTATGCTTTATCAAAAATTGTATACAATATGGAATCACAAATGCTACAAGTGTGCCTTTCTACCTTTGAAAGAATGAACTCTTTGTTCAAAATTGTATGAAATTGCTTCTTGATGTATAGATTTAGAATATAATTCCTGGTATTCTTTTATGCATACATGCTTGTTTTATGTAAATATATATACAGACTTCTCTTTTTTTTTTTTTTCTCCTTAGGGATCAGGATGGATTACGATGCTTTATTATCTTGTTCAAAGATTTGAAATGTTTAGTGTTTTCTTTAATTGGATTGCATTTTAAAATTAAACCAATATAAATTTATAAACTTCTTTTGCTATCTGATTAAAGTTTTGTTCATTTGTGTACCTCCATTCTCCTTATGTCTTTTAATAATATAAAATGCAACATGTCTAGTGTTGTGAAATATAATAAAGAAATGTTTCCAGCATTTGAGCAAAGAATCTGAAATTGGTATATTCATGAAATTTTATATATGTATATATAAATTTATTTCAACCAACAATACAAATGTTTTTCTCCCTTGAATAACACTGCTCTTTTCACACAATTTAAAAGAACAAATATATAAAGCAACAAATTTTTATTATTTGTTCTATTTTCATCAGTAATGTAATGACAGTTTCTAATAGAGCTCCTAAATTATCCTTTCTATTAAATGATCTAAAACAAAATTGACATTGAGGGGGCCTCTCTCCAGAATGAATACGTTGATGTCTTAGATAACTTATCCTTTCTGGTTGCAACATAATCACAGTATGGACATCGATAGGAGTTTTTTGATGCTGCAGAATTTTTTATCACAGATGTTCCTAATATGTGATATATGAGATCTGTTGTCAGTTCAGTAATTCCCTGTAAATGGGTAAAAATTATATTAGAGAATAGTCACATAAATGTAGCATTATTATTAACTGATTTGCTTGAAAAGAATCATAAAAACTTAAAAATAAAAATCTTAGTGGATAACAGTTGTGGTTTCATACAATATCTCTATGAAATTACATTTTATAACCATAATACAGAAAATTACTGAATATAAAAGAAACATGCTTATAAAAACAATCAAAACTAAAAGAAATGTGAAAGATAATTTATTATTTTGATAGGGATATAGCTTAAATATTAAATATATTTATTCAAGAGAACAGCTTGCTTGCATGAATGAGTTTTTTGGTGCATATTCTACATTGGTATTGTTTCATGATTTGCTTAAGTACTTGGTAGTATGACTTACGAGTAGTGTTTAGCTTTTCCCAAGATTGTTTTTTAAAGCATTCATGCTGAACAAAGCTGTTGCAATATGAGCATAATAAAACCATTTTAGTATAACTTTCTGACAAAACTCTCAGATATGACAATTAAACCACTGAATAATAAACAGGCAACAATTGACTAACTTCTATCATTCCAACTGAATTGCACAAAGTACATGTTTTATTGTACAGTTTGAAACTATGCTGTAGTTAACTTTGACAATCTGCAGTCCCCATGCTTAGCTGTAAGGAATGTTTCTTAAGGGTGTTTTTTCTCTATAATGAATTGGGAATGTTAATAATTTTGAACTCTGTTTTGCGTAGGAGATAACTTCCCTGCTGTCAAGCTTAATTTTTTAAAAATAACTACTGTAATTTAATTACAATAGTTAATTAAGTCCAGTTAAAAAAAAATCAAGGTTTTAATAAAATATACTTTCTTCATTTAACATCATTAATTTCCAAAATTGTAACAGGAGGACTGAAGATCTATTAGGTTTTCTAAATCAATTTATTTTGGAAGTTTGTAGATGGACTCTACTTAAAAAAAATTATTAATATCAATCTTACACATAAAATAAAACTTGTAATTTTATGAAATAAACAGATTAAAAAAATTAATGTATAAAAGTTATTATGCCTTAAGAAATTGTAAGCATCATCTTCCAAAGAACCATTCTAAAATTTCAGCTCTTAGTTACAGATAGCAAAACAATCAAATAAATATTCATGGTCATAAATTATGTTTCAAGTAGATAACCACCAATTATTAGTCATTCAGATATGACAAGTCTGAGTTAGCCAGTTGATTTCTTTAGTCAATTCAACTTTAAATAAAAAATAAATTAGTTAAGTACATTAAAAAATTATACAACACACAGTTTGTTCTGAAATTTGCCAGTATAGCAAAAAAAGCAGTTGTATAAATGCTTTATATATTCAGTTATATGCATAGATTTATCTATACAATTTTAAATTGACAGTATGAAAAGAAATAAAAAGGGAAATTCTAGGAACCATACAGAGCATGCAGTAGCATGGAGACTCATAAAAAAATATTACAATGCATAAGAGATCTAACAATTCTTATTTAAAGTTTATTCTATGATGGTAGTGTAAATAATATTCCTTGTTTATCAGTCAGAAGTTTTAATTTCTGATACTGTTTTATAATTTTCTATGAACAATCATGTGCCTTTAAGATTTTGTTTAGTGTAAATCCATATGAACAAATATGACATTTACAAAGGTCTTTCTTTGAATGAGTAAGTTTGTGATTTTTGAAGCTTGTTGTCTATCAGTAGTATAGCTGCACATCGAACACTGATACTTGGTATCAGAGTTTCCTTTTTCTTTTTTGAGCAAATCCCAGAGAAATAGTTGAAAGTCAAATGCTGGAACCTATACTTGTACTCATTGCCTGTAACAGAAATTAAATTTTTATTTGATCTGACATTTTAAAATATTTCAATGAAATTAATACAATTTGAAACCATATATTTTGGATTGGCATTTGAACCATAGGTTGTTATATTAAGAGTATTTATTAGTCATTTAATCGGGATTGGTGCAATATAAAAATATTTAGTAAAATTTATATTTTAAAATCTTGTAAAGTTTTTCTAAATTTTAAAGTTTTCTTATCTAGTTTTTCTGAGAGGGAATAATAAATTTTTTAGGTCTCACTGTTCCCATTACATGATGCTTTAGTATGTTTATTTTAGCTATGTTAAATTATCACATGAAATTTTATCTGACAGCAATACACACATTACTCATTTTTTCTGTACAAACATATTCATGACACAACTATCAAGCAGCATCTCACTAAACTGCCTTCCTCAGCATGAAAAGGGTATCTCAATTTTTTTCGATTTTTACAGTCTTTCTTGCTTAGTAATGTTTGCGACATTATTCCTACGCAAGCCTTATCTTATTTAGAAATAATAGAAAATCATTAAAGAAATGACTTATCTCGAAAAGCTGTTGAAGTCCTAAGGGAATTGACCATATCTGTCTTTTTTCTCAGAAAAAAAATTAAGATTAAGGAAAATATTTGTATAACAACCGTAAGATTACAATATTGCACTAAATTCAGTATTGAGTTTGTTATATAATTTTGAGCACCTGATATCTACTTTTAATTACTAAATTATTCCTAAGTGAAACAAAAATTACTGAACAAAACAAATGCTCACTGTAGATTATAAACTTTAATATCTTTTCTAAATATATATGCATATACAAACTTTCTATACTATGATTTTATAAAAATCAAAATTTTAAAGGATTTTTTTAAAATGAAAAATGTGTTTTATTTGTTAAACACAGTTCTGAGTAATCTTGATTCCTTTAAAAAATTTTTAGTTTAAATTTGCTTAAATTGAAATTGTTTGACATTTTTTATAATTAAGTAATTTATAACTCATTTTCTCTGTAAGGGATTGAGGGTCTTTTATAATTTTTTTACTATCATCCCTCACTGCAGGGAGGGAGGTGAGCAAGAAATATAAAACTTTAAATAACTGTAAGATCTGCCAAATGTGTTTATTCATTCTGATGTATAACATGCAAGAAAAAACAAATCTGAATAAACCATTTGCAAAGAAATTTACTGCACAATTAGAAGATAATTTTTAACAACTTAACCATTTTCATAAACCTGAAAAATATTTTATAAAAAAAAAATTAATGATCATTTTATCAAACTCAGTTGAAAACTGAAGAAACAAATTACACTACCAAGTATATAAAAAGGCATGATAGACTATATACAGAAGCATTTCCTTTCTTTATGTATAGACAGTGTAAATTAGATAATTTTTCATGTCAAAGAATAGTCAGTTAATGTCTCAAAATAAAATGCTCATTTTGATTTATCTGAAAAGTTTGCATTGCTTTCATATTGTAAATTTTAACTCCTGTAAGAATTACACAAAAACAATGCTATACTTATAGTCAGCTTACATAATCTTTTTTCCTCTTGATAATATTCTTAGAATAAAAGTTTCATAAATTTTAAGAGATTAGTAAAGTTATTATAAAGGATTCTTTATCAGGGTTTATACTCTTACAGTACATACCATGAACATCAACTTCAATAATAATTTTAAGTATAGTTTTCAGTTTGGAAAATTACAATTAATAAAACATAAATAAGCATATTTAAATAACTGTTCAATTGATTAAATTTTTGAATTAGTATTTGACATGGCATTCAAAAATCTTTAAATTATTGAGTTGTTAAAAATATCCATGATCTTGGACACTGAGTTATCCAGCATTCTTTATTAAATAATATGAAGGGAGAGGGTCCAAAAGTATACAGCATTACTATAACAAGAATACACCTGAATATAATTACGATATTTTCATAAATGGGAGGGGAACGGTATCTTATTTTTCTAATATAAGGCAATTAAAAACAAGCCATTCTGCAGAAAAAAAAACACCTCACTAGTATTAAACAAACAGTCCAATCTAATTTTTAAAGTAATTTTCAAAATCCATTGCAGCGAACATTAGGACTTGAAAAACTTTATAAGAAAACAAAACAAAATGCTTTTTATTGTAACTTTTATTCTGTAACTTTTTCTCTATTTACAAATTTAAGATTAATACAGGGTACGTTAAATTCTGAGGTGTTTCAGAGTTGTAACTGTCACTAAAATATAAAGAAATCCATTAATCAAACATAATACTATTTTAAAAAAGAAGTGTTAAGTACATAAACATATAATAGGATATATGCACATTATCTTGTTGCTATGTTGCTTCCTACCACCAACCTTAACACACTATTGATATATTGTAGCTGAGCTCCATAAACCTATTTAACAGTAATGGTTAGGGTAAGATGTTATGTGCATATCCCCTACACATACAATAAATCTTTAAACTGAATAACATAATTATTTCATATGGTTTTTAAAGTATTTAAGCCACTTTAAAAGTTGCATCATAAATGTTTAAAAATAAATACTGCTCTCCCACCCACCCCCAAAAAATACATGTTACACTATTTATTCTAGTATATAATATATATACACTACTTGACAATTGCTAAGATACAACTGGTTTTTTCAAAATAGCATTCCTGACAGCAGACCAATCACAGTAAAATGAAATGCAGGGTGTAATAGGGCAGGATCTTTTATGTGTATAAAAGGCAGTGCACGAAAACTCTTTATTCATTCAAAAGTTCATGCAGTTAAGTGTGACGAAAATAGCGTCGTATGTTGTTAAAAGTTATTTCTGTGAAAATCAGTGTGGTGTGGCAATAATCAAGTGCAAAATGTCTGCAAGATATCATTTAGTGCGTACGATCGTGGACGAGAAGTTGGACGGCTCGAAGCATCCCAAAGTGTGACTACTGTGGCCAGAATAATGGGAGTGGCAAAAAGTGTCATATCGCGATTAAAAAAGGCTGCTGAAGGCAGAAATGCTATGTGAAAGAATGCCGGTGGTTGTGGAAGGAACACCACACCTCAAGAGGATCGACATGTATCCCTATTGGTGAAAAGGAACAGACATCTCATTCCTAGTCAGATAGCTGCAGACCTTGCAAAAGCTACCGGTACAAATGTATCAGCCAGAACCATTTTTAGGCGATTAAATCAGGTTGGTTTGTATGAACGGAGGCCTGTTCAATGCTTCCCACTTCAACCCTGCTATCGTCGAAAAAGATTACATTGGTGTAAGGAACATATTGGTTGGGGTCAGCAAGAGTGGTCCAGAGTGATTTTCTCTGTCGAATCCTGTTTCACCGTGACAAGTGATTCTGGCCACCAGTTAGTGTGTGGAAAGAGAGAGGAACACGTTATGCACTACAGAAGGTTCAGGAACGTCATCGGTATCGTCAAGGCATGATGGTGTGGGCAGGTATTATGCACAATGGGAAAACACCACTTCACATCTTTGAGCGAGGTACTGTTACATAGCAGCAGTATTGCAGAGAGATTATTCTGGATCATATGCGTCTTTTTAGGGGTGCGGTAGGTCCAGATTTTTGTTTATGGATGACAATGTATGCCCACATAGGACCGCTGAAGTATCAGACGCACTAGAAAGTGAAAATATTGAACGTATGACATGGCCTGCTTACTCTCCTGACCTTAATCCTATAGAGCATGCCTGGGATGCTCTTGGCAGATATGTTTCTCAAAGAACTGGCCTTCCCTGAACCATGCAAGAACTGAAAATCGCCTTGAGAGAGGAATGGGATAATATCCCCCAAGACTCCTCATACTTTAGTAGACAGCATGAAAAACAGATGCAAAATGTGCACTAGTGTCCTAGGAGGTCACAGACCTTATAAGTACTCATACTGTTCAATCTGGCAGGAAGATCCATTTTTTGTGACTGTTTGGAAATGCTCAAAGAGCATTTTTTTTTTGTCTTCCATTTTCTTCTTTTTCCATGTGACAAAATCTGTACCATTTTGCATAATAAATAATGCACAGTATCTCTACTAAATATGTACTACGTTCATTTCTTCAAATCAATGTTTATTATGAAATATTCCGAAAAATGTGACTCTTCCTTAGCAATAGTCAAGCAGTGTGTGTATATATAATATAATATAATAATAACCATACTGAAAAGAAAAAAAAATTCCAATACATGTTACTCTTTTTTCTATAAGTAAACATATTTTTGGCCACTACTGAGTTTACTTTAAAATACTTTAAAGTAAACTCTTTAAACACAGATTTAGTTATTTAATTGATATATTACTTCTTATATTTACTTTACTATATTTCTTATTTACACTTTTAAATATAATGCGTACAAATTGTGGCTAATTTCTAAATTTAAAATAGAGGATCAAAAATATAAGTTGCTTTTTCTCCTTGTAACAAAACTTTCATGAACCTTTGATTCTTACCTATGCATATAGATGTCCAACAGGTATATGTATTTTGGAATTATTCATGCTAATAACAAATATTTTAGAAATTTTGATTTTTATTAGACAATATGACAAACTGGTGAAGTAAATTGCTAATACCTGAACACTCAATAATTTTGGTGCAACTACTCATATTTATAAATGCAACAAGAATATTCTTGTAATAGCTTCAATATTAAAAATGCTTAAATCTTTAAAAATTCATTTTTGTTCAATGAATTTAAGAAGTGAGCACTGAGTTACATATTCAAAAAAAGTAATGGATTGTACAAAACTGTTAATGACACCTGCAGTTTAATACAACTTAAAAAATTTTATACCCATAACAAATATTAAATTAAAAAAAACTTTTTGAATTAAATGTCAATTGAATCATTAAAAGTTCAATTGTAGATTGATATATGTATGGATGTTCTACAAGCTATTTAATTTACAACATTAAATCTAAAGTAGTAGATTTGTTGATTGTATTAAAATACATTTGTCTCCATCAAAGAAATTTTTATAGCCTTTAAAACTAAAATAGTTAAGCATTCATAAACTAAAAAAAATTGATAAAACATTTTGCAATAGAAATTTTTCAGTTATTGTAAGCTGATTTTGATTTATTAACAAATGAATAAGTATTCTTACATAAAAATTATGACGTAATGTATTACCAATAAAGTTTATAAAAATATTAAAATATAGGAAATACATGTTTAAATCAAGTTATAAATGAAAACAATTACAGTAAAAAATTTCTTCTTTCCTTTAGAAAATTTGTGCTAGAAAAAAACCAGCAACATGAATGTAAGAAATTGCAAGATGGAAAAAAGATTTGGATATCTAATTAAACTCTCACTTTTAATATAGTGAATACATTACAGCATATATTAACTAGTAAACTCTAATCCCAAAAAATATAAAGTTAACACTAACTGTTATGGTATATTAAAAAAAATAAAATTTACCAGTGCTAATGCAATTATCTGCATTTTATGCTTACAGAAAACAAAGCACTTTACATGATATAAGGCAATTGAAAGTACAAAATTTTCATACAAATAGAAAGATTCATTGACAATATTCTTAAACCAGAATTACTACTAAAGATAAACTCATTAAATATTTTAAAGTATTCACACTTAGTTTCAATATTTATAAATAGTTCAATATTTATATAAAAATTTAAATAAAATTCTCCCTCATGCATCCTTTAATAACCAAAACAAACAGCTTCTTAAAATCATATAAATGTATTATAAAACGGTAATTAGTTATGAATTAATATAGTTCCTCATAAGGATACAAAGCATTGTGTATGATATCTATGAACTATTCAAGAAGTTAATTGTCCATAGAGACAAGCGCACGTAATGCTACTGCCAATTTGAAATTTTTTGCTAGTATTAAGAAGCTGTGTTTTTATCATCTTTCTCGTGTAAGTACTGCAATACAAAAAGATAATGCAATCAACCTTTAATAACTACTATAAAAAGAATTCCTTATTTCATATACAGTGGTACCTCGACTTACCAGTTCTTTGAGATACGAGCATTCTCTCAGCAGATTTTATGCTTTGAGTCACAAGCTAAAATTTGAGTTATGGGCAAGCTTCAGAAATGTCACCGCTAGTTTGCATAGTGAATGCCATGTTGCGAACTCATCAAATGAGAACACAAGAAGCATATAATATTACAACCTTAATGTACAATTATTATACAATTATATACATATTATTCTAAGACTACTATCCAGTCTTAAACCAAGAGATTAACATTCAACAATTATCACGCAGGACAGCTTGCTCTGCCCACACTTGAGTCACCGTTCGAAATCGAACAGCATCCAACCTCTCTTGCAGAGATACTGTCCGACCACGGAAGCAAGGTCCCTGGAAGCTGTTACGCATGCGCGAGAAAAGCTAGTCTACTTAGAAAATAGGGGGAAATTTTCGGATGTGTTTGTTTGTGAAATACGGAATGTATTTCAGACTGCTTTTTGTCCGTAATTTTAAGTTATTTTTTAAAACTTTATTTTTGATCGAATATGTGAATAATAATTTAAAAATAAAAAGAAAGAAGCAAATCTATTTAAAAAATAGGAGTTTATAGGAGTGGATATTTTCGGATTACATCAATCAAAATTATCTAAAGCTACGTTTTCGGTAGTCCTTTTTTCTGAAGTTTCCTCGGAGATTCAAATTTTGGAGTTTCTTCACCCTTTGCTTCTCTGCGTATTCTTTTTACCGGAGATTGATATCCCGGTCATTTCACTAGCTCTCTTTAGGGATTGCGAAAGTGGAACAATAACATTTCCTTCTAGTGCTTCTTTATCACACAATTTAATTACATTGTGTATTATACGTTTACAATCACTACGGAACGACTTATTCCGAGCAGTTGTGTTGGGTAAAGGATCCATTAATTTTAATGTAATAATCAAAATAACAGATGAGGAAAAAGCAAGCAAGCGCAGTTATGTAACCGATTCTAAAGAATGTCGAGAGACTACGAGACTTTTCCCCCTCCTTCCTCAGCAGCCTTACTACAGCGTGAATAGAATCGTCTTGGCACTATGCCAACCGTGGTTCTTCGTACTGTGGTCGGACTGTAGCTTCAATTCCCTCCCTCACACTGGAACTCCCAGCGGGGTCTACGGGATAGGATAAACTAGGTCCTAGGATCGCAAGCTCTCTCCTTTCTATGGATTCCGAAGAAATGGTCTTCGAGAGATTCTAAGAAAGAGGAATCTGGATATTACAGCCACAGTGAATGATGTAACAATCACCCAGCTTCCGTGTCTCACTTATTCACTTTAAGAGGGTAGCAAAAGTGAGGAAAGTGTGGCAAACAGGTCAAAAATCAATGTTTAAGATTTAATTTTACAGTTCAGCCTTTCTCTCCTTTTCCATCAGCATTTTCAAGTCTGAACTCCAAGGTAAATATTGTACACGTAATAAAACAAGATTATTGCAGTACATTCTATTATATTGCATTTTTATACAATGTTAGTCAATTTTAAAACATGTAACAAAAATTGTGTTTTGGGAGAGCCCAGAATGGATTAATGGCATTTCCATTCATTTCAATGGGGAAAATTGATTTGAGATATGAGTAACTCAAGTTACGAGCTCCATCACAGAATGAATTAAACTTGTAAGTCAAAGCACCACTGTATTTTCAACATAATAAATCAACAGAGTGTCATTAAATGTTGAAATGTATTATAAATGTCAGGCATTTCAATTTTCAGACTATTTTGATACAGTTATTTGTCATGAACAAAGAAATGAAAAAAGCAAGTTTTCAGTTTATAAGTCATGGATATGAAACTGTAACAATATATTCACAATCAAAATGACACTAGAAATTTTGCAGGTTTGATATCATCAGTATACTATTCAAACACATCACAAGACAATGAAAATAATTCTAATATATACCAGATTTTTTTATCAAAGTTGATATGTATTCACGTCTAAGTCTTCTAGCATGTCATACATATTATGTTTTACGCTTTGAAAAACATTATCCATCTCAATAGTTATGTTTAATATCACTATAAATGCAATTCAAATTATAACAGATAACTTTCCGAAGAAAATAATAGAACATACCAAACGATATATATACGTATTGCCGTATTAGTAATAAATAAGTTAATTTGGCAAAATAAATGCACCTTTACAAACAGAATCTAAGTACTATACGAAAATTTTAACTTAATACATGACATAAATCATGCAAGTCACAGAATGCATACATATCTTCAGATGTGTGAAACAAAAAATTTTCCCCGTCAATAATTAAAATCAACATAATTTAGGTAAATATCTAATAATTTCATGTATCATCCCAACACTTTCTATGAGTAATACGCTTTTCCATTATATCTTAACCAAGAATATTCTGCATTTGAAAAGATCAAATTGTCAGTGACTACATTTCATCCAGCCGAATTTCCCAGAAATTTAAACGATATTTTCATTTTGATTTGACAGACAGTGAAACGTCTCCGTTAAATAACAGTTACACATATAGGACCGTCAACCGGTAATCGTGCATGCACCCTTCATAAAAGACGTGATCGTATGTTGAACAGAACGTTGACGAATGGTGGAACGATAACTATGAAAGTAAACCTAAAAAAACATCAGACTTCAGACGTTCTCTCTCTCTCTCTCTCTCTCACTAATAATTCCATAGCCACTTTTTTAATTCATGAGAGCTATCATTGACAAGTTCTCATCCCTAGAAGTGACATTTGTCGTAAGCTGATTGTGTCAGCA
>OU015497.1:37415092-37417592 GCA_907164885.2 Dolomedes plantarius
TGGAGGAATTCCTTTTTCAAAGACGCCTGTTTGTTGTCACTGCCATAATAAAATACACCACTCTTTAAATTATTTTTAACGTAGGATTACGTTCCTCAATAACGGTCCTCCGGAAAGAAAAAAATTCGGAGTCCGTCGCGAGTTATAATTTTGGCAGCGTGCCAAACCCAGTAGCAGTAAACAGTTAAACAGAAAAGTATCAAAATGCGTCAAAAAAAAAAGAAAAGAGGTAAGCAAAGATAAGTAATCCTACGTTAATAACCCGCAGTAGTTTCGTTAGAAGAGACTACCTGAAATATTTTTTTCGCAATTTGCATATCGCGCCAAGTGATATAATTAGGGGTACGTAAATTTCGCATAAAAATATCAAAATTTCGCAATTTATTTGTAAATAAAGATATATATATATATATATATATATATATATATGTGTGTGTGTGTGTGTGTGTGTGTATTAAAAAATTTCGTATTCATTAAAAAAATCACAATTTTACTTACTTGATTAGATAAGTATCAAAATTCTTAGTTAAAAGCTAACATTGTAGTAGTGTCCACATTCTCTTCCTTAGTCTTTAGCAATAAATAATAAGCAGATTTCGAGACTGCGATCTCTCAGTTAAAGACCGTGGATGGTCTTAGATAAACAATTATACTAATAAATTATTACTATTATTACTTAATTTCGCTGAAAAATCCGTTTATCCCCCAGCTTTTGCCTAAAAGTAGTAAAAAAAAAATAATAACTTTCTCCGTTATGCGCTCATATCGGCACATTTCGCATTTATTCGCATCTATTACGTAAATACGAAAATTACGTATCCCTAGATATAATGTTTGTTCAATTATATTTGCTCAGTACAGTAGGCTGAAAATATAAAATTTCCTCAGAGTATTGCATCAAAAATTATAAACAACCTCTCCCACGAGCCTACAAATTATTGATGTCGCAACACGCGAATTACCTAAATTGAACATCTCGAAGACAGATCCTTTTCTGCAGGGTTCGACATTTTCGACAGGTATAAATTGATTAGTAGAGGACAATCAAGTTTCTGATTGCGTCGATACAAAGCATTCCATTTCACGGCAGACAAGCGAGTTTTTTTTTAATTTCATTTTATTGGTTTACCCGTTGATGTTTAAATGGAAATGGGGAAAGTTCACTTTTTTTCTTTTGGCATCATTTTTCCTTTGATCAATAAACATTTTTCTTTGAAAAGTTAAAGTATTCCAGGAGAAATGAGGTTTTTGCGGCGCTCTAGACATGCCGCAGGCTGGAGAGAGAGAAAAAAATAGCAGTTCTATTTAGAACTTTAATTTGTTCTAAGAAGGAAAAAAAATGCAAGTAGCTAATCTAAATAGTGAAGGGAAGAATCCGAAAAAGTTTGAAAAGTTTATTTTCTATTGAAAAGTTGTCAAGAATAAAATCTTAAAATTAGAATTTTACTGTGGAAATTTTCACTTTGAATGAATGAATTGGGAATAAACAGAAGCGTGAAGGTTTAAATCAAATGAAATCGTTGAAAGTATTGCTCACAGTTGAATAAAAATAAATAAATAAATAATAAATGTGCGTTTACTAAACTAATTGAGCTTTTCTAACTATTCTAAGTTTTTAACTAACTTCTTTTCTTGAATTATAAAAATTGTTCGTGGCACAAATGACTTCTTTTTGAAGTTGTTTACTTAGAAGTTGTTCAATAAATCAGTTTTGGAGCAGCGAAACTTAAACATAAAAAAATAATAAACCTCATTATAAAAGCATGTCAACTTTTTATTCTGAATATCGGGGAGCAATATAAATTTGATAAGTATATTGATCGCTGTACACATAAAATATTTTTAAAAAATGTTCAAGATGAACAACTTCAATCAAACCTATCGATGTCCAAGAAACAATCAATTTTTCATGTTTATCCATGTTTATGCAATTGAAAAATGTATTTCACAAAATAAAGAGTCCCTCACGTCATTTCAGTTAGGGATGTACCGAACTGAAGAATTCGGGCTCGATTCCCGTCATTACACATGATCTTACATACAGAAGAATTTCAGTGATATATTTTTTTAAATAAGTTCTATATCGAACATCAGAATTAATTCTGAAACTGAGTAAGAGATCTGATTTCAGAAAATCGTATCTAAATAAATTCAGACATTTCAGATGCCGATCGCCTTATTAAGGTAGTTCTTACCTTTCACTGAAAAACTGTTCCCTGGTGGTTACACAAAACCTTTTCAAACACAATTTAACATAGAAGATAGGATGGTCAGTATCAGAATTTATTTAAAAATTATTTTAGACACTTAGAAGTCAAAATATAACTGTTCTTTTTTTTCTTTTTCCTTTTTTTTTAAGGGACCCCTTGCCGATATGTCAAGTCTGAGAAACGTTCCAATGAGTCTTTTGAAACGAGCTGCGTTTTACTTTTGTCACATACATGTATATATATATATATATATATATATATATATATTTTTATATATGTGTGTGTGTGTA
>OU015497.1:37420092-37437592 GCA_907164885.2 Dolomedes plantarius
CATTTTTTAGGACTCAAAAACTTTATCTCCGAGTTGGTCCTTTCAGTCTCCTTCAAATATATGTACACGATTTTCGTGATATCACTGACAATGTTTTTTACGTTCAACTCGTCTACAAATTTATTTTGCATTCTTGGATAAATAGCTCGGAGAGGGAAATAAGGGTGTTTGGATAGCTCAGAACATAATCTGTACGTTTCATTTCTTGAAAACTGTAGATTTTTACTCGTCGACAGCTTAACTTCTCAATTACCTGAAGAAAAACCTGTAGAAGCTCTGAATTTTATAATTCACCACGGTGTGTGGTCGAAAGACGGTCAAGATTAAAACTCTTATAAAAACTTAAAGCTTGAACACTAAGGGGGTGGGGAGGGGGCGTAAAAGAAAAGCTGTCTGTGTGGCCATTGATAGCGATCAAAAGACTATCAATATTGCAAGATAGATGGTGAAGTTATTTTATGGCCCCCAATCAAACTTTCAGATAATGGTCAAAGTTTCATTTCAAACGAAAATTATGGTGGGGAGGTACTTGGTAGACTGTGAACAGGAGCAGGGAAATCGGGGACCAATTGGGGAAGGAACTGCTAAGAGAAAAGCAGCCCTCTGTCCAATGAGAGAATAAGGGGCGGGCCTAAATGGCCCCGGTAAACGGACAACAGCTCCTCCAAGAAAAAAAAAACGAGAGAAAGTCGACAGATTGCGCTGGCTGTTTTCCTAGAGCTCGGACGATATAGAGTGCCGATTGAACTGTCTCGGAGTCTAGCGGTAGTTCCTGGAATCCGACATGATGATCCTGAGTATCACATGATATGGGCCCCTGTCAACGAAGTCATTTCATCGCTGTATTCTTCAACAGTAGTAAATGTCTCCCGATAGATCCTAAAAATAATGACTTTGACCAAATAGTTTGCCTCTGCTTCTGATTCCTCAGGTGTTAAATGGTGATACGAAGGGGAGTCTTATTCTGTTATTAATTACACTTTAAAAGAATTTTTAGCATTGTCAAATAAATGTATGATAAAAGCCAATTCTCTGTGTTTCCTTGCTTGCCCCAACACATGCACGCATCCATTGTTTTAAGGGGACAGTGGACCTTCAAACCTAACTTTTTTGTTTTGAATGGATTTGCTTGAAATTTTAATATGTGATTAGTACCATAGATAAGTAAAAGTGGTTAAAATTTAAAGATGAAATATTAATAATTTATGAATTATGAATTATTAATTATATCAAAAATTGACCTAATTAAAAATGTTTCATGCTCATTTCTTTTGCATATAATATGGTAATTTTTATTTACAGGATGCCTTATAGAACTAACAATGAAACTTATTGCTTGTTTTAAGCTTTTATTAAAAATATAAAGAGAAAAAAATAATAATTAGTGTAAAAAGCCTTTTTATCACGCAAAATACCTATAAATCATCTTTTCAAGTACAAAATTTAGAAATTCTGAGCTACGAAGCATAATTTTTTTTCAATAATATTTATTTGATATACAGTTAAGTATATAAAACTTAAATTTCAAAGCAATACGATGATTAGAAATGCGCCTGGAGCAGTTTGAATATTCGTATGACATGAAAATTTTTATTTTGAGAAAAACACATTTAAAGTTATTGCTATTAGTAATCACATAATATCTAAATTAAATACAAATGCCTATAACTAGGAAAGTAATCACAGAAATTAAAAATTCTTTTTGCAACACATTCCTACTCGTCCGTAGTTTCACAATTCAATAAAATAAAAAAATCGATTTTTTGGACAAATTTCACAATTTTGAAAGTCCACTGTCCCCTTAAGGTTATTTTACAACCTACAAAACCTATTCCAAAGTGACTGAAATTATTGAACTTTACAGACAGATGTATTAAACCTATCAAAACAAATCAAAATAAACTAAATTATTTTCCGTAACAGGCTCCGTAATAAACTAAAGCAGTTTAAGTATCAGACATTAAAAGTAAAATGAAATGATTCTAGCAGCATACCTGAGATACGAATTCAAGGACAAAAATTTTGACATATTAACAGAAATGTCAAAATTTATATTGATTTTTTTTAAATGTCACTTGTACATCCCCGGGATATTCAAAACTTCAATTCGTTCCTCAGACTCTCCGTTCACATCTTCACATCCTCGGCGAAATATTGTTCTTAACCATTTGCTTTGTCCCTTATTGGAGGCAATTAGTTGGTCCAAATTTACTCTCTAGCGCTTAAAATAACGATCTCCCTTTTCATTAAAACAAAAATGATTGTCTTTCATTTTAGAGAACTGTGCGGCTGAGGCAGAGCTTTGTTATTTACTGGAAGTATAGTCCACGTTCGGGAGAAAATTCGAGTCTAAATTAGTTTGACAACACATGGCTTGAAATTAAGTTTTTTTCAGTATCGCCGAAGGAGCGTAATGCTGGTTATTAGCGCAAATCGGCGTTTTTAAAAATGGGATCGCTTAACGAAACAACGTTGTAGGGAATTCTAATTCTTTATCTTTGAGCTTTTTTGCAGGGGGTGGGAGACACAAATGGGTGATATTTTATTTGCGAAAAATAAAGTGATTTTGGTGTATTTAAGATTTAGCGAAGAAGTAAAGAGACGATATTTTCTCCTCGTTTAAATGCTGTCAGTAATCTCACTAATCAACCAGTTTAAAAACAAAGGAATTATCCATGGGTTGAAATGACGTCCTTTTAAAAAAAAAGTACTTTTTTTTTAAAGTAGTAGAAAAAAATGTCTTATGTGATATCAAAAACCATAAAAAGCGGGACCTGTCCTAATGAATTTGACTGTTATAATTTAAAGACATAACTCAAGATACTGAATTACTTTGAATTCTAGCGTTTCACATAAAGAAAACTTTGATTTTTTTTTCTCTAGGTAATTTATTGCTTTTTTTGTTAGAATAAAATAAATATGTAATGACGTTAGGAGAACAGTAACTTGGAGTCGTATGTCGAAAAAAACCTTAGGCATAATAGGTAATCAAAGCAATGCTTGATGCCAACCCCCCCCCCCCCACACACACACACACACACACACACACAAAACCGCGTTTTTAAAAAAAATCTCATGCTCATGAAAACAAAATTTGAAAAATAAATAAAAATAAACAATACAGTAAAAATTTGGGGATGCTGGACTTAAATGGTTTTAATTATAAAGGATTATTTTAAATACCTTGGTAGAGAATCAATAGTTCAGATATATACATTTCTCATCTATATTAATTTATTTTTTATTATAAAATTCGCAAGGCTTGTGGCGGGTACAGCGCGCTGGTTTTCGGTGCTGGGAGTGCTCGGATCGAATCCCGGCGTCGCGCCACGAAAAATGCCTCCTTTTGGGTCGTCCCTTCATAGGGGGCGATGCTAGTCCACCTATGTGGTGCCCCCATAATAAAAAGGCCAGCAAAACCGCAGGGATAATAGGCGGATGTTTGAAGGGACAAGGCCTCCTCATTGTAAAAAAAATTCACACAACGTCGTTAGCTTTATAAGCCTTTTTCTATATTCTCCCCCTACTTGTTTTTCCCATCGTTTATTCAAGCTGCATCTAAATTTTCTTTAACCTTTCGTTACTTTTATTTTTTTCTGGTCTATTAACTATGCCGACGGCGGCATATACAAAAACGTCATGACATTCGACTTCAGATGCATGGATCACTCCGCCTTGTGCAAATCTGTATTTATACATATTAAAACAGATATTATTATCTAATAACTACATTAAAAAAAAATTAATTAAATTTTAAAACAGAAAAATTTATCATAGACCCCCAATAGACCCCTGGAATACTATAGACCCTTTTTAAACTCCCATCGACCCCAAAGGGGTCCGCCTGGACCCCGTTGGTAATCCCTGGTTTAGGGTTTATTTTCTTCGTTAATAATCCTCGGAAGTATCACATGTTGTGATAGTATACTGATATCTCTAAATTTTTGCTTCCCGCCATAAAAATGCTCTTTTACACCGTTCAGAATCATCTGCTATCGCCATGTTAAAAATTTTAAAAAAAATTTAAAAAATAGCTACCGTCAAGCTGTCTATACTTCCCGTTGCATTTTTCAGTACGGACAAAACGATATGAAAGAGTTTCAACAGAATAGAGAGGCTGTTCAGCAGCTAAGGAATGAGGCAATATCTTACAAATATGTGTAGAGTAAGACAGTCGTATTAGTTTCATTTTTCCCCTATACTAATCCTAACCAATTACTAAATAAATGTACATTTTCATTAACAGAAATTAGAATCTTTCTTTCCAAGAAAACATATTCTTCCTCCATTATTTGGCTGGTTTTTGTAGCCAGCCAAAATAATTCAAAATTCAATAATAATGACAAAATTATTGTCTTTTTTTATATACATTCAGTTTCCCGTCGTCCTAAATTCTAGTGTTTAAGTTATTCCTTTAATAATATAAAATTAATAAATTAGTTTTCAGTATTTTTATTTGATAATTATGACAAAAATATGTAAAAAAATGATTTAAAATATTGTCTTTTCTGTTTACTTAATTAGTTTACTTTCCTGTCATTCTCAGCTCGGTAACCCAGACAGTGTCCGCTAAGAAGTGCCCATAAAACTAGTTATATGTAAAGTTCCCCTATTATGGGGGACTACACATAACTGATCCGAAATTAGTTGCCGCATATGTGCTTCAGTGTGGACTTTGATGAGCTTGCATTAACAAGTCAATTATTGGCTACAAGTTCCTTGTAAGTGATATTGTTATTATAATTAATTTATCAGAGGTGATATTTCAATGCTAATCATAACGAAAACTTTGGGATAAAATATTCATGGTCACTAACATCTACAGTTTACTCCCTAAGCTTAAAAAAAATTGGATTGAAAATTCCTGAGCTAAAAAACATTTCAGAAGCTCTGAAGAGGCGAAATCTGAGGAATCGTATTGAAGTGCTGCCATCTACCTTCAATTTTATGAAAGATACTTACTCTGAGATCTATTTGAGATGGAGGACTTTTATTTGAGGTATGCAAACGGTAGAAGAAGGAATTTGTTAACAGAGGAAATAGATATTAGTATAGCTAAAACTAAGCAGAATTTCACCATGCATGTAAATTACAGAAACGTTATGTTTTGGCAACAAAAATTAAACAAATTAATATACATGACAAGTTTTCCGTCAAACACCATAATAGTAAAAATGAGATAAAGTCGGTTATGTCCTTTTTCGTAGATTCGGAACACCCCACAAAAAATAAGTTTATTTCGGGTGAATGCTTTATTCAGGAGCCAAACTAAAATCTTAAAGTAACTAAAAATGCCTAATTTTTTTTCTGTATAGTACTCTTCAGAAAATAAATCCAAAAGTTACACGCGAGTGACAAAAAAAGCAACGGCTGCTGAACAAATCAAAAAACTAACAGTATTCACTATCATTATATACTTACTTGAACTTACATTTATTGTCGATATCACCGACTCTATCAAACTTCAAAATTTGTATGATGCAAATCTGCCACCGATTGGGTGACCCTCAAAATAAAAGCTAAACAGCTTTTTAGAAACAGGCTGTTAGATTTATTTGCTAAGATTATCAGCTAAACTAGGCCTAGCTGTTCTCCCAGCTATGGAAATAACATAATTTGCATTAATTATATCCAATTATCCACCTCAAGATGCTTGCGATTCCTATTAACTGGATCACTCATGAGATTTTCATTTAAACTCTTTTAAACTACTAAAATGGACGTCATGATGATTATAAAAAAAATATATAAATTTAAAAAGAAAAAATAACAGCTTATGTTAAATGGTGTCAAAAATTTTCTTTATTGATTAAATTAACTTTTCGAGAAAATTCACTTGTTTATTTCAAATCTGGGCAAATTTATTTTTTCAATAAGAGCTCGCCCGCAAAAATCAGTTGTAAAAAAACAGAACATGAATACTGCAAAGGTTTTTTCTGATAATTGTTACTGAATATTTCTCTCTATTTTCATACAATCAAAAATCAAACAGATCCCATTTACGGGTTGGATAGGATTAGGAATCTTAAGCAGCTTGAGCCCAGCCCCTAGTTCTAGCCTATGCTTTGAAGTTTATATTTTAATTATATATAGAATTCACAGATATGGCAGGAATCGAATAGAAAGATACATATTTACACGTAATGAACAGTTCATAAATAGTTCATACTTACTCATAATACTTCCTTCTACATTCCTAACTGGGTCTGTGGCGGCCTTGTGGTACAAAAACCGCTGGCTTTCGGTGCTGAGGGTGCTCGGATCAAAACCCGGCGTCGCGCCACTAAAATGCCTCCATTTGTGTCGTCCCTTCATAGGGGATGATCTGGTCCGCCTGTATGGTGCCCCATAAAAATATGGCCAGCAAAACTGCGGTGTATTATAGGCCAATGTCTTCACGACAAGTGCCTCAGCATTGGGGAAAAAAAAAAGAGGAAAAATTCCTAACTGTGGCATAATGTCACTATGTAGAAAATTAATTACCTTTTCAGTTGCTAAATATAAAATATAATTATCAACATCAACTTTAACTACTATATTTAACTTCATTAATTTATATCATCTCTTAAATTAATTATTCGCTAGCTGTATTAATATTAACTTTGCTCGGTTAACTTAATGATTAAAATATAACTAATAATTTTCTAGGTACAGTTTGAATTCTTAAAGCAATTACATTGTTATTATCTACAATAATCAAATATATCAATAACAGAATCGATTTTCATATTCGAAATCGCATGGCGATTCGAATCCTTCACTTAACTGTAACTTGACTGATAAACACGTGCAGGATAGTGAATGTATTCATACGCAGAGTTTTCCTTAATAATAATGACAATGTAATCACAGTTTTTAGTATTTAGTTTTAATATAGTCTTTTGCTACAGTAATTTGTAAATTATTTATTTATCCCTTCCTACAAGTTTAATTTGATTAATATGTGCAAAAGGAGATGCGATCTATTTATCAGAGCGGAAGCATACTAGCGCTTACGAGCTCCAGTCTGTGAGCAGGCTATGCTTCTATATAAGAGAACGCGCTTGCAGTGACGTGGGTATCCTAAAATTTGACTATTCCCCCCCCCCCCGTTGGAAAAATTCTTTAATTGTACCCATTCATAAACCTGGAAAACTACCCGATTCCCCTGAAAGTTATCGCCCCATTAGTCTCCTAAACACCCTAAGTAAATTAACTGAAAAATTTATTGCAAATGAAATTAATGCCCACCTTAACGAAAATAACATCATTGTCCCTTATCAATTTGGCTTCCGTAAATCCCTATCAGCCCCACATCAAATTTACAGAATAACTGAACATCTAGCCAAAGCTAAAATTAATGATAATTCTACTGCTGCCCTTTTCCTAGATATTCAACGTGCATTCGACAAAGTGTACATCCCCGGCCTAATTCATAAAACCATTAATTATAACTTCCCCCCGCACATCACCAGATTAATAATCTCATACTTAAGTAACAGAACTTTTCAATTTAAAATTAATAACACTATCTCAGACAAAAAACCAATGCTTAGTGGTGTACCACAAGGTGCAATTTTATCTACACTTCTGTTCAACCTTTGCATCAACGATATTCCAACACATTCCAACTCTAACTTAGCTATTTTTGCTGACGATACAGCCATCTACTCAACTAATAAAAATTTCAAATACGCGGTAGCCACTATAAACAAACACATCACACGCATCTCCACCTGGCTCACCACATGGAAAATCAAACTCAACACTGATAAATGCGTAGCTGTCATGTTCACTAATAAAATCATCTCTTCCTACCGAAACATAAACATTAAAATTAATAACACTGTCATCCCCTGGTCAAACACTGTAAAATATCTCAGAGTTCACCTTGATAAAAGACTCACGTTCAAACACCACATCATACAGAGTAGAATTAAATTTCGAGCAGCTCGTCGTTCACTCTATCCCCTAATAGCTCGAAATAGCAAATTAAGCACTAAAAATAAATTGCTCATCTACAAATCCTTCTTAAGACCCCTGTTAAGTTATGCAGCACCGGCTTGGTCATATGCAGTAGTTTCCAATATTAATCATCTCACGGTATGCCAAAACACTACGATTAGACAGATTGCTAACGCACCTTCGTAGTTTCGAAACATTGACTTACAAAATGAATTAAATCTTCTCTTCCAAAGTATCTAAAAAAATTGGCGACTAATTTCTTTCAGAGCATTGATAACGATCTTTTATTAGAAAACTTCGATTATGACCCAGCCGCTGCTGAGAACAAAAAAACGGCCTCGTGCCGTGCTTGTTCGATAATTATTTTCTCTTTTCCTTATATAAAAATAAATAAATAAATTTATAAAATAATACGTGCTTGCACGGCAAAAAACAATTTAAAACTTGAAAATCCGATACGTAGCCCAGCTACGGTAAAAAACATTCTATCTTAAACTTTCTCTTAGATCCTATCCATAAACTTCCTCCTAGCAGTATGACAGAAAATTTTCTGTCATACTAGTTTTGTTTAAGCTCATGGATCCTAGAGACTTCCAATCACTTTTCTCTCTTTCTCTGTCTCTACCTTATGGCCACTAATAGTTATTCCTTGCCCAATCGATAACAAGACAGGCTCCCGAGGGCGTGGCCCAGAAGAAGTCGCTCACCAGTTTTCATGTTGAGTTCATGTTGAGTGACGTGGGCGCATTTTTACGAGTGTTTTTTATGAGTGCATTTTTTATAAGAGCATTTTGTTAGGCTGATTTTTTTACCATGTGTGGTGTAGATTGTGAACAGGGCGAGATCCCTCAATTGATCTAGTCTCCGGACTTATTTACGACACTGGCATAAGCTTGTATAACTTATCCTGTCATCATCAACATGTCTTCGAGTATAATTAGATAATTAGATTTTGACGTGTGCCAGTATTCTTTCTGCTTCGATTATTCGAAAGATATCCTCCAGCAATGCTCCTGTATTAGCCAGACGTTTGGGTCCTTCAACTTCATCGGCGAACTGCATCTAGGTGTGTCCAGCTTAAAGCTTCATCATCCATCTTCTATGCATCGACTCGTTCTACAGTTTCAACGAGTAGGCCTAACTCCACCTTTCCCTCGTAGCCGGATCCTCGTGTTTTTTTAGCTGATGTACATCGTCTCCGCGTGCTACCGACATCAGGGAAAGGACACTATGTTTTTTTTCAGATGTTAAAATTCTCGAGTATAGATAAGTATTTCACTTTGACTATATCTTACGAACTTAAAATTACACAACGCAATAGTATTTCAACTACTATACTTTACTCCAACTATAAATATTTTCTAATTATTGGTGCCGATAAATTTCCCTATCATTCACCAATTTTGTATCATTTTTATCATTGACACCTATTTTGTATCACTAACATAGAAAAACAAACTGGAATCGGAATTTTTAAACATAGCAGAATATTTTATAAGAATTTTGATTTATAGTTCTTTATTTTAAATTGCTCAATAACGTAAATAATCGGATACATATTGGTATAGTTCGATAAAACTTCGATAAAAAGGCAACGCTTTCCCTAAAAGTTCCTGTTGGTCAATAACGTAATACATCGTTCTTCCCTATAAAAATCTTGTAAATAAAATGGACTGCGATGCAAAATTTAGACCAGTGGTTTTCAAACTTTTATTGACCATGACCTATTTTCAAGAGCGATAATTTTTCGCAGCCCACTCGCTTTGATATAATGCATATTTTGAAAAGTCTTAATCAAGATGTCTATAAAAAGGACTTAGACGTTGTGGTTTAGAAGTCTTTGACCTACGAGACTATTAACGTGTTGTATCCTGAGCCGGATTGGATACATGCTTATACAGATGGCTCTTGTGTGGCAAATTGTGTAAATGCAAGGGCCGGCGTCTTTTGTAAGCTTTTCTCATTTTCCGCTCTGGTTGGAAAGGACAGAACCGCATTTGACAAAGAAGTCTTTGCAATACGTGTAGCCCTTGCGCAACTGCAATGCCATCTGGACCGTTTCTCCAAAACTGTTACCTTTTGTGACTGTTAAGCTTCTTTAATTACAATTGATTCTTATAATACACCCCCACTCTACTGACATCCTTGAGTGTAACAAGATCCTGCGGTGCATAACAACAATAAAGATGTCGATTTACAATGAATTCCGAGCCACTGCGGAGTCTCAGACAAATGGTCTGCCGATTTCCTGTCCACTAGAGGTGCATCCATTTTGCAGATTTCCAATGCTGATGTCCCTTTTAGTACTGTCAAATGCCTTATCCGTAAGTCAGTCAGTGAAGCCACCCGACAACAACTCTTTGAAAACAACTATGGCCTGGCCAACTATTCGCCCTGGTGGATTAGAATCAAAGACATCCCTAAGTGACCACGGTGTACAGCTGTTGCTGAATTTCGCCTGGCGATCAGCCACGACTGTTTATCAAAATACCTGTATCGCCTCAAAATCCTCGCCGACCCTTTCTGCGGGTTGTGCGGTCTTCGAGAGATGATGGATGAGACTCGGCTGCTTCGTTGTTCTGCTCTTCGAAAGATTTCCTTCCCTTTCTGGTCATTATTGGAAAGCAAGGGACTTATTGAGTACATAGACTATTACTGTAACCGACTTTTGTTGCTGTGTCATGTTTTTGTTCTGTTTTTTTTTCTGTTTTTCGGCTCAGATTTGCCATTAGAAAAAAAAAATTTAATATTTTAAAAGGGAAGAAAGTTGAGGGTTAAATAAAAAATATTTCTTAACTACTTTTTAATTTCTTTTAATACATGGAAAAGTAATATAAACATTTATTAATCATACAGGTAATTAGGTTTATGTGAAGAATGTTCTTGTCTTCCATTCTTTCTGATGGCATCTTTTACATACACATCAACTTGTGTTATTCAATTCCTACTATTAGTTCACACTCTCTCTATATATATCTTGTTCAAATTTTCAATCGTTAATAAAAGTACTTTTTATTCAACCACTCAAGTTCAAATACATTTTTTTAAACTTGTAGTGGATGACACTTGATGTTAATACAGTTTTTTCAAATATTAATTCATTAATTAAATTTAATTAATCGATTTTAGTTTTAGACCTAGAGCGTCTCTTGCTCTTGAATAGTAATTTCCCTCTTGTTACTGTGTAAACGGTAGCACTGCGGTATCGCGGGCTTCTCCCGTCCTGTAGGTTGCGAGGTCGAATCCCCAACCTGACAAACATTTTCTCTCTCTTTCCCCCCCCCCTCCTAATCTCGCACAGTAGGCAAGGTTCTGGCAGGCAATCCTTTTCTTCAATTCCTACTATTAGTTCACGCTCAAATTTTTCTTTGTTGACCTAAGTAGGAATTGACTTTAAAAAAATTTTTTTATATATTATGTGTTTTTATATGCAAGATACACAATGCAGTACATGCGTATAGTACACAAATTCTAAACGTTAGTTCCTCTTTTATCAGTATGGGCTGTCTCTTTTGACAATACCATTTTAGTTCCTCCAGCAGAATAAGAAAATATTACTGAGTTTAGATTTTTTGTTGTTGTTGTTATTATTATATAATTCTGAACCAATAAGGTAAGTAAATTACTTTTCTTGGGGTTCTGTTTTGTTCTGTTCTTGCTTTTTCCTATCTTTGATTAGGGGATGAATGTTTTTAACACTCTCCATGTCTTACAAATTGTATTTTTGTTAAATTAAACATTCAGTTAGAATTAAATTAGGGAAAACGCATTTTATTGTTTTTCTTTGTGTCTTAAAAGGCCTTTTTGATGAAAATATGCACGGTTGGAGTGGGAGGAGTGGATCAGGATGCGTGGAAATCGTTGAATAGGGTCTCGACTCGAAAAAAGCTGGGAAATGCTGCTATACAAGAATTTAAATAAAATGGCTGCTATAGAATGAAACAAGGAGAAAAGGGAACATAACTTTAGAGTAATAACGTGACAATATTTGCAGCAAAAGTTCCAAAATAATATTTCTCCTTGATTTTAGTAATCTTATTCATTCTGTTAATCTTTATCATGTCTCTCACTAATTTCTCAGACTGCTTACAAAAGATTTATGTCAGACTCTTGCTTTCAGCGTATGTATCATTCGTGTTTGAACATTTTCTAACATATAAAACAAATATATAAAACTAGATCACCTGTGACTTTATTCTTAACTCACAATTGACAGTTTATAAAAAATCAAGCTAATTTCAACGAACACACAAACGAAATTAAGGTAAAATTTTCACATATATTATATTGTTATGAATTTTTACTTAAGAAACTAAAGCTGAAATTAAGTGAAAAGATGTTGAATCTATTAAGTTTTCATTACATTGCAAGATATTTATAAGCACTACCCTAATAATCCTTTTCGTAAAGGTATTTTAAGTTATAGACAGCTTATATAATTTCCTTATTTTTAAATTTAAAAACTGAAATTCAGGATTTAAAAAAGTAGACTTTAATTTGAATTTCTCAAACATAATAATCTAATAAGAGCTACTTTTGAAAATTTTAATTGGATCTCTCGCTTTGATGCGTTGTATAATCCTTGTTGAAATGCATTCAAGTGAATAAGAGGTGGGGGGAGGGACTTATTTTCTGCTTGTCCATGTTTGAATAGCAGTGTATCTTAATGGAAAATTATTGCGAATGTTCAGTAATCATGTTTTATTACTATAATTTTGATAAAGCTGCGTGTAATACTTAGAAACATATTTATTAATTTTGGTGTAAACAAAGGATTCCTCTCTCATCCAACAGATGACAGCAACAAAATTTTGATAGGTCTTCATCTTTCGACTTGATGGTCGAAACTTAATGAAGATATCCTAAAATCTAAGTAAAAAAACTCATAACTAGTAAAACCTAAGCCCTGTTTTAACGAAACTTGTTTTATCCGGTATCCTTTTATTTCACGGTACCGTATCCCAACAAAAAATTGTGTGACATTTTTGCTGTATTGTATGTATTACAAATTTAGATTTTCGGTGTTATGTAAATAACAAAAAGAGAGCAAGCGTTTTTCTCTGTCACGGATAATATAAACCTTTATGAAAAGAATAGGTTACATTGAATTTTTAAAAACCAAAATGATGTGTACAGAGAAACATTTTCGTAAACATGAGCTCTCTTCCATTCTAACGATCTTATTAAAACATTGGATTAACACTTATTCCCTCATCTCCCAAAAAAAGGTTAAAGATTATTTACGAGAAACTCTCTCTTCTGGAACATGCAAAACGTCTGTAGATATATTTTGAATTAAAAACAAAGAAAAAACACGAAGCAAACTTTTTTTGTGTGTGTGTGTGGTCATCTTTTTTCCCCCTACTGACCAAGAAGATTCACGCATAAGGAAATTGAAAGCAAAAGTTCGAAAACAAAGCCGAAAGCAAAATAAAAACCAATATATATTCGCTGGGGAAATCTTTATTCGGTAGTCTCGGTGGGGAAGAAACACTCCCCGCAAAAACAATCCTTTTTATTCAGGAACAGAGTCAAGTTTTGTTTTGGAGATGAATTTAATTTCCTCTCACCCCCTTTTTTTCTTTCTTGTATTACTTCCGATGGCATGCACTGACTTCAAGTTTTTTGACTTCTCTTGCCATTCTCATATCAGTTCCTAATCACACAATAGCGTGAAGAATTTTTAGTATTCGTGTAAAATTTTGACTTTGAGCAATAGATCGATTTTTTTTCTTCTCGGGACATTCAAAAACACTAAATCCTAATACCACTAGATTATATTTAGTCTAAGCTACATATCCATAAAAAAAATAAGTCTGGAAATTGAATATGGCTTGATTTTTCAGGGAAGGCATTGGAGAGAGGACCAAATTACGAATATCTACCACGATTCTGCCACTGGAATTGCTTAAGGGTTTAAAAATCAGTTCAAGAGCATTAATAACAAGTCTATATGAATCTACTTTATCCTACCTTGACAGCAGCACTGAGACCAAACACTCTGGTCGCGGTAAACGTAGCAGAGACGTCTCTACTGTGTCATTGTAAAATCGGTCCTTTCTTCATTGATGTCACAATGTAACGTTGCTATGAAATCACAACTTGGCATAAACTTTTTAGAGATTCGTCAATCTGGACATGGTAGCACGGAATGACATTTTTGCCACGTCAATAGGTTAAGGGCGAAATCTGAGCAAAGTCGCCATCAGGGAAAGTTCACTAAAGAGACTAGCTTGTGAGGGCAAATCCGGCTCCGTTGTACAGTATTTTTACAAATATGGAGCTATTGTGTGCTAGTTTTTGTTGTATTGATTTGCAAAAAAATAAACTGGAAGCCATTTTAAGGATTGCCCAGTTTGACAACAACAAGACGATGGCCGAATAGTTAGAACACTAGTCTTTTGAACCAAAGCCTGTGGGTTTAAATCCCGGAGTAGCGTTTAGAATTAGATTCTAACAGTAGGTCGCGGTTAGTTCAGCTCTCGTGGTGCAAAATCGAAACCACTAACTCTCCAAATTGGTAATAATTCTATCTTTGGCTGTGATTACGTCTAGCTCTGAACTTCTGCTTTATAACGTGCAGTGATTGTCTTTTAATCAATATTGGTTATTTTCAAATACGAGTAAAGGGTTACATCTTTTTTCAGATATCATTTATCTCTGTCCCTTTTGCAGTTATGTCATTAATCCCACTTAAATATCACATTCCTTTAATGTTTTACTTCGATCATGAAATAAATTTTGATGCCCCAAACTAATCGATTTGCAGTTGAAGATCTCTTTTCAGCAATTTTCTCGTGAGAGTTGTCTGGAAAACTTTGATGTTTTGTTAGTTAGAAAAACCTTACAGAAACTTTCAGAAGTACCTGAAAAGGAAAGAAAATATATATGTTTATTGTTCTGAAAATTTCAATTTTTTTTTTTTTTTAACTTTCTACTTTCTTGAAAATAGCAAAAGTATTACCCGTTCTTGGTGCTTTAAAATCTTGCGTATTTGCCTTAAAATAAATATATTTCAAATTCTTTAAATTTATTTTTCTTTAGGTCAACTTCAGAATTATTTTTACTCTTCCGGGGGATAGCGGATGCGTATATATATTTTTTCTCTCCATCTTTACCTTTGGCTCTCAGAAAAGTAACTCCCGGTGGTCATTCGTTTCCTCTGCTGATTCAGAAAAACACACAAACGGGCAAATGGTAGAAAAAAAAATTCTGAAACATGGGCCAATAAGGATTAAAAAGCCAATATATATTCAACGGGAATCTTCTCACTGTTTCCTTATATAATATTTTTTCCAAAAACTATAAACATAAAAACAACTTATCTCTCACAAATACATTTTTATTTCTTTGGTAAAGGCAAGAAGGTTAGATTTAAGCGTTTTATTTATTAGACTTTTGAGAGGATAGTGTCAAATTTAATACGAATCTCCTATTCCATCGTTTGTCGAAAGCCTGCTTACACCAAAGTATCAAAAACAGAGTCAGCGGTAATATTTAGGGGGTGTAGGGAGGGGTTTCTTCTTTGGTTTGATTTCGGATCCAAGTAATTCAAAGAAAGGAATAAAGGAAGAGGAAAACGTCTCGTAAGAACATCGTAATAAATGGCTTCATGAATATATGCTGAAAAATCTGTTTTTATAGGAGGCAGAGGTGATACATGTCAATCGCATTGTTATCCTGCTCCATAACATAGACAAAAGTAATGCATGTATCGTGAGAAAGGTTATGATTACCGTCAATTTTTCATGGGGATTACTGGCTTAGCTTCTGACAAAAAAAAAGAATATAAATTACCCGAAATACATCATTGTGTGTTATAAAACAGTATTGAAAAGAATTTTTGCTGGAATATATTGTAAGCCGACAGGGTAACCACTGTGAAGGGACAGAAGATTCTTTTCGTATATATTTAATGGGTAGCCATGCCTCACTGTAATGTCCCCCTGTCAGAATATCGCTAGCATGCCATTTAACTTATGCAGTCGCATATAAGTATAACGATATAATCATAACCTCAAGATCATGCCTTAAGATCATTTTTATAATCTTAATATTACATTTATCTTAATCTAGCTTATCTCAATTTGGCGCTTACATAATTAATTATCTTAACCTTTAGCTTACGGGGCCTATTTTTTCGATTTCCTCTTTACAACGGGAAATTTCTTACCCCTTTTGTAAGAACCGCCTTTGGCCATTAAGGGGGGTATATATATATATATATATATATATATATATATATATATATATATATATATATATATATATATATACATACATATATATATATATATATATATATACATATATATATACATATATATACATATATATATATATATATATATATATATATATATATATATATATATATAATATATATATATATACATATATATATATATATATATATATACATATATATATATATATATATATATATATATATATATATATATATATATATATACATATATATATATATATATATATATATATATATATATATATATATATATATATATATATATATATATGGTAAGTATGCCTAATATGAGACCCCAGCTTGTAGGACATACAAAGTGCGGCCGCCTGGCGACTGGAGCGTAAAACAGTAGTCTATTGCATCATTCGTGATCGGTGAGTCAGTCGAGTGTTTGCAAGCGCACAAAAAAGTGCAGTATTTTTTTCCTGAATGTGTGCTCGTCGACTTTTTTGCATCACCATTTTCATTGGCTGTTTTCACCTTTAAGGTAAGACTCTTATTAGAACTGTTAGTATTGGATAGGTAGCTATAAATGTGGAGTGTAAACACGCCTGTTTGTTTTTACGCTAGCGTCAATCCTAACCTAAAAAATTCGTTGGCGTGTTCAACAACATGGTCGTGCCCAATATGAGGTAAAATACACTTAATAATTAAGATGATAGCATATAATTAATATATAACGCGCGTAGTAATGTCGGTCTTGAAAAATATTTGCATTGTTAAAACTCTGTAAGCCTCTACTCAACTTGTTCCAACTAGCGGCGATCCAATTTTTTAATTGCTTGATTATTACTAAAGATTATTAAAAAAAGGTGCGCAATTTTTTTGATAATGGGAGGTAGCATGAGAGTATATTAAAATATTGGATTGCGGCAAGCACTAATCATTGATTCCTTAACTTACTAATAATTTATAATTAAATAACTAAATATGACTGTGACATTTATATGCATTTTATTCTGTTACTCGTTAAAGTGGCTGGTATATTGTATTTTTTTGGTGGCTGGTATGTATTCAACATAGTTAATTATTAATTTTAGAGTGTTTTATTTTTGTTTTTTCAATTAATAGTAAATTTTGTATTATGAACCCAAACCCTTGTGTAAGCTGGGCTGGTGGGCAATGTAACGAGATCTCCTCCATTTTCACAGTATTTTCACAGCACATACCCAGGACTACACAGGATAAAGGTATTAACAGAAGTATCCATTTCAAGAAACAACCCCTTTTTGCAGCTGGCCAAGAGATAAGCGAAACAACCGTTTTGATGAGGGGTAGGCACATGGA
>OU015497.1:37442592-37620092 GCA_907164885.2 Dolomedes plantarius
ATATATATATATACATACAAAAGAGGTAAGCAACGATAAGAAATCCTACGTTAATAACCCGCGATTGTTTCGTTAGAAGAGACTACCTGAATTTTTTTTTAATCTTTCAATCCAAGTCGACATTCCGTGAAAAAATTTTCTTCATAGGTTAACATTGAGGGGATCCAATCCAATAGGGTTAGTACACAGAGCATTAATGTTGTCCGTTTCTTACAAGCTTCATTTTTTTGTTGAATCAAACATTCCATTAGAAGTAAATTATATAAAATGCATTTTAGCATTTTTTCTTTGTGTCTTAAAAGGCTTTTAAAATTAAAGTATGCAAGGTCGAAAGAGGGGGGAGAGGTGCAGGATGCGTGGAAGCCATAGAAGGGGGTCGCGACTCGAAAAAGATTGGAAAAAACTGGCCTAATAGGGCTTTCCATTTGATCAATATTTATATATAATTGGCAGCTCCTAAAATGTATGAGTCCCACATTGATTATCTACTGCACTTTTCTGTTTAGACATGAAGAGTTACATGCAGGATGAAAAAATTTTTTAAATATAAAATTCAGGAAGTCTCTTCTAACGAAACTACCGCCTGTTATTAACATACGATTACTTATAGTAGCTTACCTCTTTTGTATTTATATATGTATTTATGTATATATATGCACGTATGTTCATGTATACATGTATGTATGTCAAAATTTTGGCGCATCTTGGTACTTTTCTTTTTGACTTGTCCAAGCGATAGACTGGGTTTGGCGCGCTGCCAAAATTATAACTCGCGAGGACGGACGAACAGACGGTCTTAGATTAATTCGGATAAGCGCATTGCCACTATGTTCACTCAGAAATTCGATAAAAACCTATGCTAACTGCAATATTAAAATTGGCTCCACCATTATCCCCTGGTCAAACACTGTTAAATACCTAGGGTTAACCCTTGATAAAAAAAACTCACTTGGAAACAACATATCATCAATAATCGTAATAAATTTCGTAATGCTAAAAGACAACTTTACCCCTTATTTGCCCGAAATAGTAAATTGAACTTTAGTAACAAAATGCTCATTTATAAATCACTGGACCCTTACTTACGTTTGCTGGACCAGTTTGGTCGTATGCAGCGGATTCCAACATCAAAATTCTGGCTGTTGCTCAAAGCATGACTATTCGGCAAATCACTAAGTCCCAATAGTATTTTCGCAATGTTGACATTTATAGAGAGACTAGCTGAAAACCCGCGCTTCGCTACGGAGTGCATTCAAATTAAATACAACGGTCAATGTATGCAATTAATGAAAAAATATATATATATATTTATAATAAATGCGACGATCAATGTATACAATCGATGTAAAATATATACTATCTTATTAATAAAAAAGAGTGTTTGCGTGTGTGTGTGTGTGTGTGTGTGTGTGTGTGTGTGCGATCCCCAGGCGAATCTGTGAAACTTACAGACGTCAAATTTGGCACACGGGTAGTGCAGACTATGGGAAGGTGCACCTCGAAGCCCGAATTTTAAATTTTATTCTAGAAAATTTTTTATTTTATGTTTTGTGCGATATTTTATGTTTTTTTAACTTCAGATTACGATATCTCGGCAAAAAATGATCGTAGAATTTTGATCTTTTTACAATCTAAGACTACAGACATTTCTCCTTCAAACAAGACCTCATTTGTTTAAAAATAATTTAAAACAGACTAATATTTTCATCAAAATATTAAAACCACTTTTTTAATTTTTGTACGCCCTTTTATGCATCTACGGTCGATGCTCTTCGTGTTTTTATCTTACAAAGAAAATATTTACATCATCTGGAAGATGAAAGCTTTCTCATTCATATAAACCTCATTTCAAGTCTCTATCTTAAAATTTCGATTTTTAATTGAATTTTAAAGAACGATATTTCAACACAAATTTTATGTGGTTCTTTCAACGCGGTACTCTAGGCGTTGGAATCAATCATTCATAAGAAATGCGCATGCGCACAAGGATGCCGTGTTCACTTTTTCTGTATTCTGTCAATTTTTGTTTAATTTAGTTACTTTTTTGCATATTCTTTCTTTTTATGCTTCTGTCTGAAACTCTGGAATATTTTTTATTATCATTCTAATACTTCGAAACTTAACAATGTTTACCAGGGGTGTTTTAAAACAACTGTTAATTATGTTTGTGTTTAGCTTTGAGAAAAATTAATTTTGTAAAGGTTTTTTTGGTCTTTTATGCTAAAATAGCACTTATAAATCAAAAAAAGAAACAAAAACTTACCTGTAAATAGCATACCTTTTTTATAAATTGATCAATTTGAAGTAATTTTTAATGAAATTTAGCTAAAACACCTATCATTCTGCCCAAAATCCTAAAGCTAATATTTTAAACTAATTTTAGCTTTTGATTGTGGAAATTTTTTATGTTAAAACATGTTAACAATGTATTAAATATGCATTATTTTGTACGTCAAATATAGTTGCACATTAATTTTATAGAAATTTGTGGTATGACTTTCTTAAGTAGCATGATTTATTTTTTCTCGATGATATCTTTTTCTTAATTGTCATATTTTGAGAACATAACTTTCTTAAATTAAAAAAAACACAAATAACACTTTAGGTTAACAAGAATTATTGTCAAGAATTATATTTCACATGATTGGACAAGCCACAGGTCAAGAAGTGTTGAAATTAATGGAGGTAAGGTTAATTCTTTTTACATGCAGTAATTTTTTCATGTCCTGATTCATAAATTAGAATCGATAGCTGATTTATACCTCATTTATATTTTTAGAATTTAACTTCTTACTTCTGTTTTAACTTTCCTTTCTATTTTACCATCATGTTTTGTTTTGCTATTATTGAAGTGTGTAAAATATTTTTCATTGCTTACTACGATTTAAAAAAATTTTTTGTACTATTGGCCTGTACTCTTTTATTCATACTGTGTTATTCATACTGTTATTTTTTCTACGTTATTTATACTGTATTTAGTTTTTAAATTGATTTGGTATTGTTTACTTTTCAGCTTTTCCCGAATGATTTTCCGAATCTTTACCCCGGAAAGAGAAGCGAGACTGGAAGAAATCAGACAACAACAGCAAAGAATAGTTGGACAAAAACCACAGAATGGTCATGATTTGTTAGCAAGAGTGTTTCATGAAAAACAAAAATCACTTATGAGTCTCATCACAAAGGCAAAGATTTTTGGAGAAGTTAGGTGTCATATGTACACCATAATTGAAGTTTTGGCTGATTTAAACTCTGTATTCTCACATTTTGATGCCCCTGTAGCAGTAGTGGATTACATGGTTAACTGGAGTTACTCATTTTGTTCCATTTTAAAGGAATTAGGCTGTGGTTCATATGGGAATGGCGTTTAGAAACATACGGCATGTGAGGCATATATTACGGATCAAATAATAGCCAAAGATGACACCACTTCAGTCAGTTGTCACAAAACAACTGTCTCTGCCCACATGTTGCAGAAGCCTCCTCTACACGATTTCTTCATTCAGGAATGGCGTTTAGAAACATACGGCATATGAGGCAGATATTACGGATCAAATAATAGCCAAAGAAAGCAAGTGTCTATAGACAATGCGTGGATTGTCCCGTATTGCCCTCCACTAACCACAATTTTCAATGCCCATATAAATGTAGAGTACTGTAATTCAGTTTTATAGTGTGGCGTGTGAGTGGAACACTGGTGTGTGGTTTTCAAATGATTTTAGCTTTTACTGGAAATTAGCAGAACATCAGCATCCAAAACAGTAATCGTTTGGAAAGTTTTTATTTATATACACAACTCACTACCATAATACTCTTAAAATTTATATTTTAACGCATTTCTGTTACTGCTGTTGTTTGTAAACACACGATCTTCATTGCCATGCTCATTTCAGAAATTTCTCATTGAGATGATGCTCATTTAATGCGTGTTTTCAAAAGTGAAATATACCATGTTCTGTAAATGCCCCGAAAATATTTCTATACTGGAAATGTAGACATATTAAAGAATTTAAGTAAACTTTGGTGTAATTTATACATTTATGTGTGTTTAATTATTTAAATTAATAGATTTATATTTTTTATACGTTTTATTCTTGCATTCTTTTAGGGGTTTATAGTGTTGCGTGTGAGTGGAACACTGGTGTGTGGTTTTCAAATGATTTTAGCTTTTACTGGAAATTAGCAAAACATTAGCTTCCAAAACAGTAATCGTTTGGAAAGTTTTGAATTTAATTTATTAAATGCTGATCACGAGATTTCTTTTCTTTTTGTGATACTTTAAATTAATTTTGCGTCACGTGCATAACAACGAAATTAATTGACAAAGAAAATATACAGTAAAAGATAAAATTTAACCACTAGACAAATTGAGATGGAAATTTTTAAAACTTTTGTTCAAATTAGTATGTTTTATGGATATTAAATCAAATCTATATATAAAACTGTAATTTCCTCTCAAAATATGCTTCGCCATGACGATAAATAAGTCCCAAGGCGAAACTTTAAAATATGCTGGCGTGCGAGAAAATTGTTTCTCGCACGGTCAGTTTTACGTAGCTTGCTCACACGTAAGTTCGCAGACGAGCCTGGTAATATTAGTTCCGCCCAATGAAGAAACAAAATATATTGTTTATAAGAAAATCCTCTAAAAAGCAATTTCACAACATTTTCATTGTAATTATCCTAAAATGTAACCCGTAGCGAAGCACGGGTATTCAGCTAGTATATATATATATATATATATATATATATATATATATATATATATATATAAATCGCAATTGATATTTATTTTTTTTTATAATATCCAATCGTCTGCTGCATTATAAAGAAAAAAAATATTTTTTGTCTATTTAGTTGTTATGCACGTGACGATAAATTTATTTAAAGTACCAGAAAAAGAAATCGCGTGATCAGCATTTAATAAATTGTAAGGTATACACAAGATTCGATTCACAAGAATCGAACTTTTGAGTGAATTAAAGAAGCTGCTTTAGATATGCTAATTTCGGCATACGCGCTTAGTATAAATACCACGCAGCGTCATTAATAGAAAAGGGGAGGTTGTTAAGGTTGAAAAGGTGTTATCCTGCGCTAGTGCTTAGCGGGCCAGAAGTTTACGTGGCAGTACTGCTGGTTTGACTTACTGTTCGTGAGTATAAAAATATATTGTTCTTGAAAGCTGTATTTATACATTCCGTACAAGTAGTACGCATGCTTATTGCTGTAAAAGCCAATTATATGTGCAACGAATTCAATAAACATTGTCTCATGTATAAACTGTGTTTTCTTCAAATTCAAATAGAGTGCCACTTCAAATTATATACACCCAAGTCTGGGTAGAAGTGAGTAAAGATTCTCTATACTGGCGCCCGAAAGATATATATACCCTGGTAGTTAGCGTTAAATTTGTAACGAACAACATAATTGAAATTAAAAACTGTGTACTGTGTACTTATATTGATAAAATTGTTGCAAGTACTTATATACTATTTAAAAATGAGTGTTGTAGAACAAAATCCTGCTGGAAATTTTCCTCGGGTAATTATGGTTCAGCATTTTGCGCCATTCGAAGCCACCTTCAATGGCGGCCCCTCAAGCCAATTCCTAAAGAAAATTGAGCATTACTTTCAGCAACAATGCACCCTAGAGGGGGATAAACTTAAAATTGCTCTAGCCGCTTTAAGAGGTAGTGCATTTCAGTGGTACACGTGTATTAAAAGCAGTAATCTGATTTTTGACTATTTGTCATTCAAGCAACAGTTTCTTAGTGTTTTTCCAAAGACCTTTAATCAAAGTGAAATTGAAGCGGAAATTTATTCGCTAAGGCAACGTGAAGGTCAGTCTGCGTTAGATTTTGCTACGGAAAAGATTTCCAAGTGTGAGGAATATTTAGAAGGGGTGACGGAAGCGATAATCTTAAAAATAGTTATCCAACGTTTGAAGCCAAGTGTTCAAGATTTTTTAGATAATCAAACAATTACAAGCAAGGTTACCCTCCTTCAAGCTTTAGCTAAACATGACAATAGGCATTTCTTCGCTACCCCTCACCGTCATTCAAGTACGAGAAGTTTTATACACCCGCGCCAAAATTTTTCGCGAGTTTCAAACCAGCAGCGTAAGCAGTACCGCAGGCAAAATAATAGAAGCGCACGGCGTTATAATGAAATTAGTGCTCTTAAAGTAAATAATATGGAAGCACCTTACTTGCACTGGCAAGTTGATTCACATGATATGGTTCAACCTGTTGAAACTGTGTGGTCAAATGTATTATTTTGTCCGAGTAGTAATCATTATTTTGAGAATAGTGAAAGTCAGGGTATTTTTGTGGCTTATAAAGAAAGTGAGTCTAGCTGGAATGATGAGGTAATTCCAGTACAAATTTCTGAAAATAGTGCCGATACTAATGCTAGTGGTTTAGAAAATAAATCATCTGACACTTCTATTAATGCTATACCTGATATTTTAGATGATATTCACACATCTGTTAATGAAGGAAATTTAGTAGATGACGAAGTATGCGTTACGGAAGTTAGTGAATACTTATTAGTTGACGACAATAAAAATTCTTTAAACGATAGTAGGAACTCGCTAGGTAATAATGATATTATTTCAAGTTTCCATCCGAATGAGGATTGTGTAGGCCAGGTTGATACTATGGTTTTAAATAAAGTACATGAAAACCAGACTGAGAATCAGGATGAAAAGTTGACACAGAGTTATACTGTAAGTAGTTTAGCTGATGCTTCGGAAGTTATAGACGTCGTTTGCATTAAAACGCACCAGTACGAAAAGCTTAATCTTCCTAAAACTGAAGCAGTGTTAAAGAATTTAAATGATAACGATTCTGATATCGCAAGTTTCAAAGAGACTTTTTCGTCAAAAGAGGATAAAACTAAAGTTAAGGGGGATAAAAAACGTGAAAAAGCGCCTTCAGGTTCCAGCATTAAAACTGCTAATACTGAAGTAATTAAGGCGGTAAACAAGAAGTCGCATAAGCACCAATACCAAAAACAGAGTCAGTTTGTTGAAAAACATGACACAAGTAGAGAGATAAAGCCAGTAACTAAACACGTTGGTGCGGCGTATAAATTTGACAAAATAGAATCTGCATTAAAATCTAATACCGATACAAGCAAAAGTACGAAGAAAGGTAAAGTGTGCACTACAAAACCTCCATCTAAGGATGAACGTGGCACACATAAGGTACACAAGGTTATAAAAAGGAAGAATGACAATTTTAAAGCTCCTTTGCATAAGTACAGGAAACGGAAGATTTCTGCCGCCCAGCAAGGTTGGCCTCCTCCCAAGAGACCTCCTGTCCATCGTCAAGCAGGACCAGCGCCTCAGGACCAACGACCTGCTGCACGAAGGATGCCCACACGGTCAACGAACCCCTTTACTAGGACTGCGACCATCAAGAGAGGTTCAACGGATTGGACAGACTGGTGCAAGGAAGTTGCTGCATTCATGAGGAACAAGTCTTGTATCAATTCTCTTATTCTAACTCCCACCCTTTAATAAAACCGAACCAAATTGGTTTGAAGTTCCCCATTGTATATACTGTGTAAACATTTTGAGGGGAAGGAGTGAGCCACTGAAAAAAAACGGCATACTGTTGTTTTATAAATTTTTGAAGGGGACATGTAGTGACTAGGAAAAAAATACATACTGCACAATATACCAATTAACCACTAATGTACTAACTTCACAAAAAATAACACATGTACATTATAAATTGGGGGAGAGCAGATACAGTCAAGAAATGTCATGCTGTGCAATTGTGTTGTCACTTTTAATTAAAATAGATATTCTAGGGTGCAGTTGGCCATCCCAGTATCCGCAACTCTGCAAATCCACTGTTTGATGGTGTCACTTGGACCCTTCGGGGTTAGTTTTGTAAAATGGTAGTGGCGTTTTTCCCCCACACAACGTGTGGAAGGTTTTTTTTGGCTTTGCCACCCATTATGTAAAAAGTCAGACCAGCACGCGTTTTCAATTAGTTAACTGAAGCCGTTCAGACCTCAGTTACCTAATTTTTTTTTCGAGGGAGGCCAGTGTAAGGTATACACAAGATTCGATTCACAAGAATCGAACTTTTGAGTGAATTAAAGAAGCTGCTTTAGATATGCTAATTTCGGCATACGCGCTTAGTATAAATACCACGCAGCGTCATTAATAGAAAAGGGGAGGTTGTTAAGGTTGAAAAGGTGTTATCCTGCGCTAGTGCTTAGCGGGCCAGAAGTTTACGTGGCAGTACTGCTGGTTTGACTTACTGTTCGTGAGTATAAAAATATATTGTTCTTGAAAGCTGTGTTTATACATTCCGTACAAGTAGTACGCATGCTTATTGCTGTAAAAGCCAATTATATGTGCAACGAATTCAATAAACATTGTCTCATGTATAAACTGTGTTTTCTTCAAATTCAAATAGAGTGCCACTTCAAATTATATACACCCAAGTCTGGGTAGAAGTGAGTAAAGATTCTCTATAAAATTAAATTCTAAAAATTAATCTTTAAAAATTCACCAAAAATCAGAAAATTAAGGTAGAGGTTCAAAAAAGATTTCATTTTAAAGGAATTTTTATGATCTTTCTCGTGATATAAATTTTATAACCCTCAAATTATTATTTTAAATGCAAACTTTAAAAAAGCTACAAAGACAGCTTAAAAATTTAATTTAAAAAAATCTAAGAAGAATTTTTCAAAAATCTTTCGTAGTGCACCCCTACACTATAAGAAGAATCGCCATGCAAAATTTCAGCCCTTTAGGTCCAGCGGTTTGGTCTGTGCGTTGTATGTCAATCAGTGAGTCAGTTACGGAACTGTTTTATATATATAGATAAATCTCCCCACTATTCAAAATTATCTTAAAAATCTTACTATTAACGTCCATAAATGATCTTATTAAAAATCTTGCCGATTACGATCCTGCTGACCCAGCTAACAAGAAACGGCCGTGTGCCATTCTTGCTTGTAACTTTTAATTGTTTGTCCTGTTCTTTGTTCGCTCAGTCTCTTTTCTCCCCCGTGTTTTAGCTTTACTTGTACTATCGAAGCTATTTTTTTCCCCACTTTCTATTTTGAATGTACTCCCATTTAATTTGAATGTACTCCGTAGCGAAGTACGGGTTTTCAGCTAGTAGTGTGATAAAAATAAAAAGCATCACTTCTTTGTCATTTATAATTAACAAATATATCTTGAAACTGTAACCGATGGGCGGAAGAAACGATAGGCGACTTTCACTTACAAGTACGGCATTTGTCAAAAAAAGGCAGTAAATCATGTCTCAAAACATAGACTCGGAGAATCGGAAGTGAGTCAAGAAGAGAAATCGGATGAATGTGCCGATATGCCCGATTAAGCAACTGATGAACTTGAAGGAACTACTTCTGATGGCGGCGGATTAAGGACAAGAAGAAGAATCGGAAGGACTTGGGAACGTTGGTGTTTCTCGATCAGGCTCTGTAGTAAAAGATTAATAACTTCAACCTCACATGGATTCAACAAGTTGTAGGACATTTACACATAGGGTGCAGCTGACTGAGTACAAAGGAATGCCTGAAATAAACTGAAGAGAGCTCGCTAAAAATGAGGAATTGTTAAAAATGAACACTTAAATCCCAGACACATTTAAGAAGATGTTAGGGACTTTTAGGGATGGATACATAGGAAAAACATACAGAAGATCGTATCAGGGAGTTGATACTATAGAAGCTAATGTCAGAATTTTTTCACATATTCTTATACTCTCCTCTCGACAGTTATTCTACAGGGTGGTCATAAAAAAACTTTGACGATATATGGACCTCTAGCGGCTGTTCCGTTCAACCGATCGAGATTAGATTTCAGATATAGTTATTCAGAAGTATGAGCTCGGGATTCTGTGGACGGCAACGAAGTGGCGCTCACGGTTACGGTTATAAAAACAGAAACTCGAAATTTTTGAATAGCAGCGCCCACTTTTTCCCGTCGCAAAATGCTCAGCGCATGCGAAAACCCTAAAGAACGTTGGAACGGTAGGTGTATCACAAAAAAACGGACGCGTTATGCACACACAAAAACATCTCTGCGAACGGCCAACAAAAACAAGATCGGGGCGCATGGAGGAAATTTGCATATGACATAGGCATAGCTGTTACGCAGAGCTGTTTTTTGTACGTGCATAACGCGTCCGTTTTTTGTGATACACATACCGTTTCAACGCTCCTTAAGGTTTTCGCATGCGCTGAGCATTTTGCGATGGAAAAAAGTGGGTGTTGCGATTCAAAAATTTCGAGTTTCTGTACCTATGACCGTAACCGTGAGCGTCACTTGGTTGCCGCTCACAGAATCCAGAGATCATACCACTGTTTAACTGTATCTGAAATCTCATCTCGATCGGTGGAACGAAACAGCCGCTAGAGGTCCATATATCGGCAAAGTTTCTTTATAAGGCTACGACCACACGAGCGATTTTTCCCGGTACGGCTGGTCTTTTCCCTCAGCTTGAAAATCTACACAAACCGCGAGAAAAATAGGTCTCGTTCTATCCTCCAGCGACCGACCTTGAGATCGCGACAGATCACGCGATAAAAACAGCTGCGTTTGGCCATCCCTATGTTACAGAAGCTTATCTATATTTTGGTGCTTGTTTTCTCGTTGCGCTTGTGAGGGAAAAATCGCTCGTGTGGCCGTAGCCTAACCACCCTGTATAGATACAAAAAATTTAAAAGCAGATCAATTTGTTCCGAATTTTTCAGGTGTGGTTTCTAAAATTACCAGAAAAGAAATTCAAAATCCATGAGGATGAAATTATTACATTGGAAGATAGATGAACCAATTTCATCCACACTGAGGATGAAATTATTACTGGAAGATAGATGAACCATTGGAAGATAGATGAAACAATAGACGCCTATATGGGCCTGTTCTGGAACTTCCAGGGGACATTAGGAACAACAACAACGCTATAAACAAGCGTAACAACGAACTGGTTAGTTGGTTTAGGTCATATATCCCTCACGAGGGTTAAACAGAGCGCGTCAACTGATCGTCATCTCATGGTAGAATTTTATAAGAAGAAAAATGCAAATTAATTCTTTGTTGAGACTGTAAAAGTAAAATGTTAGCCAGAAATTTTTGTCGAAGAGGATCTCATTCATGTAATGAGAGATGCATTGCTTGGAACTATACGCTGAGTTTTGGTAAAGGAACGCCTAACAAGTTACACCGTCACATTTACATAGTATAACACCACTTTTCTAGACCCTTGATGGGTATGCCTACATAAATGTAAAAATATATTTCGAAATGAACATGTTTCAATATGTTTTCTCGATAACTCTGTAAGAAACTAACTCACTAATATACTGTCCACAGCATATCTCGAAAGAGAACCACTCTTGTTTCCCGGACATACTGCTTTGCATAAACATGGCGCACTTTTACTGACTTATACGTCTAATTTCGGTATACTTTATGAAGAAGTTAGACGCTAGTGTAACGTGTGTGAAATGCATAAGTGTTAGTGTATGAACTGCGAACGTGTGTTAGTGTGTGAAGTTATATGCTAGTGTAAAATGGTGTAATTGTACTTAAGAAAGAAGTCATACTTCTCTCTTAAGCACAATTACACTATTTTACAGACCCATGATGGGTATGACGCTGTAAATGTTAAAATATATTTTGAAATAAACAAGTTTCCTGTGGCTATTCTTTTTTCTTATAGCCAAAACAAAAACCCCGCAGAATGAAAGGGAGGAAGTTTACAGCATTGGTATGGAAATCGCCAATATATATTCAGCGTGGATATGTTTATCAGGGAGTTTGGAAAGGATGGGAGGGCATTTCTGAATAACAACGCGATTCACATCTGTAAAATAAAGTTTTTCGTTTCTAGGATGTATTCTTGTCGGCTGTGTTATCCACTCTATACACGCTTTATATTTTGAGAGAAATCGCAAAAAGACTTAACACTCTTAAATAAATGTGTTATCTATCTATATCAAATTCAGAACAGTTAGAAGTAGAAATAAAGAACACTGAACACGTTCTTTCGGAAATTTTAATTATATATATGGTCCAATTTTTGCCTGCCCAACTATAAGCAATATTTGTTGTTCTTTAATATGGTAAATTTAATGGCAAAAAAACCATGCCATAAGGTTTTTTACCTCTCAAAATAACCTTTCGTTACAATATTGCAGGAGGATTTTGTACAGATTGTATTTTACAGTAAATCAATCAGCTGTAAGACATATCCGACATTTCTTTTCATAAACTTATAACACTTTTTAGTAAGTTTGGAATTTTAAGAGTAAATAATAAGTTTACCATTAGGTTTAATTTAGAAAAAGCAACTGTACGCTCAGTCGTCCAATACGTGTAAAATTGTATAGACAAAAAAATATTGTGCATCGTGCAAAGTTCGTCATACCCTTGATAATGCAAATTAATTTGAATCATCAAATGAATAGTGCTTGCTTCCAAAGAGATCAAATCAAAAACAAATTATTCAGAAGAAAAATAAACAATATGCTTAGATAAATGTATTTCAAAAACTAAAAAAAAAAGGAAACTAAAAGTAATTAAGCTTTTAATCAACTGAAATATTAATTAAAACAAACACACACACACATATATATATACAGACATTAGCATATATTGTATATATATATATATATATATGTGTGTGTGTGTGTGTGTGTGTATGTATGTATGTATATATATATATATATATATATATATATATATATATATATATATATATATATATATATATATATATATATATATATATATATATATATATATATATATATATATATATATATATATATATATATATATATACACTGATGTAAGAGATTAAGAGAATTTGCAGACTTGGTCGATTATCTCCAGAACTACTGTACCGATTTTAATGAAATTTGATATGTACATACATTGATACAATACAAAACACATAACCATTCAATAATTGTAATACACACGCATGATCGTGCGTAACACTCGTTGGAGTCGGAAGGTATGAAACAGCGGTTGCAGAATAAGCAAAAAAAGGGGTTAATAGATGGGTTAATAGGGGGTATGGTTCCCTTTTACAGATATACAGGTCTCGTAGCGTGATTTCATACTTGAAATAAGGCAGTTTATCATTTCCTGTGGCAATTGGTCCCACGTGTTCAGCAACGCTGTTTTCATTCCCTGTATGGTTCTCGGAGTGGTGTTGCGAGTTGCAATTGCCCTCCCCAGAGCGTCCCAGACATGCTCTATAGGGTTAAGGTCAGGAGATCTGGCTGGCCAATCCATCCGGCGAATATCCTCACTCTTTAGAAATTCGTCGACCAGAACAGCTCTATGTGACCTCGCGTTATCGTTCATTAAAATGAACTCAGGGCCAACTGCACCCCTGAAAATGCGAACATAGGGATCCAATACCTCATCCCTGTACCTCACACCAGTCGCAGTGCCTCTTTCAAAGACATGGAGAGGTGTGCGGCCATCCAACATGATGCCTGCCCAGACCATTAAACCTCCTCCGTCATAATGGTGGATTTCGCGGACATTGGAGGGTAGGTAGCGTGTCCCTGGTTCTCTCCATATGAACGTACGGCGAGAATCGGTGTTTAGGCTGAACCGGGACTCATCAGTGAAGAGAACGGTCGCCCATTGATCCATACTCCAATCTCTATGCTCTCTGCACCATGATAAACGTATTCTCCTGTTCGTAGAAGTGAGCGGGACGCAAACAGCAGGTCTTCTTGCAAACAACCCTCTCTCATGAAGTCTTTTGGAAACAGTCACCCTTGATACACGGGTTCCTGTGGCTGCATACAAGTCACGAGAGAGCTGAGAATCTGTAGCACTCCTGTTATGCCTCGCTATAATCGACAAATGGCGATCTTCTCTGGCCGTCGTGGCTCTTGGACGACCTTGCCCAGGCTTTCTCTCGATGGATCCGGTATCCTGGAACTGTTTGCATAAGTTACACACGACGCTGGGCGTTAAATTGATCTCTCTACAAATTTGGAATTGAGATTGACCTGCTTCTAGCCTCCCCACAATTCGCCACCTCATTCCATCATCTAAACGTTGGTGGTTACTCATTTTTACTGTTATAATTTGAAATTAACCGATTTCTGCAAAATAACACCAAGAAATTCGCCGAGGTGTGCTAGCGAACGAAATGCGTCTTAACTTACGCGTGCTTATAAAGCCTGTTTCTCTACTGGTTCCGTCTACACACACGTGTACGCTTACGTATTTGACGTACAAGATTTGCATTTTTGTCTAGAAGCAGTGGTTTTACATTCAGTTCAGTTCTTTTCATGAAATTCGATAAAATATGCAAATTCTCTTAATTTTTTTCACCATGTATATATATATATATATATATATATATATATATATATACATATATATATATATATGTATGTATGTATATATATATATATATATACATATATATATATATATATATATATATATATATATATATATATATATATATATACATATATATGTATGTATGTATATATATATAAATATATATATATATATATATATATATATATATATATATATATACATACATATATATATATATATATATATATATATATATATATATATATATATATATATATATATATATATATATATATATATACAGAGGGCTGTTCACACATTTTTAGACGATGTATATTGTATTCACAAAACTAAATTACATAAAATTCTTGTGTTTTAAATGTTCTATTTGACATCCCTTATTCTGAACTATCTTTCGACACCTCAATTTCCTGGATAATAATGCCTTTTGAAGTGTCAGAAGAGGTATTCTATCCCATTCCTCCTGACAGCTTTCCAGAGTCCTGTAAGGGTTTTGGGACGACGTTTGGATAATGCAGATTTTAAAAGTCCGAAAACTCAAAAATCCATAGATGATACATCGGGAGATTTAGTAGGGATATCAGTGAAGGGTATGGCCTTGATTCCAGCTTTTTGTTCCATTTCTTTTAGGAAATTTACAGTGGATTTTGATGTGTGACTGCTAGCTTTGTCCTGATGGAGTCTCACAGATTGATAGCACTGTGGGTAAAGCGATGGTATTTCATTCAGAAAAATTGGCGATAAAATATGTTCCTAATAGTATTTGGAGTTAATCTTAACTTTTTTTCTACTCTCTTTATTTTTAACTTGCCATTATAAGAAAATTAGCAACAATCATGAATCCCTTAGAAAAACTTTCTTTCGATTCTTTGAACCATGTACTTAAATTTTTTTCTCCCCTTTTATGATAATAAATGGCTCTTTTTTTGTTGCAATCATTTAAATACACCCATGATTCATCTATTGTGACAATTGTTTTCCATTTTTCTTTGGATAAGTGTTTCTCATATAGAATTCTGCAGCGTGTCCTGCGTTCAGCTATATGATTTGGAAGAAGACGATGCACATTGCGTTTTTTCGCTTTCTTAAGAGTTAAATCAACGTTTATCATTTTATTTACAGTGGACACCGAGCATTTCAATGATTCTGCAACTGTCCTTTGACTAGGGGGATTTTCCTTTAACATTAAACAACGTACCTTTGCAATAGTCGAAGATGTCCGTTTTTCCCTTGGATACTTGTTTGAAATTTTTGTCCCACTTGAGGCTCCAATTTGACGTTTTTTTCCTTTCTTGTTGACGATATTACCTATCGACGCTTTAGATATCACAAAACCATGACTCTCACATCGTTTTTGGATAACGGGGTATGCATATTTCTCTTCGGAAAGAGCATAAATGTAGCCTTAGAACCACTGCTTTGTTAAAAACGCCATTATGAGTAAAAACAAAACTTTCAAGCCGCAGATGATAATTTTGACTTTTAAAAACATAATACAATTGCAATTATTTTTTTTTCCAGCAAACGATTTTTTATTACCGCTTACCAAAATCGTCTAAAAAATGTGCGAACAGCCTCTGTATATATATATATATATATATATATATATATAAACTAGCTGAAAACCCTCACTTCGCTACGGAGTACATTCAAATTTAATACAACGGTCAATGTATGCAACTAATGCCAAAAAAAATAAATATATAAATATATATATATATATATATATTTATAATAAATACGACGATCAATGTATACAATTGATGTAGAAAAAAATATATTTATAAAAAAATCGGAACGGATATTTTCATAGACAAAATAATGTAGAAGAAAATATTCAAATTAAATCTAATAGAATACTAAAGAATATAGTAAGTTAATATAGTACAGTTTGAGGAATATATCTTTTACTGTATTTTAATATTTTTTTGGATAATGTCCAATCGTCTGCTGCATTAGTAAGAGAAAAAAGTTTTTTGTCTATTTATTTGCTATGCACGTGACGATAAATTTATTTAAAGTACCAGAAAAAGAAATCACGCGATCGTCATTTAATAAGTTAAATTTTAAAAATTAATCTTTAAAAATTCACCAATAATCAGAAAATCGAGGTAAAGATTTGAAAAAGATCTTAATTTAAAGGAATTTTTATGATCTTTTTCATGGTATAAATTTTATAACCCTCAAATTATTATTTTATATGCAAACTTAAAAAAAGTTACTAAAACAGCTTAAAATTTAATTTTAAAAAAATCTAAGAACTTTTCAAAAATCTTTCTTAATGCACCCCTACACTATAAGCAGATTTGCCATGCAAAAATTCAGCCCTTTAGGTCCAGCGATTTGGTCTGTGCGTTGTATGTCAGTCAGTGAATCAGTTACGGAACTGTTTTCTATATATATATAAAACAGTTCCGTAACTGACTCATTCATTCAATGACTGACTGACTGACTGACATACAATGCACTGTCGTGTTGCCTGTCTTCAATTATTTATTTTTTTGGGCGAGATTCGTAAATTATTTGGGTTAGTACAAATTATTTATAATTAATAGGTATTTGGGTGCGTTGTGTTTTGTTATTTATTTTCTTGAATACAACCCAAAGCTCTAGACAGGTTTGCAACCGAACAGGTCAAATAAACTTTGCTTCTAAAACCTTCCTTTAGATCGACTACACAAAACAAAGATGACTGACTCCAAAGTAACAAAATAAAATTGATTTATTTACAACCTTATCTATTTTACAATTTAACTCAAAAACCGAATCACCAAATCTTCGCACACAGTTTACACATTTTACTAATCTTTTAGCATTTTCTCCTCGATTCATATCGAATGACATGTATCTAATTAAATCTACACCTTTTGGATTCAGGGAGCATAAATTTATTTATTTTACCTACGGCAAAGAACTACTCTCTCTCAAAATCTATATTTTAAAAAAATAAACATTGATCCCGCACTCAATCATTCAAATTTTCGATGTTGGGTCTGAACAAGACAAAATGATTAACAATCACTCAGTTTGATGCTAACTGGACTGGAACACGGGTGTCGATGCCACCATCTGGCATAGGGTCTCCTTTCTTCTTTCTCGGATAGCAGGCATTCAACATCTTTCGGCTGTCGTGGGCCTTCTTGGCTCTGTCGTGGGCACTTCTCGTACGTTTCTTCCGCGCTTTTCAAAAGATGGGGGTAGTTGTCAGGCACTTGATGTCCTCAAGCTCTCTCAATCGAAAAACTTTTCTAATCTCCGGGACGACTCAAATGGAACTCCAATGTGAAGGCGCAATTCTCTCCTCTCTCAAAACGGGATCATGATGCAAGCATACTGGGAAGAATCAACCGGTCTCCTTATGTCGGCACTCCATCGTGAAGGCGCAATTCTCTCCTCTCTCAAAAACGGGACCATGAGCAAGCATACCGGGAAGAATCAACCGGTCTCCGACAGTTAATCGACAATCTCTCATCACCTGCGATGCTAAGCACCGGAGGAAGGTAAACCCGGGCCGCATGCAGCAGTGAATCTTCGAAAAAAACTCTAAGTCTTCTATTTAATTATTTTTTATAACAATGTCCACGCCTTCTCGTGACTCCTAATCCATTCAGGAAAGCTTTTAAAAATCCACCACTTAGCCTCCATTTTCATTTCTTGGATTGGATAATCCCATAACTCATGCACGCCTTCCTTGCGTCATACAACAGACCACCCAAAGTCCAGTCCACGTGTTTTGCGGTCTACAGGCCCAATAAATTCTTTACAATAGGGTATTTTACTTTAATGTCAAACCCTGGTGCCATCCCCTTATCTGCGTCTGGAATCACCTACCCCCTATCGCGCACCGCCGCTTTTAAATTGGCTAATGCGTAAAAGACGACTGTTCCGTCCTCTAATCAAAGGCGGCTTCCTAGCATTCTAACCGAAATGTGATGAAAACAGTCTTCGATCATTTTATCTCTCTAAAAATTTTAATTTTTCTTTAAAATCGAAAGCGCTTCATCACATACGCTCCCTCCTCCGAAAAAAAAAACTTAACCAACACCAAACACGTAAAAATATGCTCCCTTCCTCGAAAAGTTTACAAAATTCTCATGTACTACTTATATAATTCATGACACTCAATAAAACATAATCACATCAATTACAAAACTTCTTACCATCCATGTCTGAAAAAAAAAACTTGTTCACATCATAAGTCCTCATACACTATTTAGAAACACTAAAACAAGACATCAAAACACTTACTCCTGACACCATTGACCTTCTTTGATCATGTGATCTATACCTTTAATTTAGGTAAGAGAAGACCACCAACCTATGTACTTATTAGAGTTCTGAATTCAAAAGTTCATTCTTTTAATCAAATGTTCTGAGTGAAAACATCGAAGATCTATATGAACCATGTCGACATAACTAATCATCATACAAAATCATAATTTGTAGAGTTCAGACCCAAAACACTATCACAAAGCATAAATTCTTCATCTCTCTATATATCATTTTGCACGCAATTAAACTCTATTCTAACACTATACCTCATTATTCACAAAATTTACTTATAAACAAAAATAATTAACACATTAAAATATATCTCACAGTATATTTGCCACATTCACAACAAAATACCAAGCATATAAAATTTTGTTACATTTTCAACACACTTCTCACAATATTTTTTGTACTTTTCCAAAACAAATTCATTAACTTAAATTCATATTTATGTATAAATTGAGTATTCACAAATGACTTTCCTACCAAACCTTCCTAAGACTCATATATTTTTTTTTTAAACATAATTCAAACCCAATTTCCCCATTGTCGTCAAAAGAACCGATACTAAAGACGCGCAAAACTTTTTCAAACACCGCACTTCACTCACGAAAACCAAACTAAGCTCCCTTATTCAAAAGCGCGCGACAAACCTGAAATCATTCAATTCACAATTCCCCTACTACATACTAGATTTGCGAAACATAAATTTTTTTTCTCCCTATTTAGAACCAAGGCAACCTTAGCACCAAGGATTCCCACAAAACTCAACCACTGACACTTGATAACACCAAAACCCATAATTCTTTTCATTTTCCAAACATCTACAACCATTAAAACAACCACTCTATTATTTGCCTTTGTCTCCTAAGCCGCATATTTAAACTTCTTATTTTAGTTAGTCATTAACCTATTTCGTTCACCCCAGCATTTTAGATAAATAAATGAAATTCTGGCCAAAAATTTGCATTTATTCTCCAAAAAGGCTGTTTTAAACAATTTTCGACATTTTAAACTCAAACATCCTTACAAAATTTATATTTACCTCGCATACCTTATCATAATCAACCCTTCAACACCTACCTATCGTTCAAATTTACTTTCTAAATCCCCATTGTCCTTGGGGTCATTCAGCTCTGCAGCCCTGGACAACTTCCAAGTTATGAGGAATCCCTAAACCAAAACCAAACGGTTTGACTTTCAAAAAAAACCTCCTTTGTTAAAATTGTTAAAATTCCTCCCCAGCCCCACATAGCCAGCCTGCACACAAACCAGTTCTTTCCCCGTGCACCCCTCCTGGGGGAGGGAAAAAACGAAAAACATCTCCTTTCTCCGACCACAATTCCCCCAACATACAATTTCCGTAAATAAAAGCTAACACCGCACTTTCCTAGAACAACTGCAAAAAGCACCGCGTCGTGACCATCTTTTACTTTGCGTAATTCTTAAAAACAACCGCCATCTTTCTAATACCACATATCTCTACTAATTCTACGCACATGCTTCACTAAATTCATATCTAAAACTTCACTATACTGACTTATTATTCAACCCAGGGTAAACAATCGTAAATTTTATTTTCATAGCACCTAACAACTAATGCAATCCATCCATCAAAAGTTTAGTTTTTTATACTGTGGCAATTCTGACCATTTATGCCTATAACTAACCCTCTTTTCGTTATAAACACCTCTACTCCAACAATGTATCGAAAACTCTTATTTTACATCCTTAACTCAGCACTCCTTCAGCTATAACCTTTTTGGCAGATTAAATGCAACATAATCCACCTCACATTATTTATCGTTTATAGACTGAAACAAATCTGACTATGATTTGCGCTTTTGCTTACCGTTAACCATCTTTCATTCAAAATCACCTCTACTCTAACTTTTTATCTAAACTTCCTATTTCAATTTTACCCAACTGACGATGGCTTTGCAACACATTCGCGATACAACCTTCTTGATCTAACTCAAATAACTCCAATTTTTAAATTTTACACCTCACATTACCGATCATTCTTTTACCTATCATTACTCAATATGCAAGAATTCTCTCATTATAATATTACTTCTCCTAACATTATGCATTCAAATTCTTTATACGTAATTAAACTATGACTCACAATCCCAAACTTAAAAAAAACGCTAATTTCCCCCAAAATACACATATATGCACAAAATCAAAACAAAACACAATTCTATTCTCAATGTAATTGCAAAAATATTATCTGACAAATTCTATACTTAAATTGACACACTTGTCTTTTCAAAAAATTCATATCTATACCAAGTACCACTAATTACTATCGACCAACACACTTGTACTCAATACAATAATTTCTCAACTGTTACTCAAATCTTAACTATCTATTGATTTTCTCATTTCAATAGAATTTTCAAAATCACACTTAAATATTATCTATCAACTGATATCAAACAAATTTTCTGTCATCAACTACTTTTAACTTATTCAAAATATTTTTCAAAAATACACCTCAATTCAATCTATCATCTCTACAATATTTATATACATAAATTTTTAAACACTTCATATAAATCATAACATAAGTATTTCTTATCTATCTTTAACCAACTCAACAAACTCTTTCTAAAAACACTCTTTAATTCACTTAGTTAAAATTAAAATATTTGCATTCATATATTCTCACTTCAAACAATCTTAACATAAAATCAATATTGTCACACTCTTCAAAACAAAATTACACTCAATAATAATAATTGTGGCAAATATACGAACATATTTTCAAAACACTCCCGCTCTAAAAATTCTTACGCGCTGCTCCCTTCTCCACAAAATTTGTAAAGACCAAAAAATTTTTTAAAGACAAAAAAAAACTTTTTTTTTTTTTTTCTAACGCAAAAAAATTTTTTACGATTCTAGCCTAACACAAATTATTTTTTCTATCCTGGTCGGAACCATGCACCGAACGAAAAAATTTTTAAATAACTAGAAAAAAAATTTTTAACAACAAAAAAAATTTTTAAACTGGTCGCGGCAACCATGCACTGAACAAAAATTTTTTCAAAAAACGCCTGGTCACGATACCATGTGTCGTGTTGCCTGTCTTCAATTATTTATTTTTTTGGGCGAGATTCGTAAATTATTTGGGTTAGTACAAATTATTTATAATTAATAGGTATTTGGGTGCGTTGTGTTTTGTTATTTATTTTCTTGAATACAACCCAAAGCTCTAGACAGGTTTGCAACCGAACAGGTCAAATAAACTTTGCTTCTAAAACCTTCCTTTAGATCGACTACACAAAACAAAGATGACTGACTCCAAAGTAACAAAATAAAATTGATTTATTTACAACCTTATCTATTTTACAATTTAACTCAAAAACCGAATCACCAAATCTTCGCACACAGTTTACACATTTTACTAATCTTTTAGCATTTTCTCCTCGATTCATATCGAATGACATGTATCTAATTAAATCTACACCTTTTGGAATCAGGGAGCATAAATTTATTTATTTTACCTACGGCAAAGAACTACTCTCTCTCAAAATCTATATTTTAAAAAAATAAACATTGATCCCGCACTCAATCATTCAAATTTTCGATGTTGGGTCTGAACAAGACAAAATGATTAACACTCACTCAGTTTGATGCTAACTGGACTGGAACACGGGTGTCGATGCCACCATCTGGCATGGGGTCTCCTTTCTTCTTTCTCGGGTAGCAGGCATTCAACATCTTTCGGCTGTCGTGGGAATTCTTGGCTCTGTCGTGGGCACTTCTCGTACGTTTCTTCCGCGCTTTTCAAAAGATGGGGGTAGTTGTCAGGCACTTGATGTCCTCAAGCTCTCTCAATCGAAAAACTTTTCTAATCTCCGGGACGACTCAAATGGAACTCCAATGTGAAGGCGCAATTCTCTCCTCTCTCAAAACGGGATCATGATGCAAGCATACTGGGAAGAATCAACCGGTCTCCGACAGTTAATCGACAATCTCTCATCACCTGCGATGCTAAGCACCGGAGGAAGGTAAACCCGGGCCGCATGCAGCAGTGAATCTTCGAAAAAAACTCTAAGTCTTCTATTTAATTATTTTTTATAACAATGTCCACGCCTTCTCGTGACTCCTAATCCATTCAGGAAAGCTTTTAAAAATCCACCACTTAGCCTCCATTTTCATTTCTTGGATTGGATAATCCCATAACTCATGCACGCCTTCCTTGCGTCATACAACAGACCACCCAAAGTCCAGTCCACGTGTTTTGCGGTCTACAGGCCCAATAAATTCTTTACAATAGGGTATTTTACTTTAATGTCAAACCCTGGTGCCATCCCCTTATCTGCGTCTGGAATCACCTACCCCCTATCGCGCACCGCCGCTTTTAAATTGGCTAATGCGTAAAAGACGACTGTTCCGTCCTCTAATCAAAGGCGGCTTCCTAGCATTCTAACCGAAATGTGATGAAAACAGTCTTCGATCATTTTATCTCTCTAAAAATTTTAATTTTTCTTTAAAATCGAAAGCGCTTCATCACATACGCTCCCTCCTCCGAAAAAAAAACTTAACCAACACCAAACACGTAAAAATATGCTCCCTTCCTCGAAAAGTTTACAAAATTCTCATGTACTACTTATATAATTCATGACACTCAATAAAACATAATCACATCAATTACAAAACTTCTTACCATCCATGTCTGAAAAAAAAAACTTGTTCACATCATAAGTCCTCATACACTATTTAGAAACACTAAAACAAGACATCAAAACACTTACTCCTGACACCATTGACCTTCTTTGATCATGTGATCTATACCTTTAATTTAGGTAAGAGAAGACCACCAACCTATGTACTTATTAGAGTTCTGAATTCAAAAGTTCATTCTTTTAATCAAATGTTCTGAGTGAAAACATCGAAGATCTATATGAACCATGTCGACATAACTAATCATCATACAAAATCATAATTTGTAGAGTTCAGACCCAAAACACTATCACAAAGCATAAATTCTTCATCTCTCTATATATCATTTTGCACGCAATTAAACTCTATTCTAACACTATACCTCATTATTCACAAAATTTACTTATAAACAAAAATAATTAACACATTAAAATATATCTCACAGTATATTTGCCACATTCACAACAAAATACCAAGCATATAAAATTTTGTTACATTTTCAACACACTTCTCACAATATTTTTTGTACTTTTCCAAAACAAATTCATTAACTTAAATTCATATTTATGTATAAATTGAGTATTCACAAATGACTTTCCTACCAAACCTTCCTAAGACTCATATATTTTTTTTTAAACATAATTCAAACCCAATTTCCCCATTGTCGTCAAAAGAACCGATACTAAAGACGCGCAAAACTTTTTCAAACACCGCACTTCACTCACGAAAACCAAACTAAGCTCCCTTATTCAAAAGCGCGCGACAAACCTGAAATCATTCAATTCACAATTCCCCTACTACATACTAGATTTGCGAAACATAAATTTTTTTTCTCCCTATTTAGAACCAAGGCAACCTTAGCACCAAGGATTCCCACAAAACTCAACCACTGACACTTGATAACACCAAAACCCATAATTCTTTTCATTTTCCAAACATCTACAACCATTAAAACAACCACTCTATTATTTGCCTTTGTCTCCTAAGCCGCATATTTAAACTTCTTATTTTAGTTAGTCATTAACCTATTTCGTTCACCCCAGCATTTTAGATAAATAAATGAAATTCTGGCCAAAAATTTGCATTTATTCTCCAAAAAGGCTGTTTTAAACAATTTTCGACATTTTAAACTCAAACATCCTTACAAAATTTATATTTACCTCGCATACCTTATCATAATCAACCCTTCAACACCTACCTATCGTTCAAATTTACTTTCTAAATCCCCATTGTCCTTGGGGTCATTCAGCTCTGCAGCCCTGGACAACTTCCAAGTTATGAGGAATCCCTAAACCAAAACCAAACGGTTTGACTTTCAAAAAAACCTCCTTTGTTAAAATTGTTAAAATTCCTCCCCAGCCCCACATAGCCAGCCTGCACACAAACCAGTTCTTTCCCCGTGCACCCCTCCTGGGGGAGGGAAAAAACGAAAAACATCTCCTTTCTCCGACCACAATTCCCCCAACATACAATTTCCGTAAATAAAAGCTAACACCGCACTTTCCTAGAACAACTGCAAAAAGCACCGCGTCGTGACCATCTTTTACTTTGCGTAATTCTTAAAAACAACCGCCATCTTTCTAATACCACATATCTCTACTAATTCTACGCACATGCTTCACTAAATTCATATCTAAAACTTCACTATACTGACTTATTATTCAACCCAGGGTAAACAATCGTAAATTTTATTTTCATAGCACCTAACAACTAATGCAATCCATCCATCAAAAGTTTAGTTTTTTATACTGTGGCAATTCTGACCATTTATGCCTATAACTAACCCTCTTTTCGTTATAAACACCTCTACTCCAACAATGTATCGAAAACTCTTATTTTACATCCTTAACTCAGCACTCCTTCAGCTATAACCTTTTTGGCAGATTAAATGCAACATAATCCACCTCACATTATTTATCGTTTATAGACTGAAACAAATCTGACTATGATTTGCGCTTTTGCTTACCGTTAACCATCTTTCATTCAAAATCACCTCTACTCTAACTTTTTATCTAAACTTCCTATTTCAATTTTACCCAGCTGACGATGGCTTTGCAACACATTCGCGATACAACCTTCTTGATCTAACTCAAATAACTCCAATTTTTAAATTTTACACCTCACATTACCGATCATTCTTTTACCTATCATTACTCAATATGCAAGAATTCTCTCATTATAATATTACTTCTCCTAACATTATGCATTCAAATTCTTTATACGTAATTAAACTATGACTCACAATCCCAAACTTAAAAAAAACGCTAATTTCCCCCAAAATACACATATATGCACAAAATCAAAACAAAACACAATTCTATTCTCAATGTAATTGCAAAAATATTATCTGACAAATTCTATACTTAAATTGACACACTTGTCTTTTCAAAAAATTCATATCTATACCAAGTACCACTAATTACTATCGACCAACACACTTGTACTCAATACAATAATTTCTCAACTGTTACTCAAATCTTAACTATCTATTGATTTTCTCATTTCAATAGAATTTTCAAAATCACACTTAAATATTATCTATCAACTGATATCAAACAAATTTTCTGTCATCAACTACTTTTAACTTATTCAAAATATTTTTCAAAAATACACCTCAATTCAATCTATCATCTCTACAATATTTATATACATAAATTTTTAAACACTTCATATAAATCATAACATAAGTATTTCTTATCTATCTTTAACCAACTCAACAAACTCTTTCTAAAAACACTCTTTAATTCACTTAGTTAAAATTAAAATATTTGCATTCATATATTCTCACTTCAAACAATCTTAACATAAAATCAATATTGTCACACTCTTCAAAACAAAATTACACTCAATAATAATAATTGTGGCAAATATACGAACATATTTTCAAAACACTCCCGCTCTAAAAATTCTTACGCGCTGCTCCCTTCTCCACAAAATTTGTAAAGACCAAAAAATTTTTTAAAGACAAAAAAAAAACTTTTTTTTTTTTCTAACGCAAAAAAATTTTTTACGATTCTAGCCTAACACAAATTATTTTTTCTATCCTGGTCGGAACCATGCACCGAACGAAAAAATTTTTAAATAACTAGAAAAAAAATTTTTAACAACAAAAAAAATTTTTAAACTGGTCGCGGCAACCATGCACTGAACAAAAATTTTTTCAAAAAACGCCTGGTCACGATACCATGTGTCGTGTTGCCTGTCTTCAATTATTTATTTTTTTGGGCGAGATTCGTAAATTATTTGGGTTAGTACAAATTATTTATAATTAATAGGTATTTGGGTGCGTTGTGTTTTGTTATTTATTTTCTTGAATACAACCCAAAGCTCTAGACAGGTTTGCAACCGAACAGGTCAAATAAACTTTGCTTCTAAAACCTTCCTTTAGATCGACTACACAAAACAAAGATGACTGACTCCAAAGTAACAAAATAAAATTGATTTATTTACAACCTTATCTATTTTACAATTTAACTCAAAAACCGAATCACCAAATCTTCGCACACAGTTTACACATTTTACTAATCTTTTAGCATTTTCTCCTCGATTCATATCGAATGACATGTATCTAATTAAATCTACACCTTTTGGATTCAGGGAGCATAAATTTATTTATTTTACCTACGGCAAAGAACTACTCTCTCTCAAAATCTATATTTTAAAAAAATAAACATTGATCCCGCACTCAATCATTCAAATTTTCGATGTTGGGTCTGAACAAGACAAAATGATTAACACTCACTCAGTTTGATGCTAACTGGACTGGAACACGGGTGTCGATGCCACCATCTGGCATGGGGTCTCCTTTCTTCTTTCTCGGGTAGCAGGCATTCAACATCTTTCGGCTGTCGTGGGCCTTCTTGGCTCTGTCGTGGGCACTTCTCGTACGTTTCTTCCGCGCTTTTCAAAAGATGGGGGTAGTTGTCAGGCACTTGATGTCCTCAAGCTCTCTCAATCGAAAAACTTTTCTAATCTCCGGGACGACTCAAATGGAACTCCAATGTGAAGGCGCAATTCTCTCCTCTCTCAAAACGGGATCATGATGCAAGCATACTGGGAAGAATCAACCGGTCTCCTTATGTCGGCACTCCATCGTGAAGGCGCAATTCTCTCCTCTCTCAAAAACGGGACCATGAGCAAGCATACCGGGAAGAATCAACCGGTCTCCGACAGTTAATCGACAATCTCTCATCACCTGCGATGCTAAGCACCGGAGGAAGGTAAACCCGGGCCGCATGCAGCAGTGAATCTTCGAAAAAAACTCTAAGTCTTCTATTTAATTATTTTTTATAACAATGTCCACGCCTTCTCGTGACTCCTAATCCATTCAGGAAAGCTTTTAAAAATCCACCACTTAGCCTCCATTTTCATTTCTTGGATTGGATAATCCCATAACTCATGCACGCCTTCCTTGCGTCATACAACAGACCACCCAAAGTCCAGTCCACGTGTTTTGCGGTCTACAGGCCCAATAAATTCTTTACAATAGGGTATTTTACTTTAATGTCAAACCCTGGTGCCATCCCCTTATCTGCGTCTGGAATCACCTACCCCCTATCGCGCACCGCCGCTTTTAAATTGGCTAATGCGTAAAAGACGACTGTTCCGTCCTCTAATCAAAGGCGGCTTCCTAGCATTCTAACCGAAATGTGATGAAAACAGTCTTCGATCATTTTATCTCTCTAAAAATTTTAATTTTTCTTTAAAATCGAAAGCGCTTCATCACATACGCTCCCTCCTCCGAAAAAAAAAACTTAACCAACACCAAACACGTAAAAATATGCTCCCTTCCTCGAAAAGTTTACAAAATTCTCATGTACTACTTATATAATTCATGACACTCAATAAAACATAATCACATCAATTACAAAACTTCTTACCATCCATGTCTGAAAAAAAAAACTTGTTCACATCATAAGTCCTCATACACTATTTAGAAACACTAAAACAAGACATCAAAACACTTACTCCTGACACCATTGACCTTCTTTGATCATGTGATCTATACCTTTAATTTAGGTAAGAGAAGACCACCAACCTATGTACTTATTAGAGTTCTGAATTCAAAAGTTCATTCTTTTAATCAAATGTTCTGAGTGAAAACATCGAAGATCTATATGAACCATGTCGACATAACTAATCATCATACAAAATCATAATTTGTAGAGTTCAGACCCAAAACACTATCACAAAGCATAAATTCTTCATCTCTCTATATATCATTTTGCACGCAATTAAACTCTATTCTAACACTATACCTCATTATTCACAAAATTTACTTATAAACAAAAATAATTAACACATTAAAATATATCTCACAGTATATTTGCCACATTCACAACAAAATACCAAGCATATAAAATTTTGTTACATTTTCAACACACTTCTCACAATATTTTTTGTACTTTTCCAAAACAAATTCATTAACTTAAATTCATATTTATGTATAAATTGAGTATTCACAAATGACTTTCCTACCAAACCTTCCTAAGACTCATATATTTTTTTTTAAACATAATTCAAACCCAATTTCCCCATTGTCGTCAAAAGAACCGATACTAAAGACGCGCAAAACTTTTTCAAACACCGCACTTCACTCACGAAAACCAAACTAAGCTCCCTTATTCAAAAGCGCGCGACAAACCTGAAATCATTCAATTCACAATTCCCCTACTACATACTAGATTTGCGAAACATAAATTTTTTTTCTCCCTATTTAGAACCAAGGCAACCTTAGCACCAAGGATTCCCACAAAACTCAACCACTGACACTTGATAACACCAAAACCCATAATTCTTTTCATTTTCCAAACATCTACAACCATTAAAACAACCACTCTATTATTTGCCTTTGTCTCCTAAGCCGCATATTTAAACTTCTTATTTTAGTTAGTCATTAACCTATTTCGTTCACCCCAGCATTTTAGATAAATAAATGAAATTCTGGCCAAAAATTTGCATTTATTCTCCAAAAAGGCTGTTTTAAACAATTTTCGACATTTTAAACTCAAACATCCTTACAAAATTTATATTTACCTCGCATACCTTATCATAATCAACCCTTCAACACCTACCTATCGTTCAAATTTACTTTCTAAATCCCCATTGTCCTTGGGGTCATTCAGCTCTGCAGCCCTGGACAACTTCCAAGTTATGAGGAATCCCTAAACCAAAACCAAACGGTTTGACTTTCAAAAAAACCTCCTTTGTTAAAATTGTTAAAATTCCTCCCCAGCCCCACATAGCCAGCCTGCACACAAACCAGTTCTTTCCCCGTGCACCCCTCCTGGGGGAGGGAAAAAACGAAAAACATCTCCTTTCTCCGACCACAATTCCCCCAACATACAATTTCCGTAAATAAAAGCTAACACCGCACTTTCCTAGAACAACTGCAAAAAGCACCGCGTCGTGACCATCTTTTACTTTGCGTAATTCTTAAAAACAACCGCCATCTTTCTAATACCACATATCTCTACTAATTCTACGCACATGCTTCACTAAATTCATATCTAAAACTTCACTATACTGACTTATTATTCAACCCAGGGTAAACAATCGTAAATTTTATTTTCATAGCACCTAACAACTAATGCAATCCATCCATCAAAAGTTTAGTTTTTTATACTGTGGCAATTCTGACCATTTATGCCTATAACTAACCCTCTTTTCGTTATAAACACCTCTACTCCAACAATGTATCGAAAACTCTTATTTTACATCCTTAACTCAGCACTCCTTCAGCTATAACCTTTTTGGCAGATTAAATGCAACATAATCCACCTCACATTATTTATCGTTTATAGACTGAAACAAATCTGACTATGATTTGCGCTTTTGCTTACCGTTAACCATCTTTCATTCAAAATCACCTCTACTCTAACTTTTTATCTAAACTTCCTATTTCAATTTTACCCAGCTGACGATGGCTTTGCAACACATTCGCGATACAACCTTCTTGATCTAACTCAAATAACTCCAATTTTTAAATTTTACACCTCACATTACCGATCATTCTTTTACCTATCATTACTCAATATGCAAGAATTCTCTCATTATAATATTACTTCTCCTAACATTATGCATTCAAATTCTTTATACGTAATTAAACTATGACTCACAATCCCAAACTTAAAAAAAACGCTAATTTCCCCCAAAATACACATATATGCACAAAATCAAAACAAAACACAATTCTATTCTCAATGTAATTGCAAAAATATTATCTGACAAATTCTATACTTAAATTGACACACTTGTCTTTTCAAAAAATTCATATCTATACCAAGTACCACTAATTACTATCGACCAACACACTTGTACTCAATACAATAATTTCTCAACTGTTACTCAAATCTTAACTATCTATTGATTTTCTCATTTCAATAGAATTTTCAAAATCACACTTAAATATTATCTATCAACTGATATCAAACAAATTTTCTGTCATCAACTACTTTTAACTTATTCAAAATATTTTTCAAAAATACACCTCAATTCAATCTATCATCTCTACAATATTTATATACATAAATTTTTAAACACTTCATATAAATCATAACATAAGTATTTCTTATCTATCTTTAACCAACTCAACAAACTCTTTCTAAAAACACTCTTTAATTCACTTAGTTAAAATTAAAATATTTGCATTCATATATTCTCACTTCAAACAATCTTAACATAAAATCAATATTGTCACACTCTTCAAAACAAAATTACACTCAATAATAATAATTGTGGCAAATATACGAACATATTTTCAAAACACTCCCGCTCTAAAAATTCTTACGCGCTGCTCCCTTCTCCACAAAATTTGTAAAGACCAAAAAATTTTTTAAAGACAAAAAAAAACTTTTTTTTTTTTTTCTAACGCAAAAAAATTTTTTACGATTCTAGCCTAACACAAATTATTTTTTCTATCCTGGTCGGAACCATGCACCGAACGAAAAAATTTTTAAATAACTAGAAAAAAAATTTTTAACAACAAAAAAAATTTTTAAACTGGTCGCGGCAACCATGCACTGAACAAAAATTTTTTCAAAAAACGCCTGGTCACGATACCATGTGTCGTGTTGCCTGTCTTCAATTATTTATTTTTTTGGGCGAGATTCGTAAATTATTTGGGTTAGTACAAATTATTTATAATTAATAGGTATTTGGGTGCGTTGTGTTTTGTTATTTATTTTCTTGAATACAACCCAAAGCTCTAGACAGGTTTGCAACCGAACAGGTCAAATAAACTTTGCTTCTAAAACCTTCCTTTAGATCGACTACACAAAACAAAGATGACTGACTCCAAAGTAACAAAATAAAATTGATTTATTTACAACCTTATCTATTTTACAATTTAACTCAAAAACCGAATCACCAAATCTTCGCACACAGTTTACACATTTTACTAATCTTTTAGCATTTTCTCCTCGATTCATATCGAATGACATGTATCTAATTAAATCTACACCTTTTGGATTCAGGGAGCATAAATTTATTTATTTTACCTACGGCAAAGAACTACTCTCTCTCAAAATCTATATTTTAAAAAAATAAACATTGATCCCGCACTCAATCATTCAAATTTTCGATGTTGGGTCTGAACAAGACAAAATGATTAACACTCACTCAGTTTGATGCTAACTGGACTGGAACACGGGTGTCGATGCCACCATCTGGCATGGGGTCTCCTTTCTTCTTTCTCGGGTAGCAGGCATTCAACATCTTTCGGCTGTCGTGGGCCTTCTTGGCTCTGTCGTGGGCACTTCTCGTACGTTTCTTCCGCGCTTTTCAAAAGATGGGGGTAGTTGTCAGGCACTTGATGTCCTCAAGCTCTCTCAATCGAAAAACTTTTCTAATCTCCGGGACGACTCAAATGGAACTCCAATGTGAAGGCGCAATTCTCTCCTCTCTCAAAACGGGATCATGATGCAAGCATACTGGGAAGAATCAACCGGTCTCCTTATGTCGGCACTCCATCGTGAAGGCGCAATTCTCTCCTCTCTCAAAAACGGGACCATGAGCAAGCATACCGGGAAGAATCAACCGGTCTCCGACAGTTAATCGACAATCTCTCATCACCTGCGATGCTAAGCACCGGAGGAAGGTAAACCCGGGCCGCATGCAGCAGTGAATCTTCGAAAAAAACTCTAAGTCTTCTATTTAATTATTTTTTATAACAATGTCCACGCCTTCTCGTGACTCCTAATCCATTCAGGAAAGCTTTTAAAAATCCACCACTTAGCCTCCATTTTCATTTCTTGGATTGGATAATCCCATAACTCATGCACGCCTTCCTTGCGTCATACAACAGACCACCCAAAGTCCAGTCCACGTGTTTTGCGGTCTACAGGCCCAATAAATTCTTTACAATAGGGTATTTTACTTTAATGTCAAACCCTGGTGCCATCCCCTTATCTGCGTCTGGAATCACCTACCCCCTATCGCGCACCGCCGCTTTTAAATTGGCTAATGCGTAAAAGACGACTGTTCCGTCCTCTAATCAAAGGCGGCTTCCTAGCATTCTAACCGAAATGTGATGAAAACAGCCTTCGATCACTTTATCTCTCTAAAAATTTTAATTTTTCTTTAAAATCGAAAGCGCTTCATCACATGCACATGTCAAGATATACACATAGACCAAACAGCTGGACCTAAAGGGCTGAAATTTTGCATGGGGATTCTTCTAATAGTGTAGGGGTGTACTAAGAAAGATTTTTCAAAAATTCTTCTTAGATTTTTTTTTAATTAAATTTTTAAGCTGTTTTTTAAACTTTTTTTACGTTTGCATTTAAAATAATACATTGAGGGTTTTTAAAATTTATATCACGAGAAAGATCATAAAAATTTCTTCAAAATGAAATCTTTTTCGAACCTTTACTTTGATTTTCTGATTTTTGGTGAATTTTTAAAGATTAATTTTTAGAATTTAATTTATTAAATGTTGATGACGTGATTTCTTTTTCTGGTACTTTAAATAAATTTATCGTCACGTGCATAACAACTAAATAGACAAAAATGATATTCGTTTTCTTTCTAATGCAGTAGACGATTGGATATTATCCAAAAAAAATAAATATCCCATACGATTTTTTTATAAATATATATATATATATTTTACATCAATTGTATACATTGATCGTCGCATTTATTATAAATATATATATATATATATATATATATATATATATATTGGCATTAATTGCATACATTGACCGTTGTATTTAATTTGAATGTACTCCGTAGCGAAGCGCGGGTTTTCAGCTAGTATATATATAGATTGAAAATAAGTTTTGCATAGGAAATTGTAAGCACAGATTGTCTTTCAACAAAAATCCATTAATGCGAATCATTTGACCAAGTTTACTTTTCTTTTGTGTCGACTAATAATCACGGAAATCATCGTGATTGGGATTTAAAAAAGCATTAAAAGCTGAACTCTGTGAATTTTATTATTTCTGAACTCCACATCCCATTCCGATGTGTGCATAACATTCCCATATCGCCCGATGCTTTATTTTCTAGAGGAAAATCCGCCGCTACCATCACAACCAGAAGGAAATCGTATCGATCTCGGAGAGGCACTTATTAAATTACGCATTCGATAAAAATAAGCGTTTTGCTGTGCTTGGCAGAAAAATCACTCCTTACAATTACGCGCTTATGGGCCGCAGTTTTCAACATCTTCAATTATTTCACAGTTCACTCACCGCCCAGGACGAGGCTCCACTCCATCCATAAAGCACTTGTCTGGAGGTGGTACAAGCCACAGCACAAGCATCTTACTCCACAAATTAGTTTTAGAAATCCCTCCAGAGAAGCCTTTCCGATTTATTTTACCAAGCGTAAAGAAAAATGCTCCGAGGCCGGGACAGGACAAAAGAACGATATTCCCCGGAGATTTTCCCTCTCAAATTTCTGCACTCACTTTAGGTGAATAATTTAATTGTGTTAATTGCAATTTAGAACAGCGGGGCGTCTCAACCCGTAATTGAAAAGCCCCGAAGTCGGATTTGAGATCGAGAAAGAAGGGAATACTGCCTCTGCTGTTTGATTAAATTGTTTCACCTATTTAATAAATTGGATGAGGCAAGTAGAAGGGGAAAAATCGAAATAGACAGTATCTGGAGCATAAAATCGCTCCGAATCGGGCAAAACATTGTTTTTTTTTTTTTTTAAAGGAATTCGATTCCTGGCTTTTTTTTTTCTTCCGTCTTGGTATTAGGCTGTTAGTGCAGAAGCTATACACCCCAAGGGAAATTCCAAAATTAAGGATACTAATTAAAAAGAAAAGAACTGCGTAATTCTTCACCTCGAAAATTGAGAATTTGTTTCTCTATAAGTGAATGCGCTTCATTCTGTAACATTAGCATATAAGAATATGCACTTTTTAAAATACATAGTTTTGTGAACAAATTCTAATGATATAATAGAATAGTCTACTGTACTCTAACATTTTGTCACATACACTGGAGGCCAAAGGTTGAGAATAAGTTCCCTAGCAGTTCCCTCTGCAATGGTGTCGTGCAGTTAATACTAAATGCCTATTTTCTTGACAGGTTGGGACTCTTAGACGACTATCTACAGGGTGTTTTCAACAGAGTTCTGAAACCTTCTCTACAATCTGGAGATAACAAAATATGGTACATTTAGCACTCTTAAAACCTATGTTGTTCTATCACTCCCATGGGTTCTACCCTTCTGAAGATCAGAGAAAAAGAAAGAAAATTGGAAGACAAAATAATTTGTATTCACGCTTTCTCTATCTCTGTCACGCAGATGCATATATATATATATATATATATATATATATATATATATATATATATATATATATATATATATATATATATATATATATATACATACATACATATATATATATATATATATATATATATATATATATATATATATATATATATATATATATATATACATATATATACATATATACATATATATATATACATACATATATATATATATATATATATATATATATATATATATATATATATATATATATATATATATATATATATATATATACATATATATATATATATATATATATATATATATATGTGTGTGTGTGTGTGTGTGTACATATGAGGCCGTATGGATAATACTAAAGCCGTATGTAGAAGATTTATATCCGGCATACTTGGAGAATATACAGTACATGAAGTAACAATAATACAATCTTCACTGGACCACCTATGGAGCAGATTTGTCATAGAGTAAAAGACCTAAGCTGCTAGCTGAATTGCCTGTAACAGTCGATGCAACTCAAGTTACAAAAAGTTATATAATCATCGCGGATATTTTTTTCGACCTCAGCACTATGAACGTTTGTGTACTGATGGCTACTAGCCTCTACACATACCTACTAATCTGATACGCGGTGAAATATTGGCCTTAACTCCTTTCACATTACGCCCGTGATTATAATTTGTTTGAAACGTGAAAGTATGAGAAGTTTGAATTTCTACAAGTTCAGTCATCACAAAAATGCTTTCGGACCTTTTCGTAGGATATAAAAGATAATTAAATTTTCCCCCGATTTTACTTAACTCACAAAGTTAAATTTATTTTATAGAATGCCATTTAGGTGGAAAGTCAAATTAGGAGTTTTTTCAGTAGAAGCACTCGATTTTTGGACCTTTATATTGTAAACAGACAAAGCATATTTTGAAACTGTGTTCATCTATGCAGACTTCGGTCTTTATTATGGGTATAGTTAATCATGTGCATACATATACAGAGGCTGTTCGAACATTTTTTAGACGATTTTGGTAAGCGGTAATAAAAATTCGTTTGCTGAAAAAGAAATAATTGCAATTGTACTATGTTTTTGAAAGTCAAAATTATCGTCTACGGCTTGAAAGTTTTGTTTTTATTCGAAATGGCGTTTTTAACAAAGCAGTGGTTCGAAGGCTACATTTATGCTCTTTCCGAAGAGAAATATGCATACTCCGTTATCCAAAAACGTTGTGAGAGTCATGGTTTTGTGATATCTAAAGCGTCGAAAGGTAATATCGTCAACAAGAAAGGAAAAAAAAGTCAAACTGGAGCCTCAAGTGGGACAAAAATTCCAAACAAGTATCCAAGGAAAAAACGGACATCTTCGACTATTGCAAAGGTACGTTGTTTAATGTTAAAAGAAAGTCCCCTAGTCAAAGGACAGTTGCAAAATCATTAAAATGCTCGGCGTCCACTGTAAACAAAATGATAAACGTTGATTTAAATCTTAAGAAAGCGAAAAAACACAATGTGCATCGTCTTCTTCCAAATCATATCGCTGAACGCAGGACACGCTGCAGAATTCTATATGAGAAACACTTATACAAAGAAAAATGGAAAACAATTGTCACAATAGATGAATCATGGGTGTATTTAAATGATTGCAACAAAAAAAGAGCCGTTTATTATCATAAAAGGGGAGAAAAAATTTAAGTACATGGTTCAAAGAATCGAAAGAAAGTTTTTCTAAGGGATTCATGATTGTTGCTGGTTTTTCTTATAATGGCAAGTTAAAAATAAAGAGAGTGGGAAAAAATGTCAAGATTAACTCCAAATACTATCAGAAACATATTTTATCGCCAATTTTTCTGAATGAAATACCATCGCTTTACCCACAGTGCCATCAATCTGTGAGACTCCATCTGGACAAATCTAGCAGTCACACATCAAAATCCACTGTAAATTTCCTAAAAGAAATGGAACAAAAAACTGGTATCAACGCCATACCCTTCACTCATATTCCTACTAAATCTCCCGATGTATCACCTATGGATTTTTGTGCTTCCGGACTTTTAAAATCTGCATTATCCAAACGTCGTCCCAAAACCCTTACAGGACTCTGGAAAGCTGTTCAGGAGGTATGGGATAGAATACCTCTTCTGACACTTCAAAAGGCATTATTATCCTGGAAATTGCGATGTCGAAAGATAGTTCAGAATAAGGGATTTCAAATAGAACATTTAAAACACAAGAATTTTATGTAATTTAGTTTTGTGAATACAATATACATCGTCTAAAAAATGTGTGAACAGCCTGTATATACAAGCGCGCGCACGGTGTAAATCCGTCGGCATACCTAAATAAACAGTATGTTGTGCAAAAGAGCTGAAGATAAGCAGAATCAACATTGATTTTGCTATGAAAGTTTACTAGACATCCTACTTTGCGGAAAAAAGAATACAGATTAATATAATTAATTCCAATACTTGGTACTCTCGGAGAAGTTTTTGTTCTTTCATCCTCCCTGCATGTTTCTGTTTTGTTTTGTCCCATACCTCTCCGGGGAGTTAAAGGCCATTTTTATGGAAAATCAATGCCCCCTCGATCACGCGGCTCTCCCCTTGAACCAGCTGTGACTGGAACTCTTTCTTCTGACCGAAAAGACATTTGTCATGAAACAACTGCTGTAACTACGGCCGATACGTGTTTCTGACATTCTGAGAGTACGTATGACGAGAACGGCATAACAATACAGTAAAGTACTGAAAACGAGAGAAAGGCACTTACCGATTACCAGAGGATCTATTTACTGAACTATAGAGTAAATAAAAGAATTAACATACAGCCTGGCACTTGTTATCCTATATTCTTATTTGCATTTTCTTTTCTCGTGTTTAAATTTTCTGTTTAGATCCCCATCACACGATCCGTCACACTAAACTTTATTCTTTAGCTGAGTGGTGTCCAAACTGTAGGTCTTTACCCTCGGGTGCTTCTCTGATAGTTTATATCATATTGAATTACTTAATTAAATATTCTGCTTTAATTTTTTAATTATTACACACTTAATATTTTTACGTTTTTTTCTGTGCCAGCCGATAAGTTTTAAAAGCAGCCCAAAACGAGCAACTGCAAAACATTGGTACATCCTTTCACTTACGTAGTAATGTATTGCTCTAACCCGGATCATTAATTACCATTGAGAAATTCAAGTTAAAATGTGTCACAAAGTTGCCCAGCCGAGTGGGGCTACTTTGTGACATCTGTGTTTTCGCCTTGAAATCCAACAGGAAAAATTACTTGACTCAAAGTTAGACAGCAAAACGATTATCAAAAGCTCGATACACGATTATATATACCTATTACAAATATTGGATAGCTTTATCTATATCTTTGACATCAAAGAGACCTCGGGTGCCCAGGGCAGTCATCAGTTCTTTAAGAAGATGAGGAAATTCGTCTTTCGGGTGCTCCTTCAGGTAGTTTTTTTTTTCCAGATAGTCAATACTTCTCTCTTTCCAGTGGTATTTTAGAGGACGAAAAAATGCAACATCCAGCGGCTGGAGGAGGTGGATCGACTTTGTGGGTTATTTTGCAACAGTGTCAATGTATTACAAAGTAACCCCGTTGCCTTCCGATATTTAGGTCATGTTCTCATACGTCTCGGAAATATCACTACGCAATAGTTATATTGCTCCACAATCTAACCAACATGCTGGCAATAAAATATAATTACCTGTGGTAGATGGTTGTATAAGGTGTTAGCTTTCAGCACACCATTCAGCAAACAGCAAGTTGTTTTTGTAACTTTTTTTAAGTTTGCATTTAAAATAATAATCTGAGGGTTATACAATTTATATCACAAGAAATATCATAAAAATTCCTTCAAAATGAAATCTTTTTCGAATCTTTACCTCCATTATCTAATTTTTGATGAATTTTTAAAGATTAATTTTTAGAATTTAATTTATTAAATGCTGATCACGAGATTTCTTTTCTCTCTGTGGTACTTTCAATTAATTTTGCGTCACGTGCATAACAACGAAATAAATTGACAAAAAAAAAATACGGTAAAAGATAAAAATTCTACCACTAGACTAATTGACATGGAAGTTTTTAAAGGATTTCATTCAAATCAGTATGCTTTATGGATATTAAACATACAAATTAACTGCATACATTGACCGTTGTATTTAATTTGAATGTAATCCATAGCGAAACACGGGTATTCAACTAGTCCTGTATATTTAACGTTCACGTATATGTACGTTTTTCCGTATTATGTAGTACATTTAACTTAGTTAGGCTCCAAGTTTTCCGAGCTGACGAATCATGCATTTTCTTGCCCATTATCGCCAAATGAGATCGTCATCCTGATCTGATGCATCATTATAGACAGGTTCTTATCACCTTTAATTTGTTTTAAATGTCTCCTTTTGTAGAAACTAATGTAATCTAAGGAGGTTTTAAAGCTAGTTGACTTTATGGGGCATTCCATAATCTCAAATTTGAATATTAAATCAGTACTCTTCAAAAAAAATCTAATTACAGTTATGTGAAACAAAATGGATACTGGTGAGTCATCGTTGAAATTTAGGAACTCTTCTCTAGGGAATAAAATCACTAAGGTGAAAGCTTCAGAACTACAATCCTACTTAGCTGGTTACATAGCTGGTTGGGGCCGCTATGGTCTTCTTTAACAACAGGGGGGGGGGGGGTAAACAGATCAGTAACTACAGGTCAAATTCGATTCCGAACGACAACCAACACCCACGTCTACGAGCGATTTGAATCTGCAGACTCTGGTTCAGAAGACTAGAAGCCTAGCTTATACAGAGCTCGCTCTAATCTGCGATGTTACGCACACACTGTGATTCTTGTTAATTTGTATTTCGTGAAATAAAGGTGACAGAATGTATACAGAGTATCACCATTTAAATCATCCGGGAGTCATCTAGAGGAAATAATCAAAAATAGAGCATCTGCCCCTCTGAAATGTAAGAGAATTCTTCAGTAAATGATAGTGCAAATGATATTTGACCCTGGAAACTCGCTGCCAATTTAAGCCAAGTCATTTGACCACTGCCATATCCTTGGCAGAATTTTTAACTGATAAGAATCATGATGTTAAAAGTCATTTCTTAATTCTATTCAACATTGAGATGCCTCTTATCACCATCAAGTTGCGATAAACAAAAGAAAAGTAAATAAAATGTTGAATTTATTCCACCCCTAAGGAAAACACCAACACACTTTGAAGCTTTCTTTCTTCCCGATTGACGTAAACCTCTCTCCATTTTCTGTCGGCCGTTTTCTCTTAAAAGTTTGAGTTAAACAAGATAACACAATCGAATAATATTAAAAGACAGCATTCGCCGTCTTCTTCTATTGGATTTTTAATCAAATAGGAAAGAAAGGTCAGCGAGAAACTTGTTCATTCCACCTGGAACCTAAATAAATAAAAATATATGAGGAAAAAGTTATTCTTGAAATAGGATCGCGCAACTGTTTCACATCAAATAGAGGTATTGGAGTTTGGTGTAATTTTTTTTTCTTGTTGTTGTTGAATGCTTTGAGAGATTCTCGGGATAAAACGGTGAATATATATTGCTTCCCTCTTTCATTCCATTGGACTGGAGTTTAGAGGTCTGGATTCTTTTGTTATTTCTTGAGATATTTTAGTGGTTAATACATGAAGAAAAAAACGGATATCATAGATTTCATTAATCTATTAATCTTGGAAGAAAGTAATGTTTTAAAATGTTACGAATCATAGGTTCCAAGATTAGATTAATTCAACAAATGTGATCAGTTTTAAAGTAAGATTATTAAATGAGTGAGAATTTGTAAGTTTTGGAGAAATAAAAACTTGATTCAAATTGTATCTCTTCAGTTAGATCAGGAGTACTCAAACTGTGGCCCACCAAGTTTTTATGTACGACCCGAGGCACTTACATTCATTATAAGGTAAGTGCTTTTCTAAACACAATTTTGAAAATTAGTGCCTGAAAAATACAAAACTGTCCAAAATGTACCACTTGCTGATCACGTTGTTCACATCAACGTATCTATGTAAATCATCCAATTTCAAAATGACATATACGAAGAATGTATGTAGAAATGGTCTTACTGATTCTCACTTTGATGACTTATTCTCACTTTGAGAGCAGCATGTAGCAAGTATAAACCTGATTTGTCTAAAAGACCTCTCGGTCTGGTGGCCGATTTTGGACTATGTTAGGTTAACTTGTTTTTCTCTAAATGTTTATCAATTGTTTTGTACTGTGAAATGTAATACGTCCCTTGTAACTGTGATTTCTAGAGTAATTAAACATGTTCTAAACTTCACCCCGAGATTTTCTTGATTACTTTTGGTTTAACACCAGTAATTACATTAATGACAGTTACATACACACATATATATATATATATATATATATATATATACAGTGGAATCTCGATCGATCGTTTTCGGATCCATCGTTTTTCCGTATGTGTCGTTCATCTTATCCAGTCCCAACGATCATATTGCTTTGTTATGTTTCCGCATCTATCGTTTTCCCGCATTTATCGTTCATTTCAATCGGTCCCTTGAAAAACGATAGATCGAGATTCCACTGTATATATATCTTCTATTGGATTTTTAATCAAATATATATATATATATATATATATATTAATTTATTTATTTATATTCATACAAACTAATGTTGAAAGTATTGGTCTTATTAAAGAAGGACTGGGTGTAGTCCAATCAAGTATTTTAAAGAAAATTAGAGTAAGTATTTACAGAAAAACCCCTGAACGAATTATATAAACTCTCTTTATAATTTTTGCTTGACATTCTGATGATCCTATTCATGTTGGACACACACTTTTTTTTTCTCCAATTTTTTCATTTCCTTTCTTAATTTCCCATAAGATACTCAATAAAGAGTCAAGAAACTATCCTAATCTACTAGAATAATACATTTTTCTCCCGCATCACTTAAAATATTTCGAATTACTCCAAAACTGAGTATTAATCTGCGAAAGAACTGCAAGAATCGAATAAGTCGACAAAGAATAGAGAGTTGGGGGAAATTCTACTCGATTTCACGCCTCAACTATTCTCCGTTTCACTGCCGAAAACCTCATTGTTTTCATTCCGTATCCGTTCCATTAATTGAATGGATCGGACTTTAAAAAAAAAAAAAAAAACTTCGGCTAACTCGCGGGCATTACGCTCGGAGGACAGTGCGCTTACTTGTGTCCTACGCTACAATTAAGGCAGTTTAACAATTCGCAGAGACTGGAGTAAAATTTCATGAAAGCTGCTTCGAGAATTCGATTCACTTCTTCTATTATGATAACCTAAAAGGAATTTTTCATGACATGTCCGATAAAGTAAAATACAAATGAGCTACCTGCTGGGATGGCTTGAAATTCTTTCTACGTAGAATAGACGGTGGAATATAACAGTTATATATATATATATATATATATATATATGTGTGTGTGTGTGTGTGTGTGTGTGTGTGTGTGTGTGTGTGTGTGTGTTTATGTCAGAGACTTTTTAGGGGTTAGAATTTAAAGGGTTAAAAAAAGGGATTTTTCTACGGAAAGTCTGAATTAAAACGGTAAATGCCAGATTATCCACATTTGATAACGCAACGCGGGAATGAAAACGAAAAACAATAGGGAGAATTAAGGATTCATCTCCGGTGTGGAAGTCAGATAGCTATTTTTAGAGTTTCGCGTGAAATTTATTGTAAACTTCAGCAGAGAGGATTCTGGAAGTTTATTTGCAACGTAAGCAGATCATTCTAGGCGAGTTTGAAACAAATGAATAACTTCAGAGGGTGGTCCTGCAGAGTTGCTGGGGAAGGCACACAGACAGGGAGTCCGGAGTGAAAAACGTACTTCCATCGTATTAAACTTATTTTGTTCTTGGATCACTCACTGGACAGCTTACAACACTGGTCATGCCTTACACTTAGGCACGGATATATCACATTTTTGACATCCAAGTAATCCGGAAGCCGCCGGAGCTGTACATAATGGTTAAAAAACCCGCAGCGCAAAGTACTGCGAGTTATTAGAACGATATCAGACACACAAAAGCCACGGAGAACGCTATCGGCGTAGGAGGTGCGGCCGCATTAAAACTTTTAATTGGCTAGTTGAAAACATCTGACCTCGCACGTCATATGAGGTGATCTCGCATCGGACGACTGGATCTTTCTAGAACATTACGTCACACTGCTTTTAAAAACAATTCTAGCTTCTACACGTGGACTAGGGGGAAATATAGTCGGTTACTTTGGTTATCGTTAGATCAGAATTTGAATTAAGGGGCGATACTTTATTGAGATAAAAAGGGAGAATTTCGAACAGGCATTTAATTAATGAAAGTGAAATGATATTGTTTCATATATATATGTGTGTGTGTGTGTGTGCATATATATATATATATATATATATATATATATATATATATATGTGTGTGTGTGTGTGTGTGTGTGTGTGTGTATGTATGTATTAGGGTGGTTCGAAAGAATCGATTTTTTTATTTCGGAATCGCGTTACCTCTCAAAAGTTGTAGTCTGGTATCCTCAATTGGGGAAAAATAAAAAAAAAATTCTAAGTTGGCATCTTCAGTTCGCGCATGAGGCTGAAAGTTTGAAAAAATATGTTAAAAATTGAAATTATCAAAAAATAACAAAATTAGTTTTTTTTTTAATTTTGTATAATGCAACAGCCATAAATTGTCAGTATTATAGCGTAGTTTGAACCTAACAAAATATTTTATAGCTTTTACATAATATCTTTAGCTCGCGCATACGCCTTAAATTGGGCTAAAATCGCCTAAAATTTGAAATTTACGTGTTTAATATACAATAATACATACATGACATATTTACATTTCAAAAGTATTTTTAAAATTTTAAATTTGTTGAATATAACCTTTTATTACAGTATTATACGTACAAGTATAGTTACACACACATTTATATGTATATAATAACATTGCATGTCATAGCTAATTACAGAATGATTTATACATTTTACCTATTTTTGTGTTTTTAAGATTCCTCAGATGTGTTGGGCATTGTTTTAAATTGAGATTTATAGTCAAATGATGGCATAGTTCACCTTGAGAGCAAAGTTGTCCTTATGAATCCATCCCTGTTCTCTTCTCCACATACTTTAGTACAAGATTCTGTTACGAGCTTTACAATTCTTTCGACACTTTGTGTGTGGCAAGGAAATTTAATTAGCTCGAACTCTGGGAGAACATTAGTATTAATAAGTTCTTCTAGGCTTTGCGTTGACACATTGCTCATTATTGGAGGAGGTGTAAGTTTGCACTTGAACCAATCAATAAGTTCAATGTAATGTGAAGCTGCAAAATTGATGGTCGGTGGGTGAAAAGTTCGCACCGATTTCCCTTTTGGTTCTTGTTTTCTTGCTTTTAGCAATTTTCGAAAAGCTAGCTGTCTTACGTGCACTCTCTCATCTAGTACCATTGAAATTAAAAGATTTTCGGGATGATAAAAATACGCATTCCTCTGAATGACAGGATCAATTATTTTACGTACCCTGTCGGGAAGCTGTCTTGTCTTCTGTACTAATTTAAACACGTGAACTGCTCCAAACTTTACAGAGGGATGCATTTTAATTCCAAACAATACTGGAGCGTATATCTTCATAATATAGCTGACCAGCAGTTTAGTTTCGTCAGAAGGTTTTACTTCAGAAATATATAGTCTCAAGATCCTATTTGCACAAGTTAACCACCTAGAGTTACTAAGAGGACCAGGATCTTTCACAGCGAGATCTGGTGCACACTCTCCTGTCTTGACTGTTAGATAAATATTAAGTAAATACTGTTGGTCGTTGCCTAAGTCAGTTTTGGTCACATTTATCTCCTCACTATTAATCGTTTCAAAATTAGCAACGGGGAGTTTTTCACAGTCAGTCAACTTCTTGCCAATTTGTCCTGAGAAACTTGTGGGTCCTGTAGTATCACCATCTACACTTTCAAACAAATGTCTGAACGGAAGTTCGTTGAAATGTAATAAACATATAAACCATTGTAAAGGACGACCAAGTTTAAGCTCAAGGTCACGAATAACACCGTTTTTCCATCCTGTGTTAGTCGCTGTTCCGTCGCATCCAATTGCAACAAGCTTGACATAATCAAAGTTATTGTTTTCTAAATAGCAAAAGATGCTATTAGCTATTTCACTTCCAGTGGCCCTTGGAGGTGTCAAATGTCCCAGATACTTTCCACCAGGCTCTTGAACCAAACTGATGTGCTCCTCTTTCTTTAGTCTGCGATACATTTTGTTACCATTCTTTTCCTGATAATAAGTGTTATCTTTTCTCCCGTCAAAATACAGTCCATGTAACTCTACATTTGGAGAGTCTGATTGTAAAGAGTATCGAATTCTATGTTTTTCTCGTATGATCTTACTCTTATCTATTACTAGAGACATATCTCCTTCATTTATCATGCCTACATCTTGCAAAACACAGGAAGCAATAGCAGCAGTGGCTCTCTCGGATATCCCATATCTATCACTTATTAATGCTGTTGCAGGAAGCTTAATTGGCATTTGCGATGTTGACGTCAAACTGTCACATTTTGCTTCGTGACTCTCAAACTGGCTATTTTGGGCGGAATTTATAAGAGTATCTCTTTTGCTAGTTTTAATATCAGGTTCAGCAATCTCATTTTTCTTTTCACTTTACATTCTTTTATTTCTTTTTGCGATATTATTAGTCTCTACTCTATCCAAAGTGCCAATAAATTTTAAATGGCCATTTCGCTGGTCGTACAAAAACTCTCTCACAATAATAGGTATCTTATTTCCTTTATCACATTTACAATCCATAATTACTTTACATTTACAAGAGATAGGCTTCTTACCACACGAAAACGCAAAATTCATTACATTTTTGACATTTTTTGACATTTTTTTCAAATTTTAAGCCTCATGCGCGAACAGAATATATTATCTAAAAGTTATAATTTTGTTTTTAGGTTGAAACTACTCTATATACTAACAATTTATGGCTGTTGGATTATAAAAAATTACAAAAAAACTAATTATATTATTTTTTGAAAATTTCAATTTTTAACATATTTTTTCAAACTTTCAGCCTCATGCGCGAACTGAAGATGTCAATTTAGAATTTTTTTTTTTTTTTCCCCAATTGAGGATACCAAACTACAATTTTTGAGAGGTAACGCGATTCCGAAATAAAAAAATCGATTTTTTTCGAACCACCCTAATATATATATATATATATATATATATATATATATATATATATATATATATATATTAGGGTGGTTCGAAAAAAATCGATTATATATATATATATATATATATATGTAGGAACTCGATCTCCTGCGAGGTCCTACTTTTACTATAAACTGTGGTCGGTGTCTAGGGGTTGTTGTTCTCAGTCTTATAGAAATCTTTCCGCTTACTGCACGGCGGAACTAGACTCTCTTATACTCAGAGTAATACAGTACTCAATTAAAGACAGAGTCACTGCTTCAAACACGAACACTATATATTGACACATATAAACTATTTACATATCTAGAAATACGTTGCATATAAAATTACACGTCAAGCCGCACCAGGCCTCCACAATCAAAATGGGTTAAAGTATCTGGCCGTCTGCCGAGATAGGATTGACTAAGCCGCCGTCTGCTGCTTGTCCGGAGCGAACGTCATGCCCCCTTCGAGACTGTCTCTCCCGTCGCAGCCGTCTGCTGCTTCCAGCACCTCTTACCAGGTCGGGACCCAATCTCAGTGTCGTCGCATAGCGTACACGGTGACATATAGCTCAAAGCTGGAGCCCTGGGATAACACAATTCCCATATATATATATATATATATATATATATATATATATATATATGAGTGTGTGTGTGTGTCTGTGTATGTGTGGTGTACACTGGCGGATCATCGCACAGGCCAAGGAAGCGCGTGCTTGGGTCCTCTAGATGTTAGCAGCTTCAAAAAGAGATACATTTTGCGTACCTGAAGTTCAGATACCATCTTCATCCAGACAATTTGCCATTCGTCCAACGACAAACAGCGTAGTACAAGTTTTTACGACCTAATAATTGACCAACAAAATTCCTTTTCGACCGTGAGAAAATATCTTAAGTAATAAATAATAATTAAGTCGATAATATTACGAAAACAAATTTGTACTAAGAAGTGGAATTTAACAAAAATACTTCTATATAGCAGTTGAATCTGAAACTTAATGCATGGAGGGAAACCAAAATCAGAAAACTGCTGTGGTAAATTTTAATAACATCTCTACATCAACAGTGCCGACATTATCAATGAACGGAAGGACCTAGGGTTCAATCACTAGTTTGATGTCGGTGCGGTTGGTAAAGATATGTTATCATTAAATTTCATTTCAGCATATTCTAAGTTTCGGTTTCCCTTTATGGGTTAGGTTTCAGATTCTACCTAAGGTATATCCAGAGGTACCAGACATGGGATTTTTAATAATTAACATATGGGTGTATATTTTGTTGTTGTTGTTGTTGTTGTTGTTTTTCGAAAATATTTAAAAATCTGAGTTTTTCCTTTAAAAATAAAAAATGCAGGAGAAAAAATCTATCTATATATATTATTTCTAGAAGGTGATTTTTCTGAAGATCTGTTTTTCTCCCTTCATACTTAACCAAAATCAAATGACAATTAGTTAAACTTGATAAATTAGATGCAAAGAGTGTAAAGTACAATAAGCAAGCAGCTGTGTTAAGTTAGAACATTTGTTATTCCGAAAATGAAGTGAAATTAGCTCAATTTCGAGCAACGGGCCCACTAGTTTATATTTATTTCTTACTAGCGGCCCGTCCCGACTTTGTCCGGGTTGAACAAAATATTATACCAATAAATTTCCAGTTGATAGCCAATAAATTGTAAATCTTTTTTTACCTTAATAATAACCTAAATAATACCTTAAATTAATTTTATATTAGTTAATAATTAAAATAAAAATTTTTAAAGAAATAGACGTGCCGGAGAACGGCTAGGTTCGAACCGCTAGCGTCAGAACAGAAGCCCACCGCTATAGCACCACGATAAGGATCGTTGAAATCTTCGGAACAAAAAGCGGTAGAAGACAGTAGCGGAAACAATGGAGATTGTTAGGATTAAGCCCCTAACTTTATTTCTACTGATCAGATATACATAATATATAGCCTATGTCCATCTGGAATAATGTACCTTTCAAACAGTGAAAGAATTTTTCAAATAGGTACAGTGGTTCTGAAGATTACCCTCCACGTACAAAATCGCTCTCTCTTTATATATAAGTATAGATAGCACCATGCTAAGGATCGTTGAAGACTTCGGCACAAAAAGCGGTAGAGGACAGTAGCGGTAACAATGGAGATTGTTAGGATTAAGCCCCTAACTTTATTTTTACTGATTAGATATACATAATATATAGCCTATGTCCATCTGGAATAATGTACCTTTCAAACAGTGAAAGAATTTTTCAAATAGGAACAGTGGTTCTGAAGATTACCCTCCACGTACAAAATCGCTCTCTCTTTATATATAAGTATAGATTATAAGCATAATTTAAATACAATAAGACATTTTAATTAAAAAAATACAGCTCACAGTGACATTAGTATGTGTTTGAAGATCATTTCAGTTGAATAATGATAGTTCCCTCTTATAAAACCATCCCAGAATTTTGTTATCTATTACGACATATCGAAGATGGATTCAATAATTCCAGTTATGAAATTTTATCACACTTCATGACCCATTTAACTATATTACCTCACTCATCTACGTAGAGTGGGCTTCGTAGCATGGAGTGGGTAGAAGCGTTTTTTCACAAGTAACACAATCAAAACAAGTCACAAATTCTCTTAAATTGAAAACGTAAATGATCGTATGAAGGCAAAATAGGCAATAGATATATATCCTCAAAATTGTCGTACCAGGATACGTAAAACAGCATGTTTTAGACCAGAGGTGGCCAAACTGTGGCTCTCGTCGCGAGTTATAATTTTGGCAGATTGCCAAACTCAGTCTGTATCGCTTGGGCAAGCAGTAAACAGTTAAACAGAAAAGTACCAAAATGCGTCAAAATTTTGACTGACACACACACACACACACACATATATATATATATATATATATATATATATATATATATATATATATATATATATATATATATATATATATATATATATATAACAGTAACAAGGCACCTCTCCAACTGCCGAGCACTGTGACGTATTGTTAGAACATCTTACACTCTGCTGTACTATACTAGGCAGCATTCCGCTCTCTTATCACCCATTTCGTCCCTAGATTTTGTTATGTTTAGGCAGACCTTATAAAATAAAATGTGTAATCCCACGTAATATGTAGTATTTATGTAATCACACGTTACTATGTAATTTAAGTTTATTTTAAAAATGATCCCGCTTAATCCAAAAAATTCGTTAATCCGAAAAGGGTCTGGTCCCATTCATTTCGGATTATAGGGACTCTACTATATATATATATATATATATACACTCATGGACAAAAAAATTAGCGCACCAAGAAGGATTCGTCAAAATGAAACGAAATTTTACATACGTAATGACTACTTTGATATAAGTAAATGATAAGAAAATCAAAGAAAAAGGATAATTTATTTCAGAGAAAAAGGCAAAAGAACGGAGGAGTTAATACTCCGTTGGACCCCCTCTAGTGCGAATGCACGATGCGATACGATCGGGCATTGAGTCATACAAGTTCTGTATGATGTCTTGAGACATTTCGTTCCATATTTGCTGTAACCTTGCCTCTAGTTCGTTCAAACTCGTGGGATGCCCAACTTGTCGTCCCAAATGATCCCAGATATGCTCGATTGGAGACAAATCTGGGGATCGGGCAGGCCAAGGAAGGGTAGTAACAGTGCGGAGACAGTCTTGTGACACCCTTGCCGTATGAGGCCGAGCATTGTCTTGTTGAAAAATGGCTCCTGGGAGCCGTTGCATGAGTGGCAACACATGTGGTTGCAGGATTTCATGAACATACCGCTGGGCTGTCATGGTGCCATGGAACAATACGGGGTGACCGTGTATTGTAGGCAATGTCACCCCATACCATCACACCAGCTGTGGGAGCGATGTGTCGCTGTACAGCAAAGGCAGGATTGAAGCGTTCACCACGGGCTCTCCACACACGAACACGATTATCATCACTGCCGAGATTGAATCTGGATTCGTCGCTAAAGACGACCTGGTTCCATTCCGCTGCAGTCCAGTTTCCTCGTGCGCGGCAAAACTCCAAACGGAGGCGTCGATGGGTGGGCGTCAAGGGCAGCACACGTAATGGGCGCCGCGATACCAACTGTCCTTCAGCCAGGCGCCTTCGTGTGGTTCGGGAAGACACAGAGGCCCCTAGTGAAGATGCTACCTGTGCCTGGATGGCGGCTGATGAAGCAGTTGGCTGTACGCGTGCATTTCTTACGATGTGGCGGTCTTCTCGACGACTGGTCTGTCGAGGGCGTCCTGAGCCTGGTCTTCGTGTACATGACATCTCTCGGGTCCACTGGTCCCAACACCTCCTCACAACACAATCAGAGCGGCCTAATTGACGAGCTACTCGCCTAGCTGACCACCCAGCTTCCATCATCCCGACGATCCTCCCCCTCTCAAACTGCGACAACTGCTTATATTGTCTTCGAACACGGCGTAATGGCATGTCTATCTCAGCTCTTCTTTTGTAAATGATTCAGCACACTCAAACAAGCTTTGGTTACCTGTTTTATACTCCACAGAGTACGATGTTCAACGCCCTCTACCGGCTATACGTAATGCGCAATCACGCTGCATTTCTAATCATTTGCATATCTCCCCGACATGTACCTTCATTGCAAGTTTCGTTACGATCCCGCAATTATTTCTTGGTGCGCTAATTTTTTTGTCCATGAGTGTATATATATATCCTACGTTAATAACCCGCTGTAGTTTCGTTAGAAGAGATTACCTGAATTTTTTCTCTTTTTTTATCTCATTGTTAAAGGATCAATTTTTCATATAATACATACTCGAATGTCTTATAAATTAATTTCTGAATTTTTTCATACATTTTCTTATTTCACACTTTTTTTTTTGTCTAGCTCAACATTTAACTGCATTGTTGCGAACTGCAACCACTCAATATCTGGCAGATTTGAATAATTTAGCAAAACAATTAAAATAATTGCTATAAAAGATTAAAACTATTTAATAATTTAGAGATGTTAAATATTCTAACAATTGGAGAATGATACATTTAACAAAATCCCTAGCAAAAACAACGCTTCAAATTTCTTTCATATCCAATATAATTTTTTCCTGTTTTGGGGTCTTCTGAGTATGTAGGCATTCCCAAATGGCTCTTAACACTGTTTATCCTGGCCACCTCTGTTATAGACAATACGAAGCGCGCATAATAATAACAATAATAATAATCATAATAATAATAATAATAATAATAATAATAATAATGATAATGATACACCCAAGTCTTTTTTTACACGAATTAAGTTGCACCGTCCAAGAAAAAAAGTTTTTTTGCACAATTTATTTAGTCTAACACGATTTCACCGTATACACTAATGGCGGCTGGTACGCGAAAAATTTGTCGTGGCTGCAATGTCCTCCAAGTTCTCAAAATTACCTCTGGAGGTGCGGGGTCAAGTGTTCTGGTCTCGTCACTTGACTCGGTTCAAAATTACGAGACTGGTCCTTTGGTCAAGATAGACTCCGACCTTTGTGGTGCCAGTCAAAACAGGAGCTGCATCTTCATTGCCCATATCTTTCGGGACTTGATCTGATGTTGCTGTCGGTCAAGTGGCATAAGCAACAATAACAACAACAACACGATTTCAAAATCATCGTCTTGTAAGTGCATATGTATGTACTTATTAGAATTAGTTTATAGTAAAAACGTTAATAATCTGAATTTAGGAAATAAATTATGTAGATTAAAACACGTTGATTGTTTGATGATAAATATTTCCTTACTGTAAGTGGAGGCGAGTGTAAAGTTACTTCTATTATGTTTCCACTTTTATGTCAATTATTTAGAATTTGACTATGTTTTCAGTTAAACGAAATTACACTGCTGGCCACTGTAAATGCAACACCATGAAGGAAACATGCAAATAACATGAAATTTACAACATGCATTAGCGGAGGTGAGATATGCAAATGATTAGAATTTCAGAGCAGACGCACATTACGCGCGCCTGTGGCGCCACTTCAAAGCGCTATTTAAGGCTTGGAGATTTCGACGATTTCAAGTTCGGCAATTGTGTTTTTCTTGTGTTTTTTTCAAAAAAACGATCAATTATGCCTCGTCGAAAACAGCGATCATCTTTTGATCAAGTATCCGAGTTCGACAGAGGAAGGATAGTGGCCTACCGAGATTGTGGATTATCTTTCAGGGAAATCGGTAGTCGTGTTGGACGAAACCAAACAACTGTAATGCGGATATGTGATCGTTGGATGCCGGAGGGTACGACGGACCGGCGTGTTCGATCGCATCCACCTCAGCGCACCACTTCACGTGATGACAGGCAAATTGTGCGCATGGCAGTGACGGATCGCTCAGGCACATCACGAACCATAGCACAGTACATGCAGTCTGTAACGCATCATCCAGTGTCTGCGCGTACCATTCGACGCCGTTTACAGCAGAGTGGTCTGTCCGCAAGACGTCCATTGCTTTGTCTACCCTTGACGCAGAACCACAGACGTCTCCGCCGCCAATGGTGCAATGACAGAAGGATGTGGACGGCAGAATGGAACGAAATTGTCTTTACTGACGAGTCACGCTTCTGTCTGCAACACCACGATGGTCGCATTCGAGTCTGGAGACACCGTGAAGAGAGGATGCTGAACAGCCGCGTTATGCACCGCCACACTGGTCCTGCACCGAGTATTATGGTATGGGTCGGTATTGGATATCACTCTCGCACACCTCTACAGGGTGGCTAATAAATACTGTAACACTCCAAAAAATAAGAGTTAATTTTAATCGTTTGGAAAAACAATTTATCTATCTACTTGTGTGATTGGCAACTTTTTGTAAACGCAGAAGATTTTTGTTTAAAGTAAAACATGTAGAATATTTTTAAAGATGGAAGCCAAAAGGTTAATGGTTAAACAGCTTTTTGATCGCGGATTTTCTGCAGGTAAAATATTTAAGCAATTAAAATGCCTTGGTTTTAATAGGACGTTTATATATACGACTATAAATCGATTATTGGATACCAATAGCTGTAAAGATCGACCAAGGTCCGGTCGTCCACGCACTGTTCGTACAAAAGAACGTATCAAAAGAATTCGTGAAAAGATACGAAGAAATCCACAACGTTCTGCAAATAAAATGGCTGCAGAAGAGAACATCAGTCGCAGAACTATGCAACTTATCATAAATGAAGACCTGGGTTTTACCCCTTATCGCAAAAGAAAAGTTCAAGGTTTGACTACTGCACAAATAGTAAAAAGGTTACAAAGATGTAAGAAATTGCTGAACCGGCACGGTAGCAAAAGTGTTGAAAAAATAATTTTCTCTGATGAGAAGCTGTTTTGTACAGAACAAATTTATAATGCTAAAAATGATGTTGTATATTCAGCAACCTTCGAGGATATACCTGAAAATCTTCGATCTGTTAAACGCTTTCAGAACAAGAATTCTGTTATGGTTTGGGCTGCAGTGTCACACAATGGAAAACTGCCTCTGAAATTCATCGATAAAGGGGTAAAAATCAATGCTGAATATTACAAACAGGAAGTATTGGCTACACGTTAATTACCACATGCTAACAGATTGTATCCCAAAAAGAATTGGATATTTCAGCAAGATTCTGCACCGTCCCACCGATCCAAAACAACACAGGAATGGCTCCATGCCAATTGCCCGAAGTTTATCAAGCAAGAAGATTGGCCACCTTCTTCACCAGATCTAAATCCTTTAGACTATTGCATTTGGGGGATTTTAGAGTCTAAAGTAAATGCTAAGCAGCACAGAAGTTTGGACTCCCTCAAAGCTTCCATACGGAGTGAATGGGACAAATTACCTCATAAAATGATTCGTGCCGTAATAGGACAGTGGCGTAAGAGATTATCTTTAGTAATCGATAAAGATGGCAGTCGATTCGAGTAAAATTATTTCATGGTAAACTTTCATGTATAATGTTCATAATATTGTTGTATTTTCCATTTTCTATTTCATCTGTGTGTAATTAAATGATTCGATATTTGTCACAGTATTTATTAGCCACCCTGTAGTACGCATTGCCAGTACTTTAAACAGCCAGCGCTACATCACCGAGGTGTTGGAGCCAGTTGTCCTTCCTTACCTTCAGGGCTTGCCCACAGCCATATTTCAACAGGATAATGCGCGACCACATGTGGCACGCATTGTCCAACGGTTCTTCGTCAATCGCCAGATTGAATTGCTTCCCTGGCCGCCTCACTCTCCGTATCTTTCACCGATAGAAAACATGTGGTCCATGGTTGCTCTACGATTGACCCAGATTCCATCCCCAGCTGCCACAGCAGATCAACTTTGGCAACGTGTGGAAGCTGCTTGGTCTGCTGTACCCCAAGAACTCATCCAAAGTCTCTTTGAATCAATGCCGAGGCGTGTGGCAGCGGTGATCTCCAACAATGGCGGCTACTCTGGCTACTGATTTTGGCAGGAACCACACTTCACAGAAGTCTATAAATTTAATCATTTGATACTTGTTCAACATGTTATCTACAAAATAAATTTTGTTATGATATCTCTTGTCTTTCTTGGTGTTGCAATTTGGGTGGCCAGCAGTGTACGTTTAAAAATATTCATTTTAATAAATAATATTTTTTAGATAATATGTGTAGTACATTCATAAAATATATACGGTGGAGAGGATACGACAAGATAACTATTTTGGCCCAGTTAGTCATAAACAATTATGCTTATTATCAAGTAGCGACGAATAATTACTAAATATTATTTTTTTTCTATTTTTAATTAAGTTTTCAGATTTCGTTTTTCATCTACGCTACAAATTTTACGTATGAATTATGTATTTTGAACTTAATTGCTCAAAAGAAAATGCATATTAGGTGCTTACGCATGTGTATCACAACTTTTGCAGCAGTTCCCTTTCTTTTTTTTACACGGTTTTTTGAACTAAATATAGTTTTTTATTTCCTCTTACACGGTTTTTGGATGACATGGAACGTATCCCCCATTTTACTGTAAGAAACGTATCTTTTTACGCGGTTTATTTTTACATGGATTTTTGAGGAACGTATCTGCCGTGTAAATAAAAGAGTTGGGTGTAAATAAATAAATAAAATAAATTCAAATGAATTCAAATAAAATTCAAATAAATAAATGAAAAAAATTTAAAATAATAACAATAATAATATTTTTTTTTTTTTTTATTTCATGTAGTCTCTTCTAACGAAACTACCGCGGGTTATTAACGTAGGAGTGCTTATCGTTGCTTAACTCTTTTGTATGTATATATGCATCTATGTGTTATGTATATATGTATCTATATATATGTACATATGTATGTATATATATACAGTGGAATCTAGATCAATCGTTTTTCAAGGGACCTACTAAAACTGAACCATAAATGCGGGAAAACGATAGATCCGGGAACATAACAAAGCAATATGATCGTCGGGACTGGGTGAAATAAACGACACATGCTGGAAAACGATGATTAGGAAAACGATCGATCGAGATTCCACTGTATATATATATATATGTGTGTGTGTGTAAGTAAGTAAGTAACTGTTTACTATTTGCCCAAGCGATACAGACTGGGTTTGGCACGCTGCCAAAATTATAACTCGCGACGACGGACGGTTTTAGAGTCTGAAATTTTGCTTTCCACAGGACCGTAGGAGCAACGCAATCCTACGTTAAAATATCTCCAGAATATTAATTTGGAGATGAATGATTAAATGGATTAAATTTGACGACAATTAGATGCAATTTAACTTCAAGTAATCTTAGGGAGTGTGGTGTGTATTACCTTATTTGTATTTTTTTATCACTTTTAATAAAGAAAATAAAGTATTTTAAAAAGCTGGGTTTTTTAATTGCAATCTGGATTTATTTTTCTCGGTGCGAGCCTTGGGTGTATCGCATGCGGCATGCGAGAGGCGTTTACGATGATTCTCAATCCCAATTTTAACAGGGTTCGTACACATTTTTCGAAATCGGAAATAGGGAGGGCCTATGGACTTTTCAACAACCTGTTCTAGCATTTTTAAGGACCTCAAAGATGACTTAAAATGTGTTTTATTGACAAAGTTTCGAACAGTGGTGCACCCAGGATTTTTTCTTGGGGGGCTGAGATGAACGGATAAAATATTTATAATGCATGGGGGGGGGGGGGGCGAGATGAACGGATAAAAATATTTATAATGCAAAATCAATATTCATAATGCAATTTCTATTTCTTTGGGGGGGAACAAGGGGGGGGGGCAGGGCCCCTTTCCCCTCCCCCCCTGGGTGCGCCACTGGTTTCGACATTAAAAGTATTTGAGTTTTAAGATCCTATACAACTTTACGATAACTTCCGTATCATCTTAATAAATTCTTAATATTAATATTTCAAAATGACTTTTACAGACTGCAATCTGTTGGGGTACCTCTGTATTTAACTGAACAAATTGACACCGCTTATCAGTATCGCAGCGAGAAATTGGAGCAAACCACGAGTTATATAAGCATTGTCATCTTGGTCAATGATACAAAGAGAAAAATTATTTTTCATTTTCATAACTGATAGCCATAAACTGAAAATCCTAGTGTTTCAACTCAAAAGTTAGTACATTTTAAGGACCGGGAAATAAACAAAAAAAAATTAAAGACCTTGGGCACAAAAATAAGTACTTTTAAAAAACTTATTAAGGTCCCTCAAAGACAAAAACTGAAAATAAAGAGTTCTTAAGGACTTTTAAGGACTTGCGAACCCTGACTTAAAACAAGTATAATACTCTACCGGTCATGTTACATCGTTTATATTTTCTGGTTAATTGTACCATCCGGTAGTTTAACAGCAAACGAAACAAAGTTAAATTTTAGTCTCTTTTTTTTCTTAAGCGTTGGATAAAATTAAGTTCTTAATATTTGCAAAAAGAAAAAGTAAAGACGCATGCTGTAAAATATAATCTACTTTTTCATTGCCTCCTTAATCAATATTCTGAAGAGAAAAAAGAAGAAAGTAGAAAAAAAAAGATGCTATTGAAAAAAAAAATTTCGCTTTTATTTTTTATTTATTTTTTTTTCTTTCCGATACTTTAAATCCCTCGAGCTATTCCAGAGCTAAAAACGAAGTATATATCGACATGAAAGAAGTGTAAGAATCGAAGCCGATCAAAGAATGGCGAGTTGGAGAATTCTACTCGATTTCACGGTTCAACTACTTTTCGGTTTCACTCTTGAAACCTTTGTTTAGTTGTTTGGGGTTTTTTTTTTTTTAGTTTCCTTCCGCAACCATCTCACTAAACGAAATGAAGTAACTTATTCAAGATCGAGTATTCTCCACTGGTTTTGGATGTCGAAGTCGAAGGCTTTTAATTCGAAAGCAGCACATTGGTTACTGAAGTTACAATTATCACAATTAAATTATTCGCCACGAGTGAACATATGATGTCATGGGATCAGTTCTTTGGGGAATCCTTCATCTTTTATGCGTACCCCGAAGCATTTTTCTTGACGTGAGCGGAGAAATAAAATGGAAATAGTTATCTGCAGGGATTACTTAAACGAATTTGTAAAACCACATTAATCATGAGACACTTTGAAAAAAAATATATTTGCAGGCTATCAGTTTTCAAAATATTTTGCTATCAGTCGAATATTGAATCTACATGAGATAAATGTAACTACAGATTTGTAAAAGACTGAGTATGGTTAACTCGATAAACTTCGTTGAATGTTTTTTTGGCAGCGTTCTCTCTGAGAAAGCAATCTTTAGTAAAGATAACTGTCAATCATCTGTGTACATCTAGTGTTATATATATATATATATATATATATATATATATATATATATATATATATATATATATATATATATATATATATACAGAGGCTGTTCACACATTTTTTAGACGATGTATATTGTATTCACAAAACTAAATTACATAAAATTCTTGTGTTTTAAATGTTTTATTTGACATCCCTTATTCTGAACTATCTTTCGACACCGTAATTTCCAGGATAATAATGCCTTTTGAAGTGTCAGAAGAGGTATTCTATCCCATTCTTCCTGAACAGCTTTCCAGAGTCCTGTAAGGGTTTTGGGACGACGTTTGGATAATGCAGATTTTAAAAGTCCGAAAGCACAAAAATCCATAGGTGATACATCCGGAGATTTAGTAGGGATATCAGTGAAGGGTATGGCCTTGATACCAGTTTTTTGTTCCATTTCTTTTAGGAAATTTACAGTGGATTTTGATGTGTGACTGCTAGCTTTGTCCTGATGGAGTCTCACAGATTGATGGCACTGTGGGTAAAGCGATGGTATTTCATTCAGAAAAATTGGCGATAAAATATGTTCCTGATAGTATTTGGAGTTAATCTTGACATTTTTTTCCACTCCCTTTATTTTTAACTTGACATTATAAGAAAAACCAGCAACAATCATGAATCCCTTAGAAAAACTTTCTTTCGATTCTTTGAACAATGTACTTAAATTTTTTTCTCCCCTTTTATGATAATAAATGGCTCTTTTTTTGTTGCAATCATTTAAATACACCCATGATTCATCTATTGTGACAATTGTTTTCCATTTTTCTTTGGATAAGTGTTTCTCATATAGAATTCTGCAGCGTGTCCTGCGTTCAGCGATATGATTTGGAAGAAGACGATGCACATTGCGTTTTTTCGCTTTCTTAAGATTTAAATCAACGTTTATCATTTTGTTTACAGTGGACTCAGAGCATTTTAATGATTTTGAAACTGTCCTTTGACTAGGGGGATTTTCTTTTAACATTAAACAACGTACCTTTGCAATAGTCAAAGCTGTCCGTTTTTTCCTTGGATACTTGCTTGGAATTTTTGTCCCACTTGAGGCTCCAATTTGACGTTTTTTTCCTTTCTTGTTGACGATATTACCTATCAACGCTTTAGATATCACAAAACCATGACTCTTACATCGTTTTGGGATAACGGAGTATGCATATTTCTCTTCGGAAAGAGCATAAATGTAGCCTTCGAGCCACTGCTTTGTTAAAAACGCCATTTTGAATAAAAACAAAACTTTCAAGCCCTAGACGATAATTTTGACTTTTAAAAACATAGTACAATTGCAATTATTTCTTTTGCAGCAAACGATTTTTTATTACCGCTTACCAAAATCGTCTAAAAAATGTGCGAACAGCCTCTGTATATATATATATATATATATATATATATATATATATATATATATATAATAAATATATATATATATATATATATATACATCAGGTTTTAACGAAAGTTTCCCGCCACCGCAAATATCGTCTTCGCAAACAGTTCGTGTTGGCGTGTTTAATCATATTTTGTCAAACGATTTTTGGCATTTGAAATAAAGAGACTTGCTTTAGAACACTGTGTTGTGAAATTTGTAAAAAAAAATATCGTTATCATTAAGTACAAGGTGTCTGAAATGGAACTATCACGCTACCAGATTATAACCATCATTTACTTCCAGTTCTGTTGCAAAAAGTCAGCTACAGAAAGTGACCGAATCATGTGTACAGCTTTAGGTACTACTGTTGTATCATATGACACTGTGAAGATTTGGTACAGAAAGTTCAAAAACGAGGACTATGACATTCAAGAAGCAGAGCGCTCTGGCCGGCCTACTGATGTGGATGAGGCCCGCCTGCGAGAACGTGTAGAAGAAGATCAGTATGCAAACACTCGAGAGCTAGCTAAGGTGTTAGACGTTAGTGCCATGTCCATTAGTCGCGCTATGCATCGCATAAACTTGACGTACAAGGTCAATCGCTGGGTGCCGCATGAGCTGACTCAAGCAGATAAGGATAGACGTGTTCAGGCCTGCACTAATCTGCTCGAATATCAACGCGAGGACAAAATTCTGGACTGGATCGTCACTTGTGATGAAAAGTGGATTCACTTCAATAACACAAGCCGAAAAGAGGGTTGGTCTGCACCCAGTGAGCCCGTCGGCAGCGTCGCAAAGCGCAATTTGACTAACAAAAAGGTCTTGCTTTGTATCTGGTGGGATTGCCGTGGTATTATCCACAAAGAGTATCTGGAAAAAGGTAAAACCATCGACAGAAGGTGTACAGCGAGATCCTAGTCCGTGTTGACGCTGCTATCAAAAAAAAAAAACGTCGAACTGAGTTCCGGCGCAAAAAAGTACTGTTCCATCAAGATAATGCAAGGCCACGTGTGTCTGCATTCACCGGCTGGACTCTGTACGGACTCGAACGGGATCTTTTGCCACACCCACCATATAGCCCCGACATCGCTCCTTCGAAATTCTACCTTTTTTCACACCTGCAGCTACATCTTGATAGTACTATCTTCCATTCTGAACAGGACGTCCGAAATGAGGTTGATCTGTTTTTGGACTCGTCGCCGCCAAGTATCTGGGCCGAAGGCTTTGAAAAACTACCAAAACGTTAGCAAAAAATCATAGCTTTAGGTGGTGATTTCTACCCGCACTAAAGGTACTGCTTTCATGTTTCTTTCTAACTTTACTAAGAACGTTTTTTGGCGGAAAACTTTTGTTACAACCTAATTAATATATATATATATATATATATATATATATATATATACAGTCTCCGCCGCTTTATAAAATCGCATTCGTCTTGAAGGATTTGATTTCATTAAGCGGCTGATTTTAAAAACCAGCGATTGATTTAAAATAAGTTTTATATTTCCTACGCATTAGGATTAGTTCCCTAAATAAAAGTGAAAAAAGAAATCAAAGACACTTAAATTTAATACATTATACGTTTAATTCATTTATGTAATAGTGTGATTTTTTTTTAATATTGACTAATTGTGGTTTGTTTCGAAGAATCGTTTATCAAATGTTCAATAATGTTTGAAAATGCGTAAAATTAACCATAATGTTCTTTATCTCCACTTTTTTGCGCCAATGTTCGACGTAAAACATCTAACGTTCGTTGGGCTTCAGTTGCAGTTGGCGGGGGTTCATTTTTCTCGTCATCTTCGGATTCTGAATCAATGTCGTTAGAACAAGAAGCTTTTGAATTTAAAATTTCCTGGTACAATATCAGATTTCCCACTGACAAATCATCGTCGATAGAAACATATTTCAAGAACTCTTAATCGGTTCATCTTCCTCAACTGAAATTTCTTCTTCTGTATTAGAATTATTTATGCTGAATCCGTAAGCTTTAAAACAGTTAGAGATTGTTGTTGACGTAAGTTTCCAAAGAACTTTGAATGATATGCATTGCATCCAAGAGGCTGACTGACTTTGGAAACTTGTTTATAGAGTCGGAACTAGAAGAATCAATTTCTTTGACAATTCTATTAACAATGTCTTTCTATAATGAAATTTAAATCATCGTATGATCCCTGTCACCTGTCTAACAAAAGCGCGATTTTTTCGTTTTTTAGTTGTTTGTCCCATTTAAGGAGAAAGTCTGTGTTATAAGGGCTACCAGAGATACCTCATTGAGTTGTGTGCATAATTGGGAGATGAACTCCAATGGTAACAAACCAGTCGATACTCTCTTTTTTCTTTTTTTTTAAATAAAATAAAAACATTTATTTACAATATTTTACAGATTTAAGATAACATAGCATGAAGGAATTCTGGGCTATATATAAATATATGTATAAGAGAGACCATATTCTGTCCACTCACTACGAATCATGCGAGGAATAAAAATCAATTTACAAATTGATAAAGTACCAGTTCCTTGAGCATTGTTTTAGGGAGACTATGACCAACCTGTGTTAATGCGGTTGCAGCAGCTCTCGGTACAGGTAATGATGAGGCACATCTTGGGGTTGTAGCAGTAGGCAAGTTACGGTCAAGTAGAGACGTACATCTCGAAGGCGCTTCCGTGCTGACGGGGCTTTAATGGGGACGCAATCAGCCTTTTCATGGTCATTGCGCAGCAGTCAGGGATTTTCGTCACAGCTCCCGAACATCGAAACTCTTCTACCTCAGGTCTCGTCGTCGATTGACTTCTCCAAAAAACTCTGGGCTTCTTCCTTTTTCTGACACCGCCCCCAAGTCAGTCTTCCCGTAAATTTATTGATTTTTCTTCCGTTTAATTCGTGGGCAGGATGATACGGCATCTTCCCACGTGGTATATTATGTCCGCGAAATTGGAAGCCTCTTGTATCATCGTGAAATTTTGCGTCCTCCCTTCCTAAGGAATTTTGGGGTGCGTTGTTTCTCAAAACTCGGAACAGGTGCGGGGGACAGGCCCCTTCCAATATGTCCGTTTTACGACTTTTAAATGCGTTGAAGGAAAAAATGGCGATGTCATATACTGTTGCAAGGAACTGAAAAATCCTTCACAACAGTCTGTAAAGATAGCTCTGGTCATCCATGAGTTTATACTGTATGCATAATTGACTGGAAAGTTCTTAACACCCTTAAAACGAGGGTTTTTGTTGGAACAAATCAACAAAGGCGTTTTCTTTCCAGTTCCTGTCATGTTGCATGTTAACAGTCCAGTTTATCTTTGCTTGACTTTTTTAGCTTCCTGCAGCAGATTCATTTTTAAACATCAAAGTATGTTCCGGAAGTGCTCGGTAGAATAATCCAGTCTCATCGGAGTTGAAAATTTGATCAGGCTGATAATCTTTGATCAGTTTAACCCAGACATTTTCCTTCCAGTTTTCAGCAGCGTCGTTATTCGCCTCTTGCTTCTAGTCGTGCAATTTTCTATAAATAATGTTCCTGCGTTCATTCCTTCGGGTTAGCCATCCATCCGTATGTGCGAGGTTTTCCTCTCCAAATAGACTAACCAATTGCTGTGCTTTTTCGCATAGAATTGATCGAGAAATGGGTATTTTTTGTATTCTCACGCTCTCAAACCAGTTTAAAAGTGCAGACTCTATGTCATCAGAATTTCCATAGCGTTTTCTTTTGCGGGATAAGTTTCCGTTCTTTTTAATTTCATCAGAAATGGAGTCTCTTTGCTTCAACAAGTTGAATAAGGCAGTTTGGGAAATCCCCAGTTTTGACGAAGCTTCTTGTTGACTGCATTTTGGCATCTCGTCATATATTTTCAGCATTTCTTGTTTATCTCCAGCACTTAAATCTTTACGCTTAAGCATGTTCACTCACTACTGACAGAATTCCAAATGACCATTTGACGAAGAAACTTTTCGAAATCCGTGATAAGTTTTTACCCCCCTGACATGTCTTCAAGGAATCCTGCTCAGAGTCCTTATCTTTCCTTTCCTTTGTTCTCTTTCCCATTTATTTTCCGGGGAACGGGTAAGGAATGTTGCTGAATGCGAAATAAAAGGTGCGATATTGTTCCGAAACGAAAAGTTTAAGCATTGCAACTCACACGATTTGAAATGAAAGGGTCCACATAATCTAGACTTATTTCAGGTGGTAAATAGATTGAAGTATCTGAAACTTTGATTTTTAAAAGCGGCCGTATTGATTTTATTAAGAGGTGATTTTATGATTTCACATTGATTTGAATCCGATCCTTTAAATTTGATTTTAATAAACAGCTGATTTTAATAACCAGCGATTTCAATAGCGTCGGGTACTGTGTATATATATATATATCAAAGTCCGAAGTCTGGCCATTTCGCGAACCTCTAGCATTGACCTTGGCTGGCCACCTCTAGCATTGACCAAGTCCGAAACAATCGAGAATTTAGAATTCCTTCGGGCTTTGGTCGAACAATTCGCGATGCACCCAACAATCAATGGCCAATTCACGAATGGTCCTAAAAAAATTATCCTTTTCTCTTTGATTTTGGAGTGATATTTTCTACTCTGATTTAAATTAAAGGGTTTTCAGAGTGGTAATATTATGAGTTAGAACTGATATGATCAAGTCCCGTAACTTCATGATTCATCTCCGCCAAACTAGCTTTCGTGAACTGGCCATTGATTGTCGGGCACATCGCGAATTGGTTGACCAATAGTCGTAAATTCTCGATTATTTCGGGCTTTGTCTATGTGGCTTGACCAACTGTAGAAGTGGCCAGACTTCGGACTTTTATAGAGGCCATAATTAGGAGGTCGTACAAGAATCAGAAAAAAAAATAGTGTACTCATTCTTGGGAAGTGTTTCAGGCCTACAAATTTATCATAAAGTTCTAAAGTATGCATATCAAGAGGATTAAAAAAAAAAATAAAAATAATAATAATAATAATAATAATAATAATAATAATTCACACTTTATCAAAAAGACTTGAAATTGTGATATCATTGTTTCTTATCAACCATGCTAAAGAAATTTAACTATAGCTCTAATAATTAATCTCTTAAATACATAAAAAATAATTATTTTTACTGTTAATAGCTGTGGGGCAAAAAAATATAACAAGAAACAGCAGAACACTTCTTAGATAAAAAATACATTATATAAGATTTTCCTCATGCAAAAAGATTACAAGATATTAAAGTGAAAAAATGTTATTTTAAGGAACAATAAATAGTCCTAACGAAAAATATTCTTAGAACTTATAAGGAAAAAAAAACAGAAAAATATTCTAATTTACTAGGTCACTGCCCATTTTCCCAACTCAGAAGATAATCATAATACAAGACAAAAAATTCTGAATTGGACAACTCCGTTGTTTTTACTATACCGATTCATACTTAATGCTGCTGTGTACTAACGTTATTAGATTTGCTCACCTCATTGTTAACCTAGGAGAAAATGTGTCCAAAGATTGCCAACTTGGATTAAAAAAATTCTTTTTTAATTGTACTCCGTGATAAAGAAATTTTACGCCTTGGGGAATTTTTCGTTTTTGACAAAAATGCAAATATTTTTTAATTTTTGGGAGAAAATCTGGTATAATGTATTTTTGAACCGAGTCAAGTGACAAGACTGGAACACTTGACCCCACACCTCCAGAGGTAAATTTGAGAACTTGGAGGACATTGTAGCCACAACCTATTTTATATGCCTTGGCCACCATTAGTGAACACAGTGGTGGATTTGCAGCGACGAGCATCGAACCAGGGATGTTCAGATCACTGGCCCGCAGCTCTTGCCAACCGGGCCACCATGCCCCAGTTGACAAGAGCAGCAGGCCCCAATGTGACCACAGAAATTCATAATTGATAGTAATCCATCAACTTCACACACACACTAAAAAAAAAAGTTTAAAAATATCAATGCAGAATACCTCAATATGCAGACATGACAATCTGCATTATGAAACATAAAGTTAAAATGGTTACCTAGATTACTATCAAACTGTATAGTCATTACAATATAGCGTGAATTTTGACAAATTCTTGTAGTGCAAACAAAATGAAATTTTTGACTTGATGTAAATTAATTTTATTAATCTTCTTGATTTGATATAGAAAGAAGAAAAGTTATTTTCAATAAATGATTTTATTAGCAAGAACTTTTTACAAAAGTATAATTCACATTTTAACGCATGAATAATGTAGTGAATTCCTAGAACATGTCATTATTTAAATATGTGCCCTGAAATGAACGATTTATGTTACGCTTTAATGCACACCATTAAAAATTTTGAATTATAGCATTTAAAACAGAAACACAACATATTCAAGGAATTAATCAAAAGGTAAATACAATGCAGAGAATACTATTTTTCTTTTAATACCATTATTTACAAGACTAAAGTCTACGTAAAACAACAAATGTTTTTTCATGGAAAGGAAATGCTGACTTAAATGGTTAACAATTCTCTTCAAAACTCAAAGCCATAAAGAGAAACAAATGTGCCCAGAAAGATTTTTGAGCCCATCAATAAGAAATGGACTGAATAATTTATTAATAAGACCCTTTTGATATATATTACACATAACTAAGTTATACAAAAACTTTTAATTTAGGCTTCAGAAAGTAAATGCTTGTGAACCATTTCTTCTTTATTGATGAGATGTGTTGTCTTGCTCAGCAGCTGCATAAGGCTATTTAAATCATGTGACCAGTCATTGAGAACTTCATTTGGATCTTTCAGCTGGGAGAATGAAATCACACCTGCTAACCTATCAACTTTTGCCCAAACTGTTTTATTCACTACAAGATTTGAAAGAATTTCTTCAGTTTCCTAAAAATAAATAAAGAGAAAGTAGAGAATCATATAAAAATTTGACTGAAGGAAAAAAAAATTGTTTTCCACACTTAGGAATATTTAACATTAAAATTCTAGTCGACAGGAGAGAAAAAATATAGGGGTAAAGAATTATATGATAATATGCATCAAAACTTTAATAAGGGATTGAAGTAAAAAATACACAGCCAAAAATATATAGTAAAATATATAAAGACACTATAATTATTTCAATAATTTAATACTCTAAAACTGATTAGATTTTATAATATAAAGTAATACATTTAAACAATTTCTCAAATAGTAAAAAAATTATAATTAATCTCTAACTTTTAAGCATATTATGCACATTGATCAAAAAATAAATTAAATAATCCTCGTCAATATTACAAAATACTCAAACTGCTGAAAATACTCTTTTCAGTAAAATTATGATTAAGAACTTTAGATTATGGAAATATTAAATAATAAAAAATGCAGGATTAGAAATTAGGAATGTTAAGAGTCTGATGGATATATACATATATATATATTATTTTTTTTATTATTATTATTTTATTTTACTTTTACTTTTTGTAATTTATTTTATACCATCTACACCCCGCAGATTATTATTAACAATTCAACAAATTGAACTCTAAGAATATTTAGAAGGGGAAATCTTGTAGCTGTGGAATGTTGTAAAACTAAAATATCCCCAACCATTAATATAGCAGGAAATACAAACATTAAAGCTCCCTTTTCATAACAGTACAATGCAATTATAAGGACCTTAGTCACATCAACACCTTTTATCTATAATTCATAAACTTACAAAGGAAGGTAAATTTAGTTTGGTTAACTGTGAAAAAATTAAACATAAAAGACACTTGAATTTTAAACCCTAAAAATTATTTTAGGCAAAGCTGTACAGCAAAGCATCACAGTATCAACAAAACCACTCCAGGAAAGAAAATTATTCCCTAGACACAAAGTTCCCTCTTTTTTGAAAATGAAAACAATGCCCTTTAAGTACTTAGGTGAAACTTTCATTGGACGATAAATTTGTAAGCAAATGCTTTATACATTCTATAGTGCATTCTAAAAAACTGTTATTTACAAATTTAATGCTCTCTAAGGTTCTTGTTTCTTTTCATTCCATTAAAGGTATTCATTTCATTCCAAAAAGGTATCACAACATTGCAAGGCAACCCAAAATTACGATTAAAATTATGTATGTTTTTTATTTACCATTTAAATTTTTCTTTTAATAATTAATAAAAAAATTTCAGGTAGTCTCCTCTAACGAAACTACCATGGGTTATTAATGTAGGATTACTTATCGTTTGCTTATCTCTTTTTTTTTAAACGCATTTTGGCATTTTTCTGTTAACTGTTTATTGTTACCAGGTTTGGTGCGCTGCCAAAATTATAACTTGCGAAGCAGGATAATTTTTTTCACTCTGCAGGACCATTGTTGAGGAACGTAATCCTACATTAAAAACCTGAATATGAATAAATTTGCTTGAGAATCCCATGATTTGATAGCTTAAAATAAATGAACTTTTGTTTCAAGGGTGAACCAGTTAATTTCTTAAATTTGTATTCTTTCCACTAATGACAAATATCTGATCTGATCTGATCTGCCCCAACAAATAGCGAGATTACAATATTCAGAGAGAAAAATTCACAATAAATAAATATTGCAACATATATTGATCTAAATAAATACATATTTCTAATGATTAGAAATTATAAAAAGATGAAATAAATGTAAAACTTACTGGCTCATTCAAATCTAACAATTCAGCCATCCTTTTAAGAGTAATGCGAGTATAATACTTGGCCATAATTCTGATGTTCTACAAATTAAACACACAATGCATTAAAGAAACAATAAAATCATGATAGATAAATATAAAATATCCATTAACTTACATAAAATTACACTTGTACAAAAAGTTTTAAATATACAACTGGATACTCCTACATTCATAAGGAAGATGAAAAATGCATATCTATATGTTTTTATGAGAAACTAATCATCTATTCAACAAGCAATAAGTTAATATTTTTAGAAATTTATATGTATAAAAACAAACCTTAAACTTAGTATTTGAATATTTATTCCTTAACTATCTATATATGTACATTATGAAAAAAAAGGGAGCAAAATCCACAATTTATTTTGCTAAATAAACATTTACATGAATAAACATGAAGGTCTAATTTAATATACAATTAAGTTTTGCGAAACAATTTTTTGCTGTACTAGCAGTACTATTAATGTTTAAAATATACCTGCATTTTGTTAATGCTACAAAATAACTTTATCATTGTATTAAAAGTTTATGTACTATAATTTGGAAAGTTAAGCTGCACTCCCATATATGCCACAATGACCCCCCCCCCCCCCCCCAAAAAAAAAAAAAAAAAAAAAAAAAAAAAGAGAGAGAAATGTACCCCACTGGATAGTAGCTGCCATACTTAATTACTGCCAGCCTGTCATTTTTTAAATTTCTTTTTTTAAGTCCAGGGACAGTGTTTCTAAAGTTTTATAAAAGCAGTTAACAAAATTATAGGTTTGCAGAAAGACATTAAACTAAACAAATCATTTCTTCCTTCCATTGACAATCAGACTGGATGTGACTTTCACATATCAGTAAGAACCCAAATTTAATAAAAGAAAGTTTTAACTGCTATAAAAATGCATTACTCTGAAGAAAAGAGAATATCAACAGTCTTGCATGTTATGTTCGCTGCAACTCTATCAGGTTGAAACAGAAACTGTTGCCCACCCCATGAAGATTGAAGAATTTTTATTCTAAACACTACAAAGTAAAAGTCGACACAAACATATTTTAATTTTAAAACTTGTAAAAGTCAGGAGCTATCCAAGATTATGTTATATTACGAATTCACAGAAAGTTTGTCTTCTAGCAACAACATTTAAGAGGGAAATATCTCACGATTTATTTGCGAGATACTTTGGCCAATTGCCGACAAGAATAAGTATTAGTTGCTATTAGTAAGGTATTTCTATAAAAAGTATCTTCTCAGAATGTGCAGAATGACATCATATGGCATACTTTGGCAAATTGCTGATAAGAATGGGTATTAGTTGCTATTAGTAAGGTATTTCCATAAAAAGTATCTTCTCAGACTGTGCAAAATGACATCATAGCACCAAAACTGTAAATACAGAATTCCCAGCAAGACACAGCTCAGTTTTAACACTCACTCTTACAGATGACAGTTGTAGGTTCTACTTTTGGAGACACTGTTTTGTATTATTTTTACAAGAATTATTTAACAAAAGCTCATGAAACAAGCAATTTTCTGTATAAGAACCTATATAAAGTAAATGTCATTATAAAATGCTAACATAGCATTACATTAGATCATACATACAATATATAAGTACATATTTATATTTTATAGAACATAAGCAAACAAGTCTCACATTTTTAATCATGCAACATTCATGTGTGATATTTTTTCCTGGTTGATACTAATTGATTGCTTTTAACAAATATGAACACTTCTATGTACAAATTTATAGAGTTCATAAATGCAACTGTATAAATTTATTCATTTAACATCTCATGAAACTTGAGTCATGAAAATTGTCTCACAAAAATTTTTACAGTTGATAAATACAACTGTATGAATTTGTTCAAGGTTATACTAAATCAGTTATAAGTTCACAGACAAAAGATAGACAACGTTTAATTTAAAACTCATAAGGATACCCTTAATTTTTATTGTAATAAAAGTTATTACTAAGTAAGAGATAAGAAAGCAAAAATTTGTATTTTCAAAAGGCAAAATTTAAAAATTAATCTCAATTACGAAAGAGATTCTACAATTTTATAGAAAACTATAAATTTTTCTATAATTTTTTTCAAAGATGATGAGAAAATAGCTTATAATTTAAAAGTTAGTAAACTTGAGCTCAAAAATCAATTATCTGAAAACAAATATCAGTTTGCTGGGCGAAAGCGTTTGCTGGGCACAGTTTAAGTCTAATAAAAGTATCACCTACATGTTCAACAACCCTATTTTTAAGATCTTGCCAGCATTTCTTTCCAATTTCATCATGACCAAAAACTTCAGCAGCAGTGATATCTGAGGTAGCTTCCCTTAGATCCGATTCGTATTTCTGATGTAATAATCTCCAATTTATCAACTCTAGAGTTGTGAATAACTGGAGTAATTCTCTATATTAAAAAAAAAAAAAGATATATTGCAATATTAGAATTATGAGTGTTCTTCATTAATACTACTACTAAAGAAATAAAAGACACATATGCTATAATAATTTTAAAAAATCAGATTCATTAGTGTCTGCAGTTACATAGTAATCTTATTAGAAAATTATACAAATTTTTACTAAGTAAAAAATAAATTACCTTAGTTTTTATCATACAGTGAAACAAAAAATTATTAAAAAATCAAATATGCTAACAAAATTATAAAGAACAAGTCTTCATTTTAAAACTCAAAAAGCTTAAAAAAGCACTGATACTCATGATATAAATTTGATATCTTGGGGCGTGATGCCTCAGTTGGCAAGGGCCAGTGATCTGAACTTCTCTGGTTTGATGCCTGTTGCTGCAAATGGACAATAATGGTGGCTGGTACACATAAAATCCATCATGGCTGCAAAGTCCTACAAGTTCTCAAATTTACTTCCGGAGGTGCAGGGTCAAGTGTTCCAGTCTCGGCATTTGACTCGGTTCTAAATTACAAAACCGGCTTGTAGGGGGTAATGCTGGCCACCTATGCGGTGCCCCCTTAAATAAATAACCAGCAGTCATGGCTGCATGTGTAATGGATAAGTTCCAAAATTGCCATAAGTAACAACAAATTTGATATCTAACAAAAATATATTTGAGAATAAAAAATGACTAATTTAAACTAATCAGATGTAATAGAACACTCATAACAAACAAAAGACCAAAAAAAAATGAGTAATCAGTATTCAGATCCTTAGACTGAAAAATTATGCAAAATAATAAACTATTAAAGTAATCAACTCTTACTTTGTTTTTTTAATTTTTTAAAAGTTAACATACAATGTGGTTAACTCTGAATTCTAGCCAAGAGCTTGCAAAATAACCTCTTTTAAAACTTTTAATACAGTAGTTAACACTTAAAAACTTGAGAAATAAACTAACTTGTATTTTGGCATTTCATCTAAAGTTTTGTCTTCTTTCACTCTGTGGATCAAATCTGATTGTTCATTATCATATGGTGACAGAACAAGATACATCACAACTTTTTTCAAGGCTACATGCTTCTTTTCGGTGTCTTCTTGAATTTGTGGAGTATTATACACAGCTTTGAAATGCTTGCATATAGATAAGTATGAACCTTCATGCTGATCTAACTCAATCATAAGGCGATAGAACTTAAGTTTTAGATCCTGAAAGGAAATTTTAAGTTGAAAATTCCTAAAAACAATCTAAATAATAATACAAAGAGAGCATACAAAAGAACATATCAATTTTCTTTCATTTGGGATCCTTAAAATCATATTTAAAGATATATTAAAACAAATTTTACCTTTAAAATTTTTTGGAAGTCTGTTTAAATTTAGAGCCTTTAATTAAGATTATATACTTGATCTTAGTCAGAAGTTATTTGCTCAAAATCTTGCATCCAAATTCTTAAAATATAATTAATATATACACACACCACAGTAAAATAATTTAATGAATCATGTTTCTGTGGTATCTTGATTTATTTCATATAAACAAGTCGGTTTTAAATTTAAATTTACACATTTTTCTTATATAAGAAAGTGCTTTGATATGCATCTTACAATGCAAGTATTCATATTCAAATCCACTTAAAATACATATTTGTATAAGTTATTGTTTTAATAAATAAATTAAATTTGTCATTTTTTTCCTTACTCTTTCAAATTATATATATATATATTTATAATTATATGCTATTTTGATATACATTCATCACAAATCACATAGGAAAGAAATTTACATGAGTAAAAATTTGCATAACCAAGTTATAAATGGTTTTAATGGGAATATTTGTAAATGCCTTCTAATACACATCACAGTGAATAAAAACTGTACACTTAATGGTATAATTTTTTAATAATATCACATACTAAAATTAGTGCAAATGAGGCATGGGGAAGTGAAATACTAAGGTACTTCCAATGAATTTTTAAGTATTTTTATCAACATACACATGCAGTGGCACCCAGGATATAATCTTGGGAGGGGGGAGGGGGCAGCTGATCAAATAAAAATATTTATAATGCAAATTCAATATTCATAATGCAATTTCTATTTCTTTGGGGGGCGGGGGGGGGGGGGCCTTTGGCCCACTCCCTGGGTGTGCCACTGTACACATGGCAACATCACTGAAACTGAGTTTTATTAACTGATTAAAATAAATCTATGGATAAATCAATAGTTGATGTTAATTATAAAAACTCAAACAAATATACACAAAGTGCAAGAAAATTTTGCATTTTATAGATTTTTTGGGAAACTCTTAAAAAATTTCCCGACATAATTATAAAAAACTTATTTGTCTCATTAAAAAACATTAACAAAAATTTAAAGTATTATAGAATATTCAAATTTTTATAAAAGACTGTCAAACAATTAGTAATACAATAAAAAGTAATGATAAAAAAATGTTTTTATTTTGATATATTATACACAAGCTCTTAGTACTATAGGGGAAAAAATACTACAATACCTTATGGTTTTTAATGAAATTCATAGATTTTTAGAAGTTTATATGGACTTCTAGAGATAATAGTAGCAGGTAAGTAGAATAATTTTTCATTGATATTTTCTTGGTATTTATTTTTAGTGCTCCAAGAAAGTAAAAAATGCACGACTTTAAAGAAAAATATATTGGTACAGATCAATTTTTTATTCATTAAAAATTTCTTTACACCAGTGACCGAAAACCAGGAAATTTTTTTAACTGATTATTTTCAGCAGAGTATTGTTTATTAAATTTATTTAAGACTTTAAAAAAAAATTATTCATAAAAATTTTTATTAAACTTTAAAACATTTTTTAACAAATAAGGAGTTATTTTATTTTGCTCACTGAAAGCTGAAACACTTTAAAGTACTATACAAAAACATTATTCATAAACAGGACAGGAAGTGAAAAAAAAAAGACTACAAAAATTGCTGTTGAGGTTCATAAACACTCACTTTTCTGAAGTATTTCTACAAAATTTCCTTACCATATGGTATCAATTAAAAAAACATTTACACATAATGCAGAAAATATAACCTGGTATGTATTAACATAAAAAATTAAGCTATTTCATTACTATCATAATTGTTATTTAAATCTCCAAAATATACTATTCAGTAGTCCAGTCTAAATATTAAAAATATAACTACCTGTGCAGTAGGATCATCAAAAAACTTTGTACTGATTTTCTTGCTAATAATTTGTGTTCGAACATAATCTTTTATAGCAAGACATAATCTCATTTGTTCCAAAATCAACTCAACTTTTTCTCTACGATCCACTGAGCCAAATGTTTCAACCTGAAAAAATACGTATAATATGAGAAAAACAACATTATGATAAATTTTCAGAAAATCACAATAAAAAGAAAAAAAAATAACCAACAATTTCTTAATTACTAAATTTCAGAGAATAAAAAAAAAGAATGTCTAGGGAAAAATACCATTTTATGACATAACACATAACTGCTGACTAGAATGTCATACAAAATTTACTGTCACCATAACTCCATCTCCATTTGATTACAAAATTGTACATGACTAGCATTGTATAAAATCACAAATTTTATTTCTAATATATAACAGTATTATGTATCCAAAAATATAAATACATCAACTCAGTATCTTAGGGCAGCCTTATTGTACAACTTTAAAAACAACTTATAAGACACTTGAAACAAGATCTAACATATGTGAATAAATTTCTAACCTACAGTAATGACTCATAAAACTTAGGCTTTTGATTTTTTAAGTTCTAATTACAATAAATAAAACAATATTTTCTTTGATACATGTAATTCCATATGTAAGGTATTTTGAAACTAAATAAAGAGGAAACATTTATGGATACAAAAAGAACAGATTCATAACCTAGCAAATGTACTTATACAATGTCTCACAAAACAGATGAGATCCTCCTAGTTTTCACAATGGTGCCAAAATTCAAAAAATAAATTCTGAAGGGTTTGCTACAGAAGTGCATGTTTACTTAGTAATCTTGTAGTACAAAGAGGAGTTTTTTGCTTGTTTGTTGTTTTCCAAAACAGAAAATACTGAATTTGTTCATACCTTGTGTTGAAAATAGGAAAATAATCCCACAAGACACTACTAAGGCAGCTAATAGATTAATCAGCAAAAAAGAAAAAAGGTATTTAAGCATATTTTTTATCAATAAATGGACAATACTTTAAATCATCAAAATTAAATTATTTAATAAAGTTTTGTCTGATGTTTTGCTACTTCAAAGTTTGTCATGACTGATTCAAGCAACTTTTTTTTTAAATACCTTGACAATTCAGAACCTAAAGTGAAATATTGAGCTTAAAATCATCACCAGTTCTATGAACACTAAACCAATCCTATCAAGATTTCAATTATACCCAAAGTATACTGCTTTGAATGTATAGCTCTAGCTGTCAAAAAGATAACAATAATCTAGCCAATCACTAGCATTTTTTTTTTATTTGAGGAAACAATAAATGTTCACTGACTAATTTCTTAAATCCAAACATGTATTATATTATTTATATTCAATATGTACTATGCCATTTTATGAAATGTACATAAATGACTAAATTCCAGTATACAAAATTAAATAAATTTGAATTACTTGCAAAACAGTCAAATTTTTTTTTTGTTATGTTAGTTAAACTGGAATATATTTAAGAGAAGCATAGGTGTTCAAGTACTTTTGAGAGACACTGTATATATGAGACAATGGTTACTTAAACATAAAACATATACAAATTGTGAAGCAAACTTCTTTCATGAACAAATATACAAAGAACTTGTTACATTTATTAAAAAAAGAAAAAATCTTTGGAGCCAAACATTTGTGAATTAGCCACAGAAGCTATGTAGCAAAATTTCGCAGTCCACTGGTACATAAATAACAGAAATTGTAGAACTTATATTTAATTTTCCAAGAAAACCAAAATACAAAATTTTAGCCTTATTTACCTCTTGCAACAAAAATTCAAACCATTTATTATTATAACATTTCTCATGAAGGTCAAGTAGAACTTTAGAGCCAATGAATAGCTATATACATACAGCCGCAGCATGTATGTTTATGCTAATTTTATGATACTGAAATTCACAACAATTATAAGTGTCTAAAGTATTTAGGGTGAGTAACGAATAAAAATTTCTCCGAAAAAAAAGCCTATGTTTAAATATTCCATAACTGACATTCATAAACTCATGGGTAAATAGAAACACTACCACTTGATTCAGTAAAAATAAATAATATTTATCATAAAAGGAATATTTGCAGTAATATTTTTTAATAAAATGCTTTAAAGCTTACATTTTTCTCTTACTTAAGACCTTAAATTTCTAAGGCTTTTTTTCATTATCAATTATTTTTTTATTATAGAAAAACAACTGACAACTTAAATAATACTACCTTAGAGTTAAACTGTTTTACTACAACAACTGTTTATAAATTTAGCTTAGTTATCAGTTTAAAATTTTCAAAACTATCAAATTTTCCATTGTATTACTGCAGAATTGATAAATAAAAAAGCTTAAGTTCTGTAATAATAACTATCATCCATACATTATTTTTGGAATAACTAAATTTGCTTTATTACTTGAAGTTCTTGCATTATTTTGGCAGCTTCATCAACTTTACCTTCTTCTTCTCTAATTCTAGCTAACTTATGGGTTAATCTTGCACGTTCAACTTCCACATAGATCTGAAATAAATTCATTCATCAAGATAAAAACAATACATCTTGAACCTCAACTGATATATCTGCATGTAAGATCTCAAAAAATATTTAATTGTGCTGTACCTCTACGAATCTCAAATTTAACAAACAAAGTATATAATTTAAATAAGGAAATAGTTCATATAAAATTTATAAAAATTCCTCAAAAATCTTGATTTGAACTGCAAGTTAAAAAAAAAAAAATAATTATCAAATTACTCTGGGTTTTTTCGTCACCATATACTATATAATATGTCCTTTATAAAGGATTCACCAACAAAATTTGTATTTATAGAAATCAAACATTTCCTAGACTGCTCATTTTTATGTTTACATGTAAAATTCACTGATATTTCGGGAAAAAGAACATGTTCCAACTTAAAAGCTCTATTCATTATATATACTTCCATACTAACAACACCTGTTAGATCATATACAGAAATTTCCTTTTGATTTCTTATTAGAAATTCTAATACAGTCCTGTATCAGTTACGCAAAAAGATGATTACGAAATCCATGTCAGAAACAGGTAGCTAACTGGATGTTTAAAAAAAACCTGCAATTTATTTATTCTTTCAACATGAAGTACATATTAAAAATATGCCTGCTTCTCACTTATTCTTTTCTTAATAAACAGAAAAGTTCTGTCCTTCAATTATACACTAAACACTGAGAGGTACTGAAATTTATATGCAATTTTTTTCATTAAGCCTTTTAAAACACAGAAACCTAGAATACCTCATAATCACACAGGACTGGGCTTTCTAACAAGAGATTTAAGAAGAAAAATTAATGTCAAAACCTTTTTAAAAATAAATAACATTCAAAAGATTTGTTATTTCAGCATAAAGACAGGTAATATTGTCATCACTAAATTTAAAATCATAAAAATTGTCATATGTTTAATTACTGGAAAATAATACTATCTAAATTAATTTAATATAAAAAATTCACAAAAATTTACCTTCCCAGCTGTTACTGTTCTCAGGGTATCAATCAATTCAAGCTTTGTCTTTTTATCAGGCATCTGATCAACATAAGTACAACATTCTTGTATCATCTTAGTAACCGCTTGTTTTATTTGGCTTCTCCTTTTAGTCAACAAAACTATATGCTCATTCAAAGTAGGATAATTCTTTGTCTCAAAACACAATCTAACAATTGCAACCAAAACACGTCCACATGAATGAGTATCAGCTCCCTGAAACATCAGAGTTTAATACTTGAGTTTTAAACCAAAGCATAAAATTAATACACAGTGTACCTAATTTACTGAATGCAAGGCAAGTACATTACTTTAATCAATGATACTCAGAAAAACTTAAATATTACTGCTTTGACAGAAATTGCTTTTATATAAAATATTATGCAAAGTATTTAATATTCAATACATATTTTGTAATACAGTATTATCTCAACTTACGCAAACTCAGAGTTAAGCTGTTTTTCATTTTACCCTTTTTAAATCTTAGAATAAAATTTCCAAAAAACTTTAAATGGTGTCTAGAAGAAACTTTGTCTTATATTTTTCAAAAATGAAATGGAAGCAATGCCTGCAACTGATCACATTGTCCGTGTGATAAAAGTTGTCAATCTTGCCAGGTAATTAGATAGGAGAGTCGATGGTGATGATGTCAATGAGCTCTTGTATTCTCATCTTGAGGAGCTGACAGTCGATGATCTCATAGAGATGCACAACAACAGCAACAGAATCTGACACTTCAGACTCATTTACACAAGAAAACCTTATGACAATAATAAACTTGACAGGACTCTGTGCAGTTAAAAAAAAGTTGCAGATTTTAGAGAATATATGCTCTAATAAAGATAGCGTGATCATAACAAAGCAGGGAATAATAAAAAAAAAGTTAGTCTGCTATGAAGAAATTCTTCATGAAAAAAAAAAAATGTTAATAAGGTAGACTACTTTAATGGAAATTTTAAAACTATCAACATAATTTTTTTTATTATCTTGTACATATGTACAATATTAACATATAATACAATACTTTAATTTTAATTCAAATTTTTCCTTTAAACTGGCATTTTTTTAAGCTCAATTAAAATCCTTTTTTTATTTTTGTATTTTATTTCATCTCTTAACCTCTTTCTTTTAAAAAATTAACTTTAATTAATAACTAACGTAATATTAATTTGAATACTATTTTAGGTGCTTAAAATAATTAAAAAAAACATTCTTTACTTAAAATCCTTTTTTTTATTTTTGATTAAAACTACAGTAATCAAACTTTAATTATTAACTGACGTAATATTAATTTGAATATTATCTTTAAAAAACATTCTTTACATAAAAATCCTTTTTTTATTTTTGTATTTTTATTTCATCTCTTAACCTCTTTCTTTTAAAAAATTAACTTTAATTAATAACTAACGTAATATTAATTTGAATACTATTTTAGGTGCTTAAAATAATTAAAAAAAAAACATTCTTTACTTAAAATCCTTTTTTTTATTTTTGATTAAAACTACAGTCTCAAGCACATCTCTTTCTTTTAAAAAATTAACTTTTATTAATAACTAACATTATATTAATTTAAATATTATTTTAGGTGCTTAAAATAATTTAAAAAACATTCTTTACTTAAAATCCTTAATAAAATTGACATGAAATTGACATAAAACTAACATGACTGGCAAATAAAATTAACATGAAATAATTGACATGAAAAAAAATTTTTTTTTTTTTTCAGAATTTAAAGAATATAATTATCCAATTCTTATGCTATATGACTTTATGGCCTCTTAAAAGTTTTAACACTATTGCATTAATCCTGGCATTCAAAACTTAACTATAAATTTAATTCTTTAATCTACTGGGTCTTTAACTTCACCTGAGAGAAAATTCTTTCTGAGTTTATGTTACAGAAAACATCATCAAGGTATCGTCAAATTTTAGCAGGGTACAGCTCTATGTCAAAATTGCTGAAATAGAACACTATATAATTAAATATATATATACGTGTGTGTGTGTGTGTGTATAAGTGTTCATACAACTTTCTCAAAACTACACCATGTGAGAAAATGTTTGATAGATTTTTTACTTAAATCATTAATACCCACTTAGTACTATAATCATTTTACATATCACATGTTGATTATAAATATAACTCAAAATGAAAATCAGTTATGATCCTACTACAAAATACAATTTCAATAATTTTTAAGTTATTATTCTACAGCATAATAAATTATTCTTAAAATGATAAAAGCTCTACAAAGATATGTGTTGCATCAACACATGTCTCTATATATAGTATTATAAGACAGAACCAAATAATAACACACAATGAATAATTCTTTAAAGTTTTAAAACTTTTTTTAAACCCTACTGCCATGGATGCACTTAATAACATAATAGCTTAAGATCAAAGGGTATGGAACAAAAAAAATCTGACAGAAAACTAACTGAAAGTGAAATATACTATCTGAAAGAAAAATAAACTTACAGTTCTAGTTTGTTTTTCAAGAGACATCAATATATCTAGAGCTTCAGAAAGCTTGCCATCCTGTAATACAAAATGAACAAATATATAAATGATAGTTAATAGTTCCACGAGTTAAATAACACATAAATTAAGTCTACTTAATTGTATCGCTTCCATAACGAGCCTTTTTAATGCTTCAATGGTAAATAAATAAGCACAACAGCAAATATAATTGAGAGAATTGCGGCTATAGACAGCAAATAACCATCTCCGTTTAGTTGTTAGGACAGATTATTAGATCGGATGATATGAACTAAATTTACAGTATTTTTCGAGTAAATTTCAGGAGGATTAACATTAAAACTTTTATTTAATGAGGAAAAGAACAGCGTTTCATATAGGTTACTTGACACTGAAATTATGGAACTTATCTCACCAACGATTAAACGTATGTAGTATTATAATAATTATATCAAAATATTTACCTTGCACAACTGTTGGCACAAAGGTATTTTTTCATCCACAGTTGTACTGTAGTCAACTTCCATTTTCAAAATTCGTCCCGTGTCTGTAAACGCTTCGGACGCCATAGTTGAAAAATTGGAGAAAAATCAATAGTTTTAAACAAAACAATATAATCAGAAGCTGGGTAACTTCTCTTTAAACTAGACAACTGTATTTATATTTTGAATTGCGTTTAAGCCAGATTGATGCACCTTAATTTTAGCGTCCACACAATGATTCGGCACGTCTGCAACTCGCGGTCATAGACAACATCAATGACAAGAGAAAATAACTGCTTGAACTCGAACTAAAATATCTAGAAGGATAGAATGGTATTACCAATTAGTGGAACTTTTGGACGATATATTATAAAACTGATCTAAACTTGGATCTAAATAAATGTAGTTCAATGGTTTTTACAATTTTATGAAACAGTTGACTTAAGTGGAGCCTCAGTAGATGGCGTAACAGTTTTTAAAAATATTTAACTTGTTGATCAACTTTAAAAAAAAAATAGTCTTACTAACACTGAGACTTCTTTGCGTATATCCTGCTCAGTGATACACGTCACAGTCTTTGGTGACAACTATTGGTTCTTCCGATTATAGTAAACTCTTACCAGACTTCAGTGACATTACAAACCCTTCAGCGATACGTTTGGTAACTGCAAACGAAACCTGCAATCACATTTTGACTGCAGGGCCGTTTATTTCTTCAAATCTAAGGCATTTGAGTCCAGTGGGGCAAAAACAAGTAAAGGTGGCATTTGAATTCGTGTTAGAGCAAGGAATAATTCGACCACCAAAGAGTCCCTGGAAAACTCCTCTGCATGTGGTACCAAAACCAGATGGATCTGTACGACCAGGGGCAGATTATCGCAGGTTAAGTTGTGCTAAATAGAGTTTTGCGTACATTCGACGTGTCGCAATGTATTTGGAAGGACATACCCATATTATGAACAACTAAAGCTGTGGCTTCACGTAAAATATTTTTTAATTTGTCGAATGCGTTTTGCTCCGCCACATCCCATGGAACACTATTAAATGACCCCTTCTTGGTCAAATCAGTCAGTGAAGCTGATATTTCGGCATAATTTGTAATATAAGTCCAATAGAAACCCATCAAACCCAATACCGATCTGATTCTTTTTTATTAGTTGGCCTCACTAATTTCTTTATGGCCGCTATTTTTCCTTCCTCAGGAACATGTTTATCTCCCCCTATTTCATGACCCAGATATTTAATTTTCCTAGCCATGAAAGTACTTTGTCTAGGCGGATAGATAATCCCATTTTCTCCAAGTCTTTCAAGATTGTAGATAAGTGACTTAAGTGATCTTCGAAGGTCTCGGTGAAAATTACGACATCGTCCATATAGGGTTGAGCGTAATCGCTATAATTGTTAAGAGCACGATTCATTTCTCGCTGAAACGTACAGAAAGCTCCTGACAGACCAAATGGCATCGTTTTCCACTGGAATACTCCATTGTGGGTTTTAAACGCGTTTAACGGTTTACTCATGTCATCCAAAGGGATCTGCCAGTAACCCTTTAATAAATCTAAACTAGTCAACCACCGTGCTGCTCCCGCCATGAAAATTAATTCCTGCATATCATCCATAGGACAAACTGGTATTTTTTTTGTGACCAAATTTAGTGTGCGATAATCTACACACATTCTAAATGTCGCATCCTTTTTTTTTGCCGCACAGACTATGGGATGAGCAATTTCGGCTCCCGGGGGTTCAATGAGGAATTTGCACATGTGGGGAAAATGCTCATTTCTATTTTTTATTAACAGATTGGTTATCAAATTGTTCGAAAACATCAATTAAAACGTATATAAAGATCTAAATAATAAGAATTTTAAATTTAAAATAAGCGAAAAGTGTTGAAAAATCATGCGACCTCAAAACGCTACGTGATTGGTTCTGACGTCACTATGCACCATGCTTCAATGTTTACATTTTTCTAGCGCGAGATTCCACGTTTCCTCCTCTTAAACTAACACTTTAAAATCATATTTTTTTTTCTTATTTGGTTTAATTTTTCTAATTTTAGTTTATGGCTATTGTTTATTCCCTTTTTTTTAATTATATTCTATCGTCGTCTTTATTATTAGTTTTATTTCTGTTTTGTTTACCATGGCGTTATTACCCGGTTTTGCAAAAGGGCAATCTGACAACCTGCCTAAAATGGATTAATTTGCAGTGTTTTCCTTTTTGGGAAATAATCCAAGTTTTATGGGAGCAGAAATACGAGGATTTAAAGCTCAGAGGTATGTATATATTTGTTTGCATTTATTATTCTAGTTATGTAATGTAGATTGTAGAACGCTGACGTACGTTGTACTTTACACAAACTTTAAAGTTAGACATTGTTTATGGATATTATTAAATTAATATCGTACTCTAAAAGTTTAATAAACAGCTTCTATTATTATTCATTCATAGTACATCTTTAATTTTGTAGAATTAATTAGCTCTGCAACATTACATGTAGTGCCTGTTATAGGATATTTAGTATTTTTAATTGTGTATTAAAAAGTTGACAGAAATTAAAAACACTACCAAATTTACGAATATGTTCAGTGTTCTGCATACATATCATAGAAATATGTGTATTTTAAATGGTAAAGGAATTATAATAAATCTGAACTATGCATGATAATTAAACTTTTGACTAATCACATACTAAGTGGTGCAAAGAAATAAATGTTTACTACTCATAATAATTTTAAACAATCCTCTAACTCCATAATTTTGTGTTTTAAAAACACATTTTTAAATTAATGCTTTAGTACTTAGAAAGTTACTTTTACTTAGATCTGGACGATAAGGCTATGGAGATAATGCTGTAGGATATGTTCAGGTAAAAAGGGATGGAGACATCTGTACAGTCAATGCAAGGGTGACACCAGAACATAATGTCACAAAAAAGACTTACAGTGTGGAACTCAAGTTGAATGAAAAGGAAGAAAATGTCCTTTCCGTCCAATGCAATGATTGTGCAGCATCTTTGGGCGAGTTCCTTTATGTATTATATTTAATTTTATCTAAAAGTTTTAATGATAGTGTGTTTGGGGTAGATACAATAGACCATCCATGGTTAGCTTTCCCCGCTTTAAGTCATTTATAAATAATTAGTAATACTTCAGCGGTTATAAAAAAACCTTTTTAATACAATACTTTATACATTTTATGTAAAAAACTAGCACCCAAAACTAATGTAAAAAGATTAATTAAAAATAAACTTACAAAATAATTAATATATTTTATGCTTTTGTCACATTTTGCACACAAATTGTATTTATTTTAAAATTTCATCACCTACCCCTAACGCAGCATCTGGTGAATTCCATTGTAACGGACGAAAAATTCACACACAAAATAAATGATAAAAAGATTATGAGATGCATATTAATGCTTCAAAATAGGAGTATATTATTTTTTCCTGATAAAACCAATACTAAAGATAAACTTCACAGGTTTCAAAATTTATTTCTGGTGTATTTAAGCTGAAAAAAAATCTTTAATGTAACGGATGCTACATAAAATGGAACATCGTTTGTACTATAGCGTCATAAGATAAAAAAATCTGTGAATCTATTATGTAAATTTGTTAAAAAATTTAAAAAATAACATCACAAGACATGCCTGTAATTTATCAGAACCTTGATATAAAAATTCAGTCATTTTTTTCTGTAATAAAAAATTTAAAAACTATTTGTAACAGACGTTACATATAATACATGATGCTGCAACTGTACCCTTAACTAGGCTATTTATATTCAAAACAGTCACAAACATGCATTTATTTTACTTTTATAGTTTTTACATTAATATTAAATTTACTCCAATTAAATTCAGTGGCATAATTTACGTAAGTAATAAGGTATAAAAATGATAATTTTACTTGCTAAAAAAACTTACAAATAGATATTTTCCCATTACTTCCCCTACAAAACAAACTTAATGTAAGGAAAAAGCAATAATAGGTTCTAGTTCTAGAGGCCATAAGCTTTCCAATGATATATAACACTTAAGAATTTGTTTAAAATGATTTTCTTTCGTAATGGTTTCATGTTAGGTGGAATTCACCATCTGGAGAATATAACTCATAACAAAACTCGTTGTTTTTACAAATATATTTAAATATTTATTTAAGTGGAAAATGTCAAAACTTGTATTTTAAATTCATATTTGCTGCAATGATTTGGCAAATCATCTGTATCACATTAAAACTCACAATTATAGCTAAATTAAAAATTTATTGAATGAAGATTTTTTTTTCGTCGCGTTTCATTGCAACTGTCCATGATTTCCTTTTGACATTATCTTTTGGAACACTAAAAAAAAGCTTTCCAGGTGTATTTACCGTTGTGCTTGTGCAGCAAGGTACTATACAATATTTTAAATTTTCTGTAACACACTTTGACATCTTAAAAATAAGGAAAAAACACTAGATATCAAACTCAAACTACGCAACACAATCCAAACAGCGCAGTAAACAAATTCGCTATGGTGCATTGTGACGTCACATGTATCCGCATAGGAAAAGTAGCGTTTTTGAGACGAAGTAAATGGTACGCGTTTAAAAGCAAATTATGTTAACTTTTAGAGTTCTAGTACTAAAAAAAAAAGATGCTTTCGATCATATTTTTCTATTTTCTATATCATAAATGTAAAATAAAAAAACGTGCAAATTCCTCATTGAATCCCAGTCTAATAATTCCCGTATCTGCCTATCCCCTTCTTTTCGATAAGCAATAGGTACACTGTAACAATGAGGCTTTTTACGTACTGCATTAGGGATGCGTTCTATCTTATGAGTTCTTACCCTAGCCAGTTGAACAGGTCTATCAAAAAGTGATTTTATGTTCCATGATTACATTTCTAAGGTCCCTTGTTCGCAGCTCACTAAATTTTGGTAATCCCAGGTTGTTCATTTGTTCTGTAAACCAATCCCCTTTATTAATAGTAGGAACTGTTTCTACTATTCCAAATTCTTCCTCACCCTCAAAATTAATGTTTACTGCACTTGATTTTGCTATATAATACCTAATATTATTTTGGTGTACGCGCCTCTTCGTATCACCAGCCAATTGAACTATAAATGAATGGAAATTCTTATGTTATATAATGATCACTGGACCTTGCCACCTACCGTACAGTTTATTCGCCGAACTGGTATTAATACAACTACACTCATGTCCATAAATTAAGGATAATGCCAGCTCCGGCAAATAAAGGTTCAGAAACAAAACAAACGTGACTTATTCATAAAGCCCATTTATTAATAAAAAGATAAAGGGAGAATATCCAATTCTCCTCTGAAATTACTTCGTTAATTCTGACTGGAAATTGGTCACATTATCTGAGGCAATTACACTGGGTATCTCAGTCCGCGAAAATATATTTAACAATGCCTCACAAATTCCTTTAGCGGTAAGGCTCGTTAAGGGTACGGCTAGTATGCTGATCTACCACGCATAAAACATATTTATGACCCTTCGAGCTGATAAGGTCGATAGGCCCGATAATATCTACGTTCACCAGTTGAAATGGCAACTCGGGTCGAGTTACCGGCGCAATTGGCACTCTGTTCCGATGTTCTCATTGGTCGTGTCAATTGGCACTCCCTATACGAGGCAGAAAATTTCACCTCCGACCTCATCCCTTCTCAAAAGAAAGAGTATCTAATGTGTTGTAGGGTCTTGTTCACCCCCATATGACCGCCAAACACAGAACAATGAGCTAACCTGACAATAACTTCCCTTCGGCGTTGGGGTGCACCAGCAGCATACTCAGAAATTTTCTAAGGTGGGGGGTTTACTATGAAAGAGTAGTTTTGAGCAATCAGTGCAAAGCTTAAACCTAATTAAATAATGTATGTAATCAGAACCAATGGGGGGGGTTATAACCCCCATCCCCCCCATGTGTACGCCACTGGGTGCAACAAGCTCTGTGACATTTTTCCCAAAAAAATCATCCCTGTGAAAAAGCCACCCATCAGCCACATAATACAGAGGCTGTTCGCACATTTTTTAGACGATTTTGGTAAGCGGTAATAAAAAATCGTTTGCTGCAAAAGAAATAATTGCAATTGTACTATGTTTTTAAAAGTCAAAATTATCGTCTAGGGCTTGAAAGTTTTGTTTTTATTCAAAATGGCGTTTTTAACAAAGCAGTGGCTCGAAGGCTACATTTATGCTCTTTCCGAAGAGAAATATGCACACTCCGTTATCCAAAAACGATGTAAGAGTCATGGTTTTGTGATATCTAAAGCGTTGATAGGTAATATCGTCAACAAGAAAGGAAAGAAACGTCAAATTGTAACCTCAAGTGGGACAAAAATTCTATCCAAGGATATAACGAACATCTTCGACTATTGCAAAGGTACGTTGTTTAATGTTATAAGAAAATCCCCCTAGTCAAAGGACTGTTGCAAAATCATTAAAATGCTCGGTATCCACTGTAAACAAAATGATAAACGTTGATAAGACAGCGAAAAATCGCAATGTGCATCGTCTTCTTCCAAATCATATCGCTGAACGCAGGACACGCTGCAGAATTCTATATGAGAAACACTTATCCAAACAAAAATGGAAAACAACTGTCACAATAGATGAATCATGGGTGTATTTAAATGATTGCAACCAAAAAAAAGAGCAATTTATTATCATAAAAGGGGAGAAAAAAATTAAGTACATGGTTCAAAGAATCGAAAGAAAGTTTTTCTAAGGAATTCATGATTGTTGCTGGTTTTTCTTATAATGACAAGTTAAAAATAAAGAGAGTGGAAAAAAATGTCAAGATTAACTCCAAATACTATCAGGAACTCATTTTATCGCCAATTTTTCTGAATGAAATACCATCGCTTTACCCTTAGTGCCATCAATCTGTGAGACTCCATCTGGACAAATCTAGCAGTCACACATCAAAATCCACTGTAAATTTCCTAAAAGAAATGGAACAAAAAACTGGTATCAACGCCATACCCTTCACTCATATTCCTACTAAATCTCCCGATGTATCACCTATGGATTTTTGTGCTTTCGAACTTTTAAAATCTGCATTATCCAAACGTCGTCCCCAAACCCTTACAGGACTGTGGAAAGCTGTTCAGGAGGAATGGGATAGAATACCTCTTCTGACACTTCAAAAGGCATTATTATCCTGGAAATTGCGGTGTCGAAAGATAGTTCAGAATAAGGGATGTCAAATAGAACATTTAAAACACAAGAATTTTATGTAATTTAGTTTTGTGAATACAATATACATCGTCTAAATAATGTGTGAACAGCCTCTGTAGTTCCCTTTTCCGGTCAACGCCTTGTTTCACCCTTCCTCCAATAAATCACAACTTTCTCGTTGCCTCCGGAAATAGTCAGAAATAGACTCCTCCCCATTTTCGCCCGTCATGAGATCCCCGAGCTTATCTTCCGTTTCCGATTCATGCTCATTAATCCTGGTGCAGTTTGAAATCTGAATGGCCTCACCGCTAACTGGACAATGTTCTAGGTGTTCACTTTCGGCTACAGGGAAGTGGGATTCCCCGGTATCTTTTGTTCTTCCCTTGGGAGGTTGAGAGATGTTTTCGATACGGCTACTCGATAACACTTCAAATATTTCTGGGGACAGTAAAACCTCATCTACTAACATTTTCGCAACAGCACATAAAACCTTTCGTTAACGCCTACATTCGAGACGCCTAAGGTAATATTCACTAACGGGCACTGAATTGTGGGCCTAAACATTCTTTTTGAAGACATGGTGGGTTTTCCCTCAGTTTTAATTTCTGGTATAACATTTTCCCGTACTACAGTTATTTCCATCCCGAAATCAATTAGTGCATTAGCTATTCGCCCGTCCACGTTAATGGGAACTCTTTTTAATTTGCACAACTATTCTTTTAAAAGTTCTAAGAATCGTTCATTAGAACCGTTATATTGACGACCCTGTTCGTAAATTGAAGACAGCATTTAGCTCCCTTTTCCTCTCTTTAAGTTTGGTTTTTAATACTTTATATTTCTTTTCTCTTGATTGGAGTGATTGATAATATATATATATATGCTCTGGAATGTTTGAAAATCAGACGGTAATATTTCATCTGACCAATCTGTTCTTATAAGATTAATATCTGATATGAATATTTTCTATCTAATGGAAGCCTCCTATTACCCAAAATAAAGTTGTTATCTTATTAAAGTTATGTAAGACCCATCATGACAAACGTCTCTTTTATATGTGGTACTGCGTCATATATTTATTAGATACTTCAAGTCACTCAAAATTATGTCCTCAAGAATTACATTGTTAATGCCTCTTGGTTAGTGAGGAACGACGTGACCCATAAAAACCTCCTAGTTAGACCTGTATAACCTGAAATCAAATGGCTAGATGTTCAATTCTACTGAGGCATTTCCTAAATTCCGAATCAGGTGTTTCAAAATATTCCACCTTATAATCCTTGGGTAAGAGTAAAAATTTCGACATTCGATAAATTTTCTTCGGCCCTAGCTCGTCAAAGAGGCCTACAGCCATTTTGTACCAAATAGAAGTTTTTCTCTCTCCGTCCGATAAGCGTATAGAAGTATTGAATTCGGAATTCAAAATTCATTTGGGACTTGTTTCGATTTTGTTCCTTTTCGGTTATAAATTCGTCACGTCTAATTACAAGTTCCATGCAGTTAGGGAAGCGTTGGTCTAGCCTTCCTCTAACAAAGCTAGACTCCAATTAAAATCCACGAAAATAAAATTCTCAATTTTTAAGTCTATTAAAATCTCATGCAAGAAAATTAACTGTTATGTAATACCACTCAAACTTCATAATTAGCCGATAGATGGCAGCACCAGACATTCTCATCTTTGTGCTCTCCTAAATCTACCCAGCCAGTCGCAAGTCGGAGCTCGAATTACGGCTACCCTAGGAGGAACGGAACTTCGGCGCCGACCAACGCTGGGATCGATCACGGATCCCGGCGGCAACCGAGCGTAATTCTAAATAGGTGGAGCGTAAATCTTTATAGGTGGTAAACTAGATAACAGGAAAATAAATATATATTTTTTAAATCGCCCGGAGGTTAAAGCGATGCAATAATCGGCCAGAAACTTCGTAAAGCGCCCCCTACCTTGACCTTGATTCGAGAGTTGTCACGGTCGCTGCACGTTCATGAGATCAGAAGTTTTATTTCTTTATCTATTTATTTTTCCCGACTGTTTTTATCAGTTTGCATTGTAGAATGCTGCTTGCTTGGGTTAGTTATAACTGTTTGTTTGGATTAGTTATTACATGGAAGCCACGGGCTCTACGCATGGCAAGAAAAATAATCCAAGACGGCGGCGAGTACCCCTAGAACTAGAGTGATCCCTAAATGCATAGGATAGATAATTCTTTAGAGAAATTTGAAACTGTGGCGTGTTTGAGAGAATTCTTAAGCACGTATCGACATTCGAAGAAGTATACTTAGATTTGACTTCTACTAACTGCAGCCCTTTGTCAACTAGTTTACCGTTCTTCACTACCGGCATTTCAAACGAGATAATGAACGCAGCGAGCGCATTTTTTTTCTTCTTCGTGAAATAAAACATTAATTGCAAAAGATATATTTTAAAGTAAGTACACGCGTAAGTTTTAAGGCGATTTAAGGATACAATCACAGGATATTTTGGGTCCAGGGTCATAACACCTTTTCTCTGTTCCAGTGACCATCAGTTGCACACCCTCTCCTAACAAAATGTATGTATATGCTTCATAGACGCTGTTATTTTTAATTTATAGGTTGTGACAGAAAATAAATAAGACAGTAATTGAATTATAAATCAACGGAATGAAAGCGTAACTAAGCAGTGCATGTGAATTTGCATTCAGTACTCATTAAATTAAGTATAATTTTACTGCATTTAAAAACTACGTAACTGTTGACGTGTGTACTTATTGCATCGTTATTCGATTTTTCATTTAAATTAATCTTTAAAAAAATTTAGAATCTCGCGTACCAGGAATTACTGAAGAAATTGATGGATGCAATGAAGAATATGTCGATGGGTGTTTAAATTGGAATGCAAGCGATCCATGATTTAAAATTTTAAACAACGACTAAATTATAGAATTTACATCGCAGGAAATGGAAGTAGAGGAAGAAGTTCAAAAGAGTAAAAAAAAAATAATAATATTGGATCATCTCATAATGAAGCCTTTCAGTGTTTAGAGAAGGGATTCTCAACCATTTTATTTTTTGCGACACCCTTGGGAGAAAGATTAGAAATTCGGGGCGCCCTTGCTAAAATTTTGTTTTTGGTTTTTCAATTTTTTTTAAGATTAAATTAAAGTGGAATATATATCAGGAACATATTAAATTTAAGTTCCAATAAATACTCCATTGTTGATTCTATTCATTTATTAAGATATAAGTAACAATCATTAGAATAGGATTTATTAATACAGTTTCAAAAAATAGATTCAGTATAGTATTACACGAGAGGACAGTGACGTAGCGAGCATAACTGGCGCCCGGGGCACGATACCTTTTTGGCGCCCCCCTTTCCGAAAAACATATAGTAATATAGTATATAGAATTAGTGAAAAGGACCATTTGGCGCCTCTGTTCGAGTGGCGCCCGGGGCATGATAGACCCCCTTGCCCACCCCACGCTACGCCACTGCGAGAGGATAACAATGGAAATAGCTAAAAATAGTCGTTTTATTAATGCGAGATTCGCTATTAATGCTTAAAGCACACATGTTTGATATCGAGCCTAGATATTTCTCTGGAGCGGTTTAAAAGGCAAGAAGAGTGCGGCTTTCAAAACCTTTTAGATTTGATAAGTATTCCCGATTTGGCACCTACGAAAAAAAAAAAGCGACGTTAAAACAAAATTTTATTACAGAATTTTTTTGAAAAAAATAAGTTAATTTATTATGCACTTGTTGTCATTTATAACATATTGTAATAAATTCATAATTATATAAAACTTCTTTTTTTTAAAGCGGTAGGCAATTATAAAATTAAACTAACAAATTCATTCTAAATAAAATATAGGTATGTTTCTAAATTAATCACCCGCATTTTTCGTTATCTGGACCATTCCCAGTCCCGATTAATTCAGATAAACTGGGTTCTGTTGGATATTTTTTGCAACATACACGTAAATAATAATAATAAAAAACTGCTAAGAAATAGGCGATACAGAACATCGATAGGAGATAAATCATCGCCATGACAACGCAGAGCAACGGGCTATTGCACAATGTTGCGCAACTTGTAGTAACCCTAGTATAGTGAATGGAGTGCCTCGGAGATACACAATGTTGCGCAATTCGCTCCTTCCTTTAAAACCAGCTGATTTCAAACACCGGGTAAAGTTCGATTCGACTCGAGGTTGAAGCAAGTCCTTGGTTACGCACTGAGAAAAAGAGTTTTTCGAGAAATTATCGTTACCATGGGTAAGTTTTGCACTATTTTTGAAAATAATTATGAATTATTTGTTGTGTTTAGAATGATTTATACAAATGAAGTGATTTATTTCTCTCGATTATTAACCGGTTTACAAATGAACGTTGTTAAAATGCATTAATCAGTTCACCATCATATTGATGAAATTTGCTGTTCATTCCGTTACTTTCATTTATTATTATTAGATAGCAAAGTTAATAAATTGTGAATTAAAAAATATGAAAGTTTTTCCCGATTTTTCTAAAATAATACTATTCCTATCCTGCTATGATGGCATTTTCTATTTCACTTTGCCTCATATGTTCTGTTTTTTATCGCAATTTTTGAAAAAAATGTTTGCTAAATTTGTAATAAATTGCCATTAAAATTTACTAATCATTCCAAACGTTTGAAATTTAACGTTTCGACATTCGAAAACACAAATAAATATGAAGCGAGACCTTCACTTAATTTTAATATTATCGTTATTTTGATCTTTAGTAATCAAACACTTCTTTTATTAATATAGATAAACTATCTTTATTTTCATAGTTTTTAAGATTAAAAACTATGAAAATAAAGATATATGCAATAGATATATTAAATATATTAATTTCTTAATAATGTTAACTAAATGTTACAGAACAGTTTCGACGGATGCACTCCACGTTCTATCAGGATGCATACCATTAGACTTAACAGCTAAAATTGAAAAGAATATCTATGAAATCTACAATAAAGGATCAGAAATAAAATTAGGAGACATCGTACTGAACGCGCAGAATTGCGAAACAAAAAGCCGACCTCTAAAGAAAGTACGTGAAATGAGGAAATATGAATGGACATATAACATGGAATCAAAATCGAACATTAAATACTACACTGATGGCTCAAAAACCAACGAAGAGGTTGATGCGGCGTGTACACGTTACAACCTTAATGTTTTAGAACAAACAAAACTTAAACGTCTACCTAATAATGCATCATCCTATAGCGCCGAAGTTGAAGCCATTGACATGGCCATCACTGATGCTATAAGTAAAGGAATACAGGAAATCGACATATACAGTGATTCTAGAAGTACACTGCAAGCTATATGCGCATATTATTTTAAGGGAGATAGGATTGAAAATATAAAAAACCTAATAGAAAGTCATGAGATAGCAGTAAACTTACACTGGGTTAAAGCCCACTGTGGCATTAATGAAAATGAGATGGTAGACGTAGCAGCTAAACAAGCAACAACACTGAATGAAATCGCAGGAAATTATAAATTAACTAAAGAACAGATTAAGAATAAAATTAAGAATTATTACATAAATATATGGCAAGAAAATTGGGAGAGAAGCAGTGTAGGAAGGAAAGTATTTGAGGTATTCCCTAGAGTTTCTACGAAAAGACTGTCGGCAGATTTCCTTGTTAATCAAGCAATAACTGAACATGGCTGTATAGGAGTCTATCAAAACAGATTTTTTGCTAAAACAGATCTTTGTGAGTGTGGCAATATATAAACTATAAAGCACTGTATATACAATTGTGGCAAATGGGCTGAAGCACGAAAAAACCTACCTTTTGGGCTTTCAAGATTGGGCTCCTAGTAAATTATTTATGGATTATTATTGTAGAAGGTACATCAAGAATATTATGCAGGAACTTATGAATATACACTTCCCCCTACAAGGGGAAGGTGGATAGCCCCTCAGATTTAAAAAAAAAAGACAGGTAAACGAATTGCAAAAAGAAAAACTTCGGGACCCGGTTGGATTGGATTGCCGTCGGCATGATTAGTTTTATTATTGAAGGGCCGTATAACCTTCGGGTGTGGACGGCGGCGATATTACTTATTTTCATAGTTTTATGGCCATTTAAATAATTTCTTTTGTACTTCCTTACTCGATTGGTATTATACGTTCAATATTGTCAAATTCTTTTATTCTTTTTTTTTTTTTTTTACTGTTGAGATAGTTATGCAAATTTCTCTTATTTTATATGTTTTATTGGTTGTAAGATTTTTAACTATGTTCACAATTAATAATAGTTAAACCTAAGTACTGCCACACTTAAAAAAAAAAAACCCCTACAGAGGTGTTAGTAGTAATAGTAGTGATAGTTTTGTTAGATTTTTAATTTGTCTATTTTATCTTTCTCTCGTAATCTCCCTCTGTGGCTCTACATAAATAGCTATTTTTATATCGCTCTCCTAATTTGCAACAACATAACTTCAGAAACCATGAAAATATAATTTTAGGGAAACATTTTCTTGACGTTTTTAATATTTAATACGAATGCGTATGTTAGTAATTTTCAGAAGCTATTTAAAGTTTAAAACTTAAGTTTGATATGGAGCTACATAAACATGTATGCTTTTAGTTGTTCAGTTATCTTTTAGAACGTTAATATCGGACGTAAAGGTTATTTTGAACGCGTATGTCGATCGTTTTCTTGGGTTTTTTTGTTTTTGTTTCTCTCTCAACACGTTAGCTGTTGACAAGTTGACCATCCCGCTGATAGTTTCTAAATATTGTTTAATATTTTATAAACGCTAATGCTTTTCTACAAAAAGATCATGTATGAACATTGCTTTAGTATATAAATGTATCTGGGAATTATCAGGAATATTGTACCTTAAACTACTAGGATGGGTCTTTACTTTGGTGGGAAAGGAGCTCTCGAAAATATATAACGTACACGACTAAAGATGAAAAACAAGTTTATTCCAAATTGGTAGGTTGTTAAATGATACGGTCATTCCGTGTGACATTTTGTTGGTTTACGGTCGTTCGTTAGTTTTTGTTAACTTGGTTCTCGAGCCATCACAATCAAGCCTTGACTTTCCGCAGGTTTGATAATAATTCGCGTGTTCGCTATCAGTACAAACCTATCGCTATCAGAGTAACGGATATTATTTTTTTGTAACATTATTCGCAACATTATTTATGCCAAGTTCAATATTTTTTCTTTGATTCTGTAACAGATCCAAAGGGCATCGATGTTATCTTTTTATTCTTTATTTATCAAAATGAAGAAAGCCAGCTCGCAAAGATAAAAACTGCAAGGATATGTCATGATACTCCTCTTTTAATACATATCACTGATAACCAGCAATTTCGCGTTTGAAAACAGTTTTTAAGCAGTCATTTAAAGAATGCGCAAAAATATGCATCCTTTTTAGGAAATCTCAAATTTTTCATTTCATGAACATCTCTTCGTAATTATGTGTTCCTTGTTAATTTATAACATTTTGTTTGGAGAAAGGTTGAACGAGTTGTGCAGGATTTTGACTTCTTTCTGACTTTCTCCGGGGGTCTGCAGACCAATTTCGGAACCGCTATTCTTAGACTAAGCTTAAATAATCATTGTTCTGTGTTGTGGAGGAGATAAAATTTATTCTACCGGAAAAGGGAGTAGAGAATTTCCTGCTATGTCGATCCTGTTGTAGGGAAGTTTACATTTAAAATAGAACAGTGCTGGATCATCGCACAAGCGCAAGAAGCGCGCGCTCGGCGGCGCCGAAAGTTAGCTTTAAAAAGGGATTGACATTTCGGACTTCAGACACAGGTACCAACCATGTTTATCTAGACCAGAGCTCCGCAACCTTTTATCTTCCACGGCACAACAACGTTTTTTCGATAATTCCGCGGCACACCACAAGAAAAAGCTTGAAAATACATAAATTACAATAAATACGTATATGTTTTTATTAGATAAAAAAACACAATAAAATAGCTCTATGTATCAAGATAATTATCAGCATTTAAGTTTTATATAAATCATTTTGAATTGTGCACCAACACAAGAACAAAAATATAAAGTTATAGTTTACAAGTAAAAAAAAATTTCTCTTTAAATTTTTATATTAAAATTTGCTTTTTGGTCGGATAACTTTACTCGGGTTAACTTTACTCACGTCGGGTCTTTACTTAAGCCTAATAAATCAAAGTTAATTTAAACATAACTTATTTATTAATGATATATTTGAGCTTGTTTTGATGAACATAAGTACGTTTAATATTTGGCTCTATATTAGAAGAGTTACTCGAAGTTCATAGTCAAGACCCTTTAAACATGATCGTTTGTCATTTTTAATTAGAACCAGGGTCGAAAAACATTGTTCGCATAAGTATGTCGTAGAAAATGGGAGCAAAATTGCAATGGCCTTGTCATAAATTTGTGGATATTCTTTCGTAACTAAAATCCAGAAATATGACGCTGGTGTATATACATACAATGTATGGTAACAACATGTTTTTGTTTTGTGTATAATTTCGACCCAGAGAAATATTAGCAAAAAGTTAGAGGAATATTTTACTTAGAAAAATTTCTAACTGATGCGGTGGTTAATTTTTTTTTAATTATTATAATCGATAAAATCCCCGCGGCACAGTCAAGATCACCTCGCGGCACACTAGTGTGCCACGGCACGGCGGTTGCGGAGCACTGATCTAGACAATATGGCGTTCACCGAACGACTAACGGCACAATTTAAGTCTTTTAACTACCTAATGACCAATAAAATTTTCTTTTTCGACCATAAGAAAATATCTTAAGTAGTAAATATTTATTAATAGTATTTAAAACAAAGGGGCCTCAAGAGTGGATTGCGCTTGGGACCCTCCAAAAGCTTCATCCGCCACACCAAGGGCTTAACAGTAAGGGACCCCTGTAATGTAAAGTAGAAATCAGAAAGGCCACAATCATGGCAATCGCTTGACGCTAACTTGTAGATTTTAGTACCGAAGGTCAGCGTCCTAGCAGGCATGGCCTTGGCGATTCGCCGAAAAAAGAATTCCTAGTCGCTTGTTATCCGAGTTCAATGCATCAGAAACCTGTGAGCCGGACGGTGGCCCTGTGCTAAATGCATTTCGGGTGTCATTGTGATCTTTTAAGTTTCGATTAAAGGCACAGAATATACAAGTCCATTTAAACCCTTCCTTTAAAACTAGAGGTTTTTTTTCTTCGAGTATCTAGCTTTTTATTATGCCTTTAAATTTTTTTAAATCTTTTGCAATGACTTTGTGGATACTTTTTTGAGGCTTTCAGCCTCAAAATAATACTTTGAGTTAATGTATATTACCTTTTTTAATTTCACAATAAAATGAAGCGTAAATAGCCGTAGAGGAACTTTCAGTGTTCTCCGTTCGTTGATTTAGGTAAAGGACTGTACTGCTACACATCCGGCCGTGAGAGAGCTCTGTGTTAACACATCCGGACGTGAGCAGCACAAAAATGACTACTGTAATCTTGAAAAATATATATATCAGTTAACTCTCAGCAAAAGCAGAGCGACGAAAGAATAAATCCTCTAAATACCCATGAGCTTTCAAAACTGATTACTTCTGCTGGCTAATTAATAACTTTTCATTTTTTACCATTCGATTTGAAGCGTATATAGTAATTATAAAATCTGACTCTAATGTAAGTACAGTTAGTCTACTTTTCAATCACCACTGGATGCTATAGAGCAGGGGTTTCCAATTCAAAACAGTCTGGGGGGGGGTCACATATTGATATACATTACAATGATCCAATTGCTATAATCGAATTGCTATCATCGAATATCAGATTTGCAAATTGCACTAAATATTTTCATTTAAAAATAACTGTAGTGTAATGTTTGAAACGTAGCGCTGGTTAAAGCGAAAATGTTGTGCCCCGTGATTCCCCCACCCCTCTACCGATCAGAGGATTGGCTGCGGGGGCGTTGAACCCAAGAGGGGTGCTGCGAATCGCGGGGAGTCTGTAAGAAAGGGACAGACGGAGATCGTCTCTGGTAGGGAACGGAGGTTTGGCGAGATTTAAGAAGGCTCGTCTCACCTCTGGTTAGGTAATTACTTGGTAATTTGAATTAAGATAGAGAAAGAGAATCTCTGAGAGTAGTTTCAGGAGGCCTGGCAAGATAAAAGCAGGCTCGTCTCGCCTCCAGTTAATTAATTGATCGGTAACTAGATTAGAGTGTAGGATAGCCGAGGTCTGGTAAGATATTGCAGGCTTGCCCACCTCGTGCAGAGTTTTCTTCAATTTTTATGTTATGTGTGAAACTGTTTAAATGTTAAATCTGTAAATAAATTTATGTTCGTCTTGTTCAGTGAAGACTCATTTTTGCACGGCCTCATTTGTCCCTATGCCACAGAGAAAAAGAACCTAAGTGAACCGGTGTAAGAAAGAGGGTTCACGACAATAACCTTAAGTATTTAAGTTTAAATTATTATCTATATATATAAAACAGTACCGTAACTGACTGACTGACTGACTGACTGACTGACATACGTATAAAGCACAGACCAAACCGCTGGACCTAAAGAGCTGAAATGTTGCGTGTCGATTCTTCTTATAGTGCAGGGATGCACTAGGAATGATTTTTAAAAAATTCTTAGATTTTTTAAAATTCAATTTTTAAGCTGTTTTTGTAACTTTTTTTAAAGTTTGCATTTAAAGTAATAATCTGAGGGTTATAAAATTTATATCACGAGAAAGATTATAAAAATTCCTTTAAAATGAAATCTTTTTCGAATCCTTACCTCCATTTTCTGATTTTTGGTGAATTTTTAAAGATTAAGTTTTAGAATTTTATTTATTAAATGCTGATCACGTGGTTTCTTTTCTTTTTGTGATACTTTAAATTAATTTATCGTCACGTGCATAACAACGAAATAAATTGACAAAAATTATTAAAATACAGTAAAAGATAAAATTTAACCACACGACTAATTGAGATGGAAGTTTTTTAAGAATTTAATTCAAATTAGTGACTACCATCCAGAAACTGATAAATCACATTTATCCAGGCAGTGCTCAAATACAGAATAAGCCTGTAGAATGGTTTTGCGAAAGGGCCATTTTGATTCCAAAAAACGATCAAGCTGCGTTGATTAATGACATGTTGCTAAAATCCTTTGACGGGGAAGAATAGGGCTACAAGACGATAGCCATTGCCTGTAATTCATCTGATGCCGTTAACTATCCGGTAGAGTTTTTAAATTCCCTTAAACAACCTCGTCTTCCATACCATAAGCTCTTTGCGGAAGAGCACACCCGCAATGCTCTTTCTGAATTTAAAACCACCGAAATTGTGTAATGGCACTAGACTACAAGTCAAAGCCCTGCATAAAAATTTAATCGAAGCCAATATTTTAACCGGGTGTGCTCAAGGAGAAAAAGTGTTCGTGCCACGCATTCCTCTAATACACAATGACCTCCCCTTTGACTTTAATAGATTGCAATTCCCCCTCAAAGTATGCTTCGCCATGACGATAAGTAAATCTCAAGGCCAAACATTAAAATACGCTGGCGTAGATTTACGAGAAAATTGTTTCTCCCACGGTCAGTTTTACGTATAGCTTGCTCACGCGTAAGTTCGCGGACGAGCCTGGTAATATTAGTTCCACCCAATGAAGAAACAAAAAATATTGTTTATAAGGAAATCCTCTAAAAAGGAATTTCATTATTTTCTCATTGCAATTATCCTAAAATGTATTCCGTAGCGAAGCACCAGTATTCAGCTAGTAAATACGCACATATAAAGACAGGGTCTTAAGAATTCCTCTATTATAGGAAAAGTTGTATAATTGATTTTTCCAAAAATTATATTCCAGATAAAAATGTTTCCTTGGTTTAAAAAAAATTAAAATTGGCGATATCAAAACGTATATGCTTTACAAAAAATGTGAAAATTATAAAACGTAACTTTGTAAAATCAAATATTTTTGAAATTAATAACTTTAAAGTAGCAAATTTGAAACTCGCTCTTTTGAAACTCTCTCTCTATATATAATAAGAATGCAATTGATTTTTGGAAAATAAAGCATTTATTTCATAAAACAAAACGAAATCAGTTTCCTGGACAAAATGAAACCAAGTCTCGTTCCTAATTATTCCGTGTGAAGAGCAAACTTCTAAGAGTTCTTCATATATTTCAAAATTATACGTAATAGCTCTTACAAATATCAACAGTTACTTATGTAATATAGGTACATCCTTCCATTGCAACAAGAAATTACGCACGATCTTTCATTATACCCTTAATTTTCACCAATGTCGTCAATGCACCTAATAACCATTTGTTGCGAAAATGAAACTCTTTGAAATTCATTTGCAGTTCGATTTTCGTTTTCGATGAGCGCTTTGATTATTTTCAGAGCGCAATTTCTTACAAATTGCCCAAAACTTAGTGGTCTTTTTTTTTTGCTGTTGCTTGTTTGTTTTTCAGTTAGCTTCCGAAATTTCGTAAGAAATAACGTAAGAAGCCTTGATGGGTGACTGCTGAGAGCTTGTTAGTCTAATCAAGATACTATCGCAGAACTTGCTTTCCTTTCCTTAAGTCGTCTACGATGCCTCACTAGTATTATTTGAGCACTAGTATGTCATATTGAGTTTTATGCCTAGTCTGATAATGCCGTCTAAGACTGTATTCTCTTGCAATACATCAATTACGTTAAAACACACTAGACGTGGTTTTCTTTGCATATTAAGCACAAATAAGTAATTACTTTCGCAAGCATTGTTAAGAATTCTGTTCTCCTTGTCGACTAATCGTTTTCCATTGACTTTAGAACGCATATAATACGTGTATTTATTACAATAATTACTAAACTCTGACGTCTTTCACGGCATCTTTCGCGGAATTTCCGAAAAATATTTATGACGGATAATCAGCGCACGTTTCTGTACAAGCCTGTCTGTCAACTTTTGTAAGAGGCGTAGCAATGACGATGCAGTGCCATAGGATTATTATTTGTTTTCACAAGTAGTTTATATGAAGTGTGGTCGAATACAAAAAAATTTCTCGACTTTTGAGAACTTGGTTGCTACATTTATATCGTAGGAATAACTTATGCATGAAATTTTATAATTAAAAGTTAAAGTGAGTGAAATATTTTGATTTATATTAGTATATTCATTTTCAATTGTTTTAGTGCTGTGGGTCAATTTAAAAAGTCCTGCCGGATCGCCAGTTGGCCATCCCTGCTATAGCGATACAAAAATTTGTATTTAAAATTATGTTCTAATAATGTTATTAACTGAAGAAAATGTAATCTTTTACATTACGTTTTCATATTTTTTTCAGGAAAATAATGGATTATTATCTTACACATACACACATATTACAATTTAACACTCCATAAACATTCTAAACATTCAACAAAATAGTCAAATTTTATTTATTTTTAAAACAGGCAGATAAAAGCAGGAAATGCCTTTCTAAATTATTTTTAGAGCTGTGTAATTACCATGAGATAGGAATATGCTGATTTAAATATATTTCAGCATTTTTTGCAGTTTTAAATTTTTATGATTTTAATTATAGTTTTTATTATTTTAAATATAATCGCAATAATTCTTGTTTCTAATCTTTTGCAGCGAAATCACAAAAGGAGTCTGAAACTGAGTATGTCTTGAAGAAGGGTGGAAATGAGGTTCAAATAGTGGCTTGTAAAGGTTGGACAGAGCCTTGTGAGTATTGTGATAAGAGATTCTGTGATTGGGTTCTTGTAGATGAGGATGTTTATGAAAAAATTCCTGAGAAACCTGGATTTTTTGTAATTGCTCTAAAGACTAAGAATGTAACAGAAGTTGTGAGCATTTTATTTGATGAATCCAACATTCAAAACAAAGCTGTTCCTGAGATAGACATAATCAGAGAACAAATATCAAACAAAAAAACCAAAGCTACTAAGTCAACAATGCTCGTCAGATGGATGGTTATTAAAAAAGTGGACGATAAAGAGAACAGTATTTTATGTGCTCACTGGCAAAACAATGGATTACTGCCAAAGTATTTAAAAACTTGGCCAGGAAGTAACTTGCTGCAGGAGAGTAATGCGGTAGAGTTTTCAAAACAAACCCAAAAATGGTGCTACCCACAGAAGAAACCAGTCTGGAGAAAACAAAAGCCACTATCATCAAAAATTCTTGAAGAAGTGAAAAAATGCAACCTACAGTCTTGTGAAGTATGTGACTCTTATTTTACACCATGGAAATCTCTTACAGATGTAATCGAAAATGATTTAGCATCAGAAGATAAGGGACTAGTTATGCTCTCGGTAGTATATGGCAAAAACAGGGAAGTTATCTTAATTACTAGTGATAAAAATAATGTTACTATACCCATCCGATCTACCATACAAAATTATGAAAAAAATGAGCGTTATTACTTGAAAGATACTAAGTTTGAAAATAAGAATCCAAGACTAGAGGTCAGATGGATGTTGGTTAATGATGTAGACAGTGACAATTGCTGTTTTTTATATGCTCATTGGTTCAATGCAGACAGATTGCCAGAAAAAAATATTTACTTGCCCCTGCCGGGAGAAAACTCGCTGAATAAAAACAAACATTTTATTTACCGTACAAATGATAAAAAATGGTTCTATGAAATGGAAGCATTCAAACAAACGAAATTCAGCAAAACAAAAAATAGGAGACAGATATTTGAAGAAATGGCAGATATGGACTTAGAAGATGAAGAATCATAGAAAGTTTTCTCTTTTTTTTACTACCAAAAATCGTTAAAAATTTAAAAGTACAAAATTGACAATTCCATGTATTGTATGCATTTTGGAAACATACTTCTAAAGTGTTCATCATTTTGCATGAAATCTCTGAAGTATTTATATTTTGTGTATATCAGTCCTAAATATCATTTCTGTTTCAATTTTGTTTTATTTGCACTTATATAAAAAATACCTGTAAGTACTTAATAAATGCTTTGATAAAAAGGTTTTGTTTTGTTTTAAAGTGTGTGGGATTATATATATTTACAGGTAGCCCTCCTACAGCACGGCTTCTTACAACACGGTTTCGCTCTAACACGATAGGATAAATTGCGGGAACTCTCGTATAACACTGCAACTTGTAACACGGTTTCGCTCTAACACGATAAAAAAATTGAGAAACCTTTTGTACAACACTGGACTTCTACAGCACTAGATAACATGATTTTTGTTTAACACATTTAAAAGCTAAATTACCTTAAATTAATGACGGGAAGGAATAATGAACTATCAGTGGCTTTACATGAAAATGTATAAACAAATTATAATTTATTCATTTAAAACTATAAAATTACAAGATTGCCTAAGCTTAGCTGAAAATCTTGAATAATTTATCTTGAATGCGGGCCCTTACGCTGAAAGAAGCCGAAAATTCAAAAGGGAGCTGCAAAATTGTCTATCTCCATACCGTGAATATGCAATGACCTTGTAAGAACCAGCAAATAAACCAAAATAACAGATAAGGATAGAAGGTGCAAAAAATCTAAATGATGAAAAAGGTTCTGAAAGTAAAGGTGATATCGTTCAATCGAAAAAACGTTCTTGTTTGATTGTACTGAGCAGTGATGAGGAAAAAATTTATTAAGTTGTTTATATCGATTTTTTTTAAAAAAAAGCTTATTTTCAATAAGTTTTTGGAACGTAACCCCCCTTTTTGTACTGGCTCTGGGTCTCGTATAACACGGTTTCACAGAACATGGCATTTTCTAGGAACCTATCTACCGTGTTATAGGAGGGTTACCTGTATATATATTCATTCATTCTTATTAGACTAAAAAATTACTAGGTTAATATACCATTAGTATCATAGGCGGAGCATCGGGGGGGGGGGGTAACTTAACTTGAAGTAAATTAAGACGTTAATAGAAGTTCAGCTAAAATCAGAAAATTGCAGAAAACTGTTATGAAATTGGGTTTTTTCCCCGCTTTTTCAAACCGTGAAACTGAAGATTCCGATTATGTCTTTAGCCTTAACATAGTTTTTAACAATGATATGATCCATAAAAAAATTCGATGCTATATTTTTTTTTCTCATTTTATAACTTTTGAATACTACTCAAACATCAATTCTATTTTTATTCAATTTCAAAAAAATCATAATATTTCATATTTTAAGGACCGTCCGGCAGTCAATGCGCTGAGGAGAGCCCTAACTGAATTCAATTCGTGCCCCCCCCCCCTCCCCCCAACAGCAAAAAAAAAAAAAAAAGTTAGAGTCACGCTACGCCTAGTGTTATTGATGAATGTTGAGGGTGATTTCTCTAGAGCAACTCGCAAAAATAATATTGATTCTAGAATGTTTTCAGATTATTATGTAGGATATATTTATCCGTAAGCCTGTAAAAATAATTTCCACTTCTCTAATACTGTAAGCAAATTTTGAAGTTTCTTTTTCCAAATTAAAATTATTAGTAAATAATAAAACAAAATCTAGTGCCATAACCATTTCAAAATTGTTTATCAATTCTTGAATGGCAACAATGCTTTAAAGAAATATAAATAAATACAAATAAAATTTTCTTTTATGGAATTTTTTCATGTAAGCAGTACAATTAGATATTAAAATCCCCAACACGTTGTTATCGTGAAAAGATCATATCTTCTGATTTTTCTAAATCTTTCCGCAACGTCTTGAATTTATCAGTCCATAACGCTGAACTTTTAAAATCAATAATTTCCAAACTAAAATTGTCAACTTTAAGATATTTAAAATACTGCAAATCTAAAATATTTAGAGGAGAAGATGGGATTATGGACCTCCCTTTTGTTTTGGGCTCACTGTGGTCATACCAAAGACTGATTTTCATATTTTGGGGCTCTAACCTCTTCCATAACTCATCATCGAAACATCCTTAAGTGGATTTGCCATTAAATCAAATTTTAAGATGTATACAATCACATAAGTGAAAAAAGTCAAAACTTGCAGGTGACCCAAAGTGGAGGATAATATGGACACCCACCTTTTTTACCAAAAAAATCATTTATCTATTTATTAAACAGCTGGAAACAAAAAAGAGAAAAGTTTTCAAATGAAAAAGTGAAAGAAAGATAACATATTATTAAACAGCTGGATCATCAAATATTATCTATATATAAAAAAAAACTTTTATTTTTGGCGACAAAAGTCGCAAATATAAAACTCAGCTTCGGCTCCGGTGCACACAGAATGAGTCCATTGTAGGCTCATCACACAACGAATCCAAAGTTCTCCTCATGTGTGATCTTTGAATGCACCTACACAGAAGATGCACGATGCTTCTTGCTGGTCTGGACCATCTTTGTAAACATATGGGCTTGTATTCACCCAGAGGGATGAGCTCTTCCAATTGCTCCGGATGGGGCTCCATTCATAAGCTGATCCGTTAAGATTTTACGAGGAAATATCATCATTGGTGGAAAATATGTTCCCCCAGCACTCATGCACAGTTACCAGAGAACCATGTTCAGCTGTAGTCAGAGCTCTCACCTGACGTTTTCTTTTCAACCCGATGACTTGGGAAACTTTTGACTGAACCACACTTAAACCAGTCTCATCTACATTAAAGATTCTGGAAATGATTTCCAGAACACAAGCCTTTCAGCAAATAAAATTAACCTAGCCACCTGTTCACGTGTGAATCCTTCTGCATGTGCATATGACGTACCTGTAGGTTTTCTGATCGAAATTTGTCTGACGAGTGAGGAATCGGTTTAGTCAGTGTCTCCCTGTTGCTTCGTTTATGAAAGTGTGGGAGATATTATTGCGTTCAGCCAATTTAAACGCCAATTTCCTCACATCTTGTCGAGTGAGACCGTGAAATACTGACTCCATCTATAGCAAATAGGCCACTAACTCTTTTTCAGTGTAATCTAGTAAAACAGGCTTCCTCCCTAGTTTTTGTGCCAGGTTGATGACCGAATGGCTGGGGCACTGGCATTTGGTTCAGATCCTGTAGGCTCGAGTTCCACTGATGGCATGGATGTTTGTAGCCGTTCGGAATCGGCTTTTAACTGTAGGTCTCGGTCTAATTAGCCCTTGCATAACAAACGTTTATTGTAGCGTTCCAAACCAAAACTAAACCCTAGTTTTTGTATAACCAAATCTGCTGCTGGCTTATCCACTTGTGAAGCCAATAATCTCAAAGTTATTCTTGATACACCAAACACTCTGGAAGCCTCCTTTAGTCCCATTTCTCCGCATCTTAGCTTCTAGATAGCCTGAACTATCTTCACCCTATCCCAACTTGTTCTGCGTACTACAGCGTCCTTGCTAGCGGGAGATTTCTTCTTAACTTGCAGTCTTAGCTTCCAGAATAACCGAAAAAGATTACAAAACATGAAAATAAAATGTATCACAATGAAATAATCTGTGGAATTGCATTTTCTTACGGAAACATTATTGTTACATTATCGAAACCGGTTGTTGGTAATATGGACCCGTGTCCATAATACCAGCACCCATGGGGTCCATATTTCTGTGCATATTCACATTTCTGTGCATATTCATGCATATGCCGTGGGCTGCCGTTGAACGTTGTTGGAAGTATGACCATTTTCCCAATGTCTGAAACATTCCCATCGTTTGCAATTGCATCGCGTAAATGAATGTATTCTTCGGAACTCAACGATTTTTGATTTAAGCGAATAAATAACAAACGTTCGGATTCAATTTTGGCATACATGTCTACTACGTATTGATGAAATAGTTGACGACATTGCAAAATATGATTTGTTCCATTTTGAGGTATCATTATTTGGTATGAATAATAATTCATCGCTGATACTTTTTATTGAGTTGTTCACCTGTAAGAATAAAGAAAACGGAAGATATAAAAAACTTAAATTACATTCACAAATAATGAAAAGTTAAAAAGAAATTAGTACTTTCATTCGATTAAATGAAATAAAGATATCTGTAGTTACCTGTAATTGGATTAGTTTGCATAATATTAAAGTGATATCCGTCCTGCCCTTCCCATAAAATTATGGGATACTGCAGCGCATCGTATGATTGATGTGTTTCGGCGACACGTAGAATTGTATTATTCCGTCGCTGAAGAAATACACTCATGGACAAAAAATTAGCGCACCAAGAAGGAGTCGTCAAAATGAAACGAAATTTTACATACGTAATGACTACTTTGATATAAGTAAATGATAAGAAAATCAAAGAAAAAGGATAATTTATTTCAGAGAAAAAGGCAAAAGAACGGAGGAGTTAATACTCCGTTGGACCCCCTCTAGTGCGAATGCACGATGCGATACGATCGGGCATTAAGTCATACAAGTTCTGTATGATGTCTTGAGACATTTCGTTCCATATTTGCTGTAACCTTGCCTCTAGTTCGTTCAAACTCGTGGGATGCCCAACTCGTCGTCCCAAATGATCCCAGATATGCTCGATTGGACACAAATCTGGGGATCGGGCAGGCCAAGGAAGGGTAGTAACAGTGCGGAGACAGTCTTGTGACACCCTTGCCGTATGAGGCCGAGCATTGTCTTGTTGGAAAATGGCTCCTGGGAGCCGTTGCATGAGTGGCAACACATGTGGTTGCAGGATTTCATGAACATACCGCTGGGCTGTCATGGTGGCACGGAACAATACTAGGGGTGACCGTGTATTGTAGGCAATGGCACCCCATACCATCACACCAGCTGTGGGAGCGATGTGTCGCTGTACAGCAAAGGCAGGATTGAAGCGTTCACCACGGGCTCTCCACACACGAACACGATTGTCATCACTGCCGAGATTGAATCTGGATTCGTCGCTAAAGACGACCTGGTTCCATTCCGCTGCAGTCCAGTTTCCTCGTGCGCGGCAAAACTCCAAACGGAGACGTCGATGGGTGGGCGTCAAGGGCAGCACACGTAATGGGCGCCGCGATACCAACTGTCCTTCAGCCAGGCGCCTTCGTATGGTTCGAGAAGACACAGAGTCCTCTAGTGAAGGTGCTACCTGTGCCTGGATGGCGGCCGATGAAGCAGTTGGCTGTACGCGTGCATTTCTTACGATGTGGCGGTCTTCTCGACGACTGGTCTGTCGAGGGCGTCCTGAGCCTGGTCTTCGTGTACATGACATCTCTCGGGTCCACTGGTCCCAACACCTCCTCACAACACAATCAGAGCGGCCTAATTGACGAGCTACTCGCCTAGCTGACCACCCAGCTTCCATCATCGCGACGATTCTGCCCCTCTCAAACTGCGACAAATGCTTATATTGTCTTCGAACACGGCGTAATGGCATGTCTATCTCAGCTCTTCCTTTGTAAATGATTCAGCACACTCAAACAAGCTTTGGTTACCTGTTTTATACTCCACAGAGTACGATGTTCAACGCCCTCTACCGGCTATACGTAATGCGCCATCACGCTGCATTTCTAATCATTTGCATATCTCCCCGACATGTACCTTCATTGCAAGTTTCGTTACGATCCCTCAATTATTTCTTGGTGCTCTAATTTTTTTGTCCATGAGTGTATATCACGCGTATCACGTTCTTCGCCAATTATGACAATCGCAACTTCATTGACGGTAGGTGCGTTGTAGCGTCCTGGATGTTGTCCGAGTGGTGTTTTGTCGGCTCCTATTTTAATTGCATAATTATCCGCTGGTAAGTTGTCAATCGAAGTTTTGAATAAATTTATCAATGCATTGTGTTGGTGGAAAAAGTTTGTAAGCATAATACAATGTGGCGTTTGGTTCCTGGAATTACAGCGTTGATCAACTTGTGTATCATCGTCACCCATAAAATATATTTGTAAAAATTCATGTTCAGCGTCCGAAACGGGTAGAAATGGACCAACACGGTGATATATTTGTCCTTGAATTTTGAAAGTAGGCATGTAGTGATCTTGAAAAACTTTGTCAGCTCCAAAAGATGTCATTTGAAACGCTGAATTATATTTGCGAATGTTCTGCAAAAAGTGTTTGGAATCAGGTGAGTCGCCTGAAAGTAATGACAACAATGGATCAGATGGTGGATGCAATGCTGGCAATTTAACTTTGCCATTCGCGCAGCACATTCCTGGTGTTTCATTTTTGAACTTAAGTGAACTGCAATGCCCACAGGCCTTATCCATTTTGCCGATAATTACACTGGGATGAAAACTGTAATCGTAGTTAACATTATATTGAAATGCAGCAAGATTCAAATCAACATGTACTGTTCGTCGAGATGCAGTAGCTCGTAAACGTTCTCTTTCAATTCTTGCTGCATGTTGATCTTGAGATTCTGATGCACGTGATCCGGTAGCATATAAACGTTCTCTTTCAATTCTTGCTGCATGTTGATCTTGAGATTCTGATGCGCGTGATCCGGTAGCATATAAACGTTGTCTTTCAATTCTTGCTGCATGTTGATCTTGAGATTCTGATGTGCGTAATCTTGTAGCATATAAACGTTGTCTTTCAATTCTTGCTGCATGTTGATCTTGAGATTCTGATGTGCGTGATCCGGTAGCATATAAACGTTGTCTTTCAATTCTTGCTGCACGTTGATCTTGAGATTCTGAAGCATGTGAAGTTGCAATTCGTAAACGATCTGCTTCATTGCTCGCTTGTCGTTCCTCGTTTGTTTGAGAAGTTCGAATTCGCTTATTTCTACGTGCTGCGCTGGTAGATCTATTGAGTGACGAACGTTTAGGAGGCATATTTTTTAAAGAAGCAATGGACACGATATACGCTTGTATAACCGAAATATCGATTCACTAAATAAAGATGACTATTCATTAACGAAAAGAAAAAAAATTAAGACTTAAGACAGTAAATATTTTCGATTTCATTTCACTTCATCGCTGATACGATTAGTTTGCATAATATTAAAGTGATATGCGTTAAGTTTTAAGCCATAGATGTATAAATAAATTATTTTAAAAATTCTATAATCATATATTAAAATTAATAGCTTTGAGAATAATGTTTTAATTGGTAATTTCAAAGCACAATTTTAGAATTTTTATAACATAAACAAATAACAATTTTCAAATATCTTCAGTATATTTGAGTTTGAACAGTTTTTCAATTCATGAAATGGATAGATAACACATTCATTGAAAATGAATGACTTTCCATCTTTATATTTTCATTTTTAAAAGGAAACATTCCGGCGTTGCCACGTACACTGGTGTAAGAAATTAAGAGAATTTGCAGACTTGGTCGATTGTCTCTAGAACTACTGTACCGATTTTAATGAAATTTGATATGTACATACAATGATACAATGCAAAACAAATAACCATTCAATAATTGTAATACACGTGCATGATCGTGCGTAACACTAGTTGGAGTCGGAAGGTATGAAACAGCGGTTGCAGAATAAATAAAAAAATGAGTTAATTCTTGGTGTTATTTTGCAGAAATCGGTTAATTTCAAATTGTAACAGTAAAATTGAGAAACCACCAACGTTTAGATGATGGAATGAGGTGGCGAATTGTGGGGAGGCTAGAAGCAGGCCAATCTCAAGTCCAAATTTGTAGAGAGTTTAATTTAACGCTCAGCGTCGTGTGTGACTTATGGAAACAGTTCCAGGATACCGGATCCATCGAGAGAAAGCCTGGGCTAGGTCGTCCAAGAGCCACGACGGCCAGAGAAGATCGCCATTTGTCGATTATAGCGAGGCGTAACAGGAGTGCTACAGCTTCTCATCTCTCTCGTGATTTGTATGCAGCCACATGAACCCGTATATCAAGGGTGACTGTTTCCAAAAGACTTCATGAGAGAGAGTTGTTTGCAAGAAGACCTGCTGTTTGCTTCCCGCTCACTTCTACGAACAGGAGAATCCGTTTATCATCGTGCAGAGAGCATAGAGATTGGAGTATGGATCAATGGGCGACCGTTCTCTTCACTGATGAGTCCCGGTTCAGCCTAAACACCGATTCTCGCCGTACGTTCATATGGAGAGAACCACGGACCCGCTACCTATCCTCCAATGTCCACGAAATCGACCATTATGGAGGAGGAGGTTTAATGGTCTGGGCAGGCATCATGTTGGATAGCTGCACACCTCTCCACAGTGGCGTAGCTACATATTCAGCGCCCTGGAGCAAGTAAAATCGGTGCGCCCACTTGTTTCTTGGAAGAGTTCTGGTGAAATTTGTTTTCTATCTACTCTTATTTCGATTTAAAACCTTACTTAATAACAACTTATTTGAAATACAATTTAATAAATATGAATATAATAATAAAACAAATTATAGTTCTTTAAGTACGGAGTACCCACTAATATTATTATTACCTATTTTATAAACTCTATTGACAAAATGTATTTCAGCATGTTTAGTTTGTACATAAAAAAAAACCCTTCAAAATTGTTGTTTTCTCGCTTTCTCGTTTGCAAGTCGGTCAATCATTTTCTCCAGATCAAGTAAACAAGCTATTGTTCTTTCAATTGATATCGTGGCCAAAGGGTTAAGACGGTGTTGTGACATGTTGCTTCTTAAATATGTTTTGATTAATTTCAGTTTTGAAAAACTTCGTTCTGATGTCGCTGCCGTCACCGGTAAAGTTAAAAAAATCATGCATGCTGTAATAAAATCAGAGAAGCTACTTGAGGCTGTGGTGGGAATTAAAAGTAGTTCAGCAACTTCGCGTATAGAATAAGGTGACCAGACGTCCCGCTTTTGGGGGGACAGTCCCGATTTTTAACAATTTGTCCTCCGTCCCGCGGCATTTAAAAAAAGTCCCGATTTTTGGAAAGAATGCACGACAAGCTAGGGAACGGCGGGAGAACGGGAAGGGAATATACGGTTTTCGGCGGCTATGTGGCTATTTAGCCAGGATATGAGTTTTATACTATGTTTACTAATTTTATAATGTTAAACTTTAATAATAAGAAATAATTGTTGAGAACTGATTATCGAGAACTGCTTATCAAAGTTCGTATTGTTGATCAGTTGTTAGAATTCGAATTTGAAACAAACCATGCTCCATACAATAATGCACTAAAAATCGTGGAATAAGCGCTGTCCTTACCAGGAACTAATGCTACGACTGAACGCGTTTTTTCTACGGTAAATAAAATGTGGATATCAGAAAAACCACAATTAAGTGTTGAGACTTTGAAAGTCATTTTATGTGTGAAATATAATTTAACAATTTCTTGTGAAAAATTTTATGGCCTTTTAAACAACGACAGCAATCTACTAAAAAAAATTCACGCAAATGAGAAAGATGCCAAAGAATAAAATACTTACTATAAAATACTATACATAATTTTTTTTATTTATTATATTTGTAAATTGTACTTATGTTGAAATTTAAATATATATATATATATTGCAATACTATTTTTGAAGTTCTATGAAAGTTTTTGTTGCTCCATATAGACCAAATTTTTAATCATCATTTTTTCTATTCAATGATAAATACACTTTTAGACCCCTCTCCCAAAAAAAAAATAAATAAATAAATAAAATAAAAATAAAAAATCGACGCACCAAGAAGGGGGTAATGCAAATTGGACACAAATTGCTATGCATACAAGGCAATATTTCGACAGAAAGGTTTCGACAGAAAATTCAAAATTTTAAAGTTTGGCGGCCAATGAATGAACATGTGACGTTGCAACACGTCTTAACTGCGCAACTGGCAGGACATTAAAGAGGAGAAATTTCGATTCCAGGTCATAAATTCTTTGCGACTTTCATTCCGTGTACTCAGGTAGACAGTAACTATGCTTCGCATACAGGTGCGCGAACAATATGTGCAGATGTAAGCATTTGAGAGAGGACATGCAGTTGGGCTTAAAGAAGCCGGTTGGTCTAATCGGCGAATCTCTCGACATTTGGATAGGAGCGATGCCACTATTAGACGATGTTGGCAGGAATGGGTGAACCATGGCCGAACACAGCGTCAAGAAAGAAGCGGTAGGCCTAGAGAAACGACAGAACGTGAGGACCGAGCAATCGTCAGAGCGGCACTCACAGCCCCAGATTCATCATTATCATCTGTCAGACGTGCAACTGGTGCTTCAGTGGCCGCAAGAACCATTCATAGGCGGCTCAGAGAAAGGGGGCTGAGCTCACGGCGCCCCTTGCGTCGACTACCATTGACCTCTGTACACCGACAAGCCCGTCTGCTGTGGTGTCGGGCACATTCGACATGGAATGTTACTGACTGGAGTAGAATTGTCTTCAGTAATGAGTCCCGCTTCGAACTGAGCCCCGATGACCAGCGAATACGTGTCTGGAGACGCCCCGGACAGTGGTGGGATACCAACCTTTTTGTCTTCCGCCATACGAGCCGACAACCAAGAGTGATGGTCTGGGGTGCCATTGCATTTCATAGCAGGACCCCTTTGGTTGTCATCCGAACAACCCTTACAGCACAGCGGTGCGTCGACGCTGTTCTATGCCCCGTTGTGTTGCCCTTCATATCAAGCCATCATGGTCTTACATTTGAGCAAGATAATGCCCACCCGCACACGGCGAGTTTCTACTGCTTGCCTTCGTGCTTGCCCAACGCTACCTTGGCCAGCAAGGTCGCCGGATCTCTCCCCCCACCCCATTGAGCCCGTTTGGAGCATTATGGGCAGGAACCTCCAACCAGCTCGGGATTTTGACGATCTAACGTGCTAGTTGGACAGAATTTGGCACGATATCCGGTAGGAGGACATCCGCCACCTCTATCAATCAATCCAAGCTGAATAACTGCTTGCAGAAGGGCCAGAGGTGGACCAACGCGTTATTGACTTTTTCACTTTGTGAAGCTCTTTTTCTTGAATAAATCACCCAATTTTTCTCAAATTGTAATCATTTGTTTTTCTGTACAGGTACATCGCATCTACCGACTTTCGTCTCATTCGGATAACTCCGTCTTGGTGCCCCGTGGTTTTTTCCTCTTTTTTTTTTGTCTAACAGTGTATGTCAATATTTTAATTACATCAAAATAACGCGAATGTGGGGCATCAAGGGCCTGAGCACGGGAAGCAAATCGTGTTTGACACATTATTTTTAATGTTTTTGCTAAGTTGGTTTGATTCGTTTCCCAACGCCTAAGAGAACTGAAAAAACGTAAATTTTTTCTAGCTGTTCATAAAATTGTCTGACTTCCTGTACATTGGTGATACTGTCAATTCACTGTTAATTATCCGTATCTAACCAAGAGCACTTAAAAAAGTGTATTTTAATTTAATTAATCGCTAGTCTGGCTGTTAATTTTATTTCACGTATCCTGTGACACACGCTACCTGGAGTATTGAATACAACTCTAAAGTCACAGGTAAAATAAGCTACACCCCTTAAAGATTTTTTTTTTATATTTCTTAGGGAGCATCTAGGACCTAAGAACAACACCATACAAAATTTTAATTTTCTAGAAACCATGTACCAGAGGTAGGTTTTTGTTGTTGTTGTTTTGGGGAGATTAAGCTCCTTTTAACCCCTTAAATTTTGTATTTTAAAAAAATATTTCTTTGTGCGCACCTAGGGTCTAAGAGAAACTATCATACAAAAATTCAGCTTTCTAGGTCTCATGGTTCTAGAGATACAGTGTGTGTGTGTTTTGGGGAGGAGGATTAGGCCCTATTTGTCCACCTTAAAATTCTAATTTATTAAAAAGATTCCTTAACGAGCACCTAGGGCCTAAGAGCAACACCATACAAAATTTTAATTTTCTAGAAAACATGTACCAGAGGTAGGTTTTTGTTGTTGTTGTTTTGGGGAGATTAAGCTCCTTTTAACCCCTTAAATTTTGTATTTAAAAAAAATATTTCTTTCTGCGCACCTAGGGTCTAAGAGAAACTATCATACAAAAATTCAGCTTTCTAGGTCTCATGGTTCTAGAGATACAGTGTGTGTGTGTTTTGGGGAGGAGGATTAGGCCCCATTTGGCCACCTTAAAATTCTAATTTATTAAAAAGATTCCTTAACGAGCACCTAAGGCATAATAGCAACCTCCATGCAAAATTTAAGCTTCCTAAGACTTATGGTTCTAATAATTTGAGTTTCTTTTAACATTCATTTTGAATATTTTTTGTGTATTTCTGTTTTGTCATTAGCCCGCAATTTTTAATTAGATCTAAAATTATTTATAATGGAAATTTCGTTCTTCCTCTGACGATTTTTAAAAATTACCTCATGCATGTTATAAAAATACACATTTGTATTTTTATAACATGCTGCTTCTGAAAATGTTTGTCGCCAACTTTCAGCTATAATACGTAACTGTTAGGTAGTACCTATTATTATTTATGTTGCAACATCAATTAACATACTTCATAAACAAGTCACTTACTTTTAAAATTATACGTCGGTGAATCCAACAACACGCTGTAGATAAGTAATTTAGTAAAATAATAGTCATAAATTGTACGAAGTCACTTCAATAGAACAATAAATTACAATTCACAGTCTCAATAAGTTTTAAAAATTGTATACCACATTCATTCAAGAATCATCTTGAAATTCTTACACTGCACAAAGTAAACAATGGGAATATGAAGCGCTAAATACTAAGTTTGCTTTAAAAAAATCCCCGAATATTTGTCTCTATTCTGCGCCGATGTTAAGGCTGCTGTATAAAACAAAATCTTTGTTTGGACCCCTGCATGTTTTTGACTCTTGTAGCGGGAGGAGTCAGTAAGTTAACCCTAGAGCAGCGGTTTCCAACCTTTATGCTACTACGCCTCCCTAAAAATATTTTTTTTCCGCGCCTCCCTAAAATAAATTTTTTTTCCGTGCCTCCCTAAATTTTTTTCTCCTCACCTCCCTATCTTTTAATAGATATAAAAATATAGACACTTGAACTAATAACTTTATTACAAAAAAATGAAAACTACAATTAACAGAATAACAAGATTTTGCTACTATAACAGTGCGAACATGCATATTTATTTTTATATTAAATTACAGATTAAATTACATGTAACGTATCAAAATTTAATGCGATGGTTGTTGTTGTTTATTGGCACAAAGTTTATCAAATCTTTGGGGCAATGTGGAGAGTGCCGCTCGTAACTCTTTTTCGATTATTAACCTGTCTCGATATTTGGTTTTCATTGCAGCCAGTGCTGAAAAGCCCGTTCCGCATAAATAAGACGTGACAAACGGTAGAAGCACTTGCATTGCTTTGCAATACAAAGATTCATACTCTCCATTGCTCATACTCTATTTGCAATACAAAGATTCATTCAAAATTGAATTATGATTTCATTTTGAAACTTTTGTTTGAGTGAGCTATCACATGACAATTCTATCAATTTTTCTTTTTCGATGGTTGTCAACTCAAATTCATCTATTTATAGATATTATGGTTTATTCGTTTATTTATAGTTATTATGGTATGAACATTGATTTTTTATTAAAAAGCTCTGGCGCCTCCCCTGGCATTAGTCTGTGCCTCCCCTGGGTGTCGCGCCTCCCAGGTTGGAAACCTCGGCTCTAGAGAATTATACCCCCGCTCGTTTAGAATGGCATTTGAAGGATTGTAATGACTCTCGCCATAGGGGATGCAGATGCTCCAGCCATCTCCCTTTTCCTGATAAGAACACTCAACTGGTAACGTTTGAAAATATCTAGTGTCTAACACCGGGCAAAAATTCAAAGCGCGGCCTTGCCTAGTTTTATTTACTTAAATATATTTAATTTATATTTTGTATATTTTATACAAAAAATTTGTAGCGAGCGCCGAATATCCGCTGCTGCGCCGTCGACTGACGTCTGCGTTTTTCTCCGGCTCCATCCAATGGCGTGGAAGAATGTAGCGCCGCTCGGGAGAAGACAATGTATTTAAGAAGCTGGCTCGCCGCCATGAGAGCTAGCGAGGCATTTGCATGTTGTAGTTGTTACCCACTTGGGAATTTAAGTGTTTTTTAATAATGTTTTAATAAAGTTAAGTTGAAGTTTGACGTGCAGCATTTACTCCGTACAGCATGCACGACCTCGTTAAAATTAATCTGACAAATTAATTTAAATATTTTTTTCAGTTTAAATCTGACAAATCGAAATTATTTATACAAAAGTTTTCACAAATTTTTATTTCATTCTTTCAAATTTTGCCCTCCTCATGATTCGTGCGCCTGGAGCAGTTAGCTCCAACTGCTCCACGGTAGCTACGCTCCTGCCTCTCTATGTCTTTGAGAGAGGCACTGTGACTGGTGTGAGGTATAGGGATGAGGTCTTGGAGCCCTATGTTCGCCTTTTCAGGGGTGCAGTTGGCCGTGAGTTCATTTTAATGGACGATAACACGAGGCCACATAGAGCTCTTCTGGTCGACGAATTTCTAGAGAGTGGGGATATTCGCCGGATGGATTGGCCAGCCAGATCTCCAGACCTTAACCCTATACAGCATGTTTGGGACGCTCTGGGGAGGGCAATTGCAACTCGCAACCCCCTCTGAGAACCATCCAGGGAATGAAAACAGCGTTGCTGAACTAGTGGGACCAATTGCCACAGGAAATGATAAACTGCCTTATTTCAAGTATGAAATCCCGCTGTGAGACCTGTATATCTGTAAGAGGGGACCATACCCATATTAACCCATCTAATAACCCATTTTTTTGTTTATTCTGCAACTGCTGTTTCATACCCTCCTACTCCAACGAGTGTTACGCACGATCATGCTTGTGTATTACAATTATTGAATGGTTATTTGTTTTGTATTGTATCAATGTATGTACATATCAAATTTCATTAAAATCGGTACAGTAGTTCTAGAGATAATCGACCAAGTCTGCAAATTCTCTTAATTTCTTACACCAGTGTATATGAAAATATATCTAATTCATTCTTGCATGCGCCAATATATGAATAAATCACGTTTTTACTGTCCGACCACGGAAGCAAGGTCCCTGGAAGCTGTTACGCATGCGCGAGAAAAGCTAGTCTACTTAGAAAATAGGGGAAAACGTCATATTTTCGGATGTGTTTGTTTATGAAATACGGAATGTATTTCAGACTGCTTTTTGTCCGCAATTTTAAAGTTATTTTTTAAAACTTTATTTTTGATCGAATATGTGAATAATAATTTCAAAATAATAACAAGAAAGAAGCAAATCTATTTAAAAAATAGAAGTTTTATAGGAGTGGATATTTTCGGATTACATCACAATCAAAATTATCTAAAGCTACGTTTTCGGTGGTTCTTTTTTTCTGACGTTTCCTCGGAGATTCAAATTTTGGAGTTTCTTCACCCTTTGCTTCTCTGCGTATTCTTTTTACACTGGACATTGATATCCCGGTCATTTCACTAGCTCTCTTTAGGGATTACGAAAGTGGAACAATAACATTTCCTTCTAGTGCTTCTTTATCACACAATTTAATTACATTGTGTATTATACGTTTACAATCACTACCTTAGCGGCTTATTCCGAGCAGTTGTGTTGGGTAAAGGATCCAGTAATTTTAATATAATAATCAAAATAACAGACGAGGAAAAAGCAAGCAAGCGCAGTTAGTAACCGATTCTAAAGAATGTCGAGAGAATACGAGACTTTTCCCCCTCCTTCCTCAGCAGCCTTACCTACAGCGTGAATAGAATCGTCTTGGCACTATGCCAACCGTGGTTCTTCGTACTGTGGTCGGACAGTAATTCATGTCTATTTATTTTTACGGAAATGTTATAATTTAATTGGCAACAATGAAATGTTACAATGGCTTTGAATAAAAATATCCGGGGAGAAGTCCCATATGGGAAATTTGGCGATTTTTTTTCGCGATTTTCAATATTCGTTGATACATCTAACATAATTCGGGAATGGAATGTCGTAGCGAGATGAAAATAACCTATAACCTTGGCGCAAGTTCAAGCAATAAGTTGACCAAGTTTCATCGCAATCGGATGAACGGTACGGCAGCGCATAAAATACGAACAAACAAACAAACATTCATTTTTATATATATAGATTTTGAAACTCTCCTGCTTTTTATGTAGTTTATACGGTGTATAATACAATAAATTTTTACTTTATTCAGGAAAAGTGAGTAGTATAGATTAGTACGCTGCTAACTTGCATTTCCCCCCTTAAAATTGAATATTAAAGTATCATACATAAATATCTTTTTACGATGTTTTTATTAACTTGCTTTCTTGTTTGTTTGTGTATGTGTTTATGTGTTTGTCCAGTACAAATCATGCAATCGATTTTTAACTAACTTCCCGACTAGCTAGACATTTGAAACTTTTAGAATAGCTCAGAACACGATGACAATGCATTTTTTAAATACTTTTAGCCATCTTTAAGCAGATTTTTACCATGTTTTTATTATTTTCAGTTAATTTTGTTTTGTAGACTGGTGCAGCCATCTGTCGGCCGAGAAGGGGACGAAAAGTTAAACGCAAGTTAACTTCCAGTTAACTTCATTTTCTTTCAAGTTGATGGGATAATTCATCAAAGAAAATTTTTAAAGTGTTTATTAATACATAGAATTGTCAAGTTTATATGATTCAACAGAAAATTTAAAAACATGGTGTATAAAAAGTTCTTTTTATCTTGTAATTATATATTTTGTGATTAAGATCTTACACTGTGTAAGAATAACTCATTAAATTCAGATTAAGGAATGATTTTGAGTTGAATGATTTTGGTGTATGTCACTTTGTCTCAATGTCTCCTCCAGGAGACACTAATTTTCTCCCAAATAAAAATTAAGATAGTTTTTTTAACATTTTTTTCAGTACTTTTCGATGCATTTAGAACCAATTAGTACGAAAAATTTTTAAATTTATGATTCAAAGTTGTCGTTGGGACTGAGTAGGATAAAAACAGACCTTTAGGTCCTGTTAATCACAGGCAAAAAAAGGTGAGCACCATTTTTTTTCTTGAGCGCCATTTTAAAAAATTCAGCATAACAGAAACTACTAACTATTAAAATCTCAAACAAACTACTTATAAATGTCAGTTTCTTCTCTATATTTATTTTATTGGGCTTAATACTTATTTTCTGAGTTGCTCTCTATTACAAGGTAATTTAGGATTTATTAAAGTGACTGTCAGTCAAGAAAAGCTTTAAGTCCTTTAATAATTGTCCGATATTCTTCAATTGTTTGCAAATAATACAGATTTTATTTAATACCTACAGTTATAAGGATTACATATCATGCTTATTTTTATTATTATATTATATTACAAATTATGGAGCAAAATGCTCAAGTTAAGGAGTCTTCACAACATGTAAATCATTGCTCTAGAGCAGGCCTCGGCGACTTATGACCCGCGGGTCACCGAGTGACCCATTTCATAATTTCACGTGACTTGAGTTCCGAAAATAAAGTATAATATTAAAAATAAGTTATAAATAATAAATATGAAACGGACACTTGAAGAATACATAAAGAAATAAGCTCAAAATAAATAATAACGATAATATTTTTGTTTGATTACAAAGTTGCAGAACGAACATGCATTTTTATTTTTAAAAAATAAATATTGCAACATAATTTCAAGAAGAAATCGATAAGATTGGCAACACCTATCCATAATTCCTTGACAAACATCTGGTAAGGGCCTGTTCACATAGAATCCATCAGCGTCAGCGTTTCTCGTATTGACATATTTTAAGCCAATCACAGACCTTAACAATTTCGTGGCTAATCGTTTGGACGTTTGTAATGGTAAAATATATTTCGATACGAGTAATGCTAACGCTGACGGATTCTATATGAACAGTCCCTGTTGACGCCAATGGCTATGTTGGCAATCGCCAAACGCGCCCTTGAAATAATACAAATATAGGTATCATAGTTTTTAATTCTTATGTTGGCATCGTAAACTAAAAGATATTAGAATTTGTTTTGAAATCGTTTGTTCCATAAAAAAGTTTGTTTCGCTCGAACATCGTATGGTCGATGTTTCATGTATTGATTTTGTTCATACATTAGTAATTCGTTTAAGTAAATAAAATTGTTATTAATTCGCGTGTCGTATGGTCGACAATGGTTTTAATATAATTAGTCTACAGTCCATTCGAATACAACAAATTTAGGACCAGTGCAACGTATGACATTTGGCTCATATAGTTGATGTTAAGCAAATACTAGAATTTGATAAAATAACTTATGAATCTTCTAAGGAACTGCGAAGTTTGATAGATATAGTTAACAAAAATTTAAGAGCACTAAATACAATGGATCTTGAAAGAAATAAATTATCTGATGTTGTGTTATTAAATATAATTTTGGCTAAACTTGATAAAGAATCAAGAAAGCAATACGAGCTAAATATAACTTCCAGGGAAGTTCCGAAGTTGGATGATTTAATTGCATTTTTGGAAAAAAGATGCCAAATGTTGGATAATTTATCACGTAGTGTCTCTTCAAAATTGAAAGTTTTTGATAAATACCAAAAGCCGAAATCACTTATGGTGAAATCATACAATAAAGTATGTGCTTGTTGAAATATTATATTTCAAAATACATTAAAATACAGTTATTACAATTGAATACATATATGAACAATATATTACAAAACAATTTTGCCTCATATAGTTGGTCCACGTAGCCGGAGAAAAAAAATGGCACTCATTGCGCTAAATCGACAAAAATCGACATTGAAGGCTCAGATTACTAAAATAGAGACATACTTAAAAGAAAAGGAGGTAAAAGCCCCATCGGATATTTTAGCTGCTGAGTTAAAAATAAAATTAGAAAATTTATTGAAATATCAATCAAGTTTGGATTACATTCGAATACAGTTTTTCGAGAAAGTTGATCCCGAAGAAGGTAGGGTAGGTGGGGGCAAAGGTTCGCATGGGGCAAAGGTTCGCACATACATTTTAAAATGACCGGGAAGAGTTTTAGGAAGAATAGGGTAGGCAATGCATTCCTCTACTTCCAGTCAGTTGCCTCGTAAAAAATGTTGGAGTTAAGACCCCCTTTTGCAGAGAAAATGAGGTAAGTTTATTTTCGTCTCTTTAATGTAATTTTTTGCAACTTTTGAGTAATTTTGAGCATCACTCAAACTCACGAGCTGTTTTGGGCTTATTTTCGCATGTTAGGGTGGTAAATAACCTTTCCAATCCTACCTTAAGTTTTGGGTTAACTCAAATACAGTGGCGTCCATTCTGCAGAAACATAACCAGCAAGAAATGGGGTAAAGGTTTGCAGGAGTCATGGGGTAAAGGTTCGCAGTGCAAACCTTTTCCCATCTGCAAACCTTTGCCGCTCTAACTATTAACATTTGTTTCATGTCCTCTTTTCATTAGGAATCCTTATTAACAACGTCTTTTATTATTAATGGGAATTCACATTTTTGTAATTTAAAAAAAAATTATGGTTTTTGATAAAAACTGCCTGTTTTTAATCAGAAAATTTTTTGTAAAATGCTTGAAAATCCATAAATTAAAAATAAAATAAATTAGTACAACACAAAAATAAATAGCTCTGAACAAAGACCTATTTTACAAGATAAAGGAATTAAATGTTGTTACAAGACATTATAAGCTTCGAAGGTCTGGTTAGGGAAAAAAACTCTAAATGAGTAATTTCCAGATTTGCAAGTCTTTGAAAGGCTCCTTGCGTCACAATTTTTGACGAAATTTTATAAAATTTATTACAAAGACTCCTCTTATACGTTAAAATAAAGTTATGTATCCATTTCAGGTTTAGACATCATTCAGATTATCAAAGTTTAACTTAAGCGTGGAAAAGTACAAAAATTTCACGAGAATTCAGAGTACAAGCATAAAATATTTCCTAAAAATTAATTATTCAACGAAAGCACAAATCAAAACATAACCCTGATCAAAATGTATAAGCAATCTAAATGCAAAATTAAGGATAAGGTTAAAAATTGGATCGCAAGGAGCATTTTAAAAAACATAATAAAAATTTCAATTTTTTAAATATAAAAAATAAAATTTTAAATATTTATAAAATTTTATAAGGTGTTTGAAATAGTTTACTTTAATGAATATTTATGCCCAATTTCATATCTCTGAGGTAAAAATTTCAAAATTGCTTTGTAATGTCCCCCATCCCCTTAATTTGCTTAATTTTTACGGGTTTTAAAAGAATGAGTAAAGCCTAAGATATAATATAGCGATAGTGTTAATAGTTGATATTTTAATTGGAAGTTCTTTAGTTTAAGAAAAAAATTATTGAGATTAACCCCTTTTCATTTTGTGAATTTCTTTGTTAGATTCAACTTTCTGTGTTAATAGTTGATATATCATTTTGAAGTTATTTAGTTTAAGAAAAAATTTATTGAGATTAACCTGTTCAATTTGTGATTTTCTATATATGTAACACCTTTAAAAAGATTACAAAATGTGAAATAAAATTATTTAGACAACTCTTTTTGTGATTTTCGATGCCTATCTAGTAAGAAACCAACGAGTGGGGTAAAGGTTTGCAGTGCGAACCTTTGCCCCACCGATTGGGGCAAAGGTTCGCAAACAGGTCTTTTGGTAAAATTAAAAATTCGGTGACTAAATATTTCGGGAAAAAATTCATTATTTTATAGAAGGTAGAGGGGATACCCAACTACAATACAAGTGACTTTTTGGGGCGATAGGATCTAACGGAGGCCCGTAAGAAACCCAAAACTCAAAACTGCAAACCTTTGCCCCCACCTACCCTATATCGGAAATTGAAGAAGAATTTTTGGATATGGAATTTCGCATCGAAGCATTACAGGTAAAAATTAATAGTTTGATTACCTGTCAAAATAGCTCATTTATTTCAAATGGTAATAAAGATGTAAATAATAGCGTTAATATTCGACTTCCCGAAATTGTAATTCCTAAATTTTCGGGAAAAATAGAAGAATATAGTTGTTTTAAGCTGCAATTTGATAATATTGCATTTTTAAAACTAAATTCGTTGCAAAGATTTGACTTTGTAAAAAAACATAATTTGTGTATTAATTGCTTCAGTGCGCAACATAAAGTTGTAAATTGCAATTCGAAGTACGTGTGCAATGTATGCAAAGCACAACACACTTCTTCATAGAGAAAGAGTAGAAAGCCTGTCGACGGCGCCAATTGACGCGCCAATTGACACGCCAATTGAATCGTCAAATTTATTTATCCCAAACGAAAATGAGAAACCACAACATAATTTAGCAGTCGAAGCTAAAGCAGTTTCAAGCTGTTTAATCTCTCAAAGGAAAAATATTCTTCTTCAAACAGCACGGGTTTATGTGAAAAATATGTTAGGGGAATTTATTCCTGCCATTTGCCTTTTAGATAATGGATCAAGTGCTCAATTTTTATCTTACAGATTTTTGAAAAAATTGGGTTTAAGAGCTGAAAGAATATACGCTCCCGTATCAACATTAAATAATACATCGGTCACTGTAAATAAAAGTGTAGTTATAGAAGTTGCAAATAAGAACAGGAATTTTTCTGCTAGTATGGAATGTTTAATTGTACCTAATATTACAGACATTACTACGAATATCCCAATAAACATAAATGACTTGAATTTACCGTCGCATATTGAACTGGCACATGAAGGATTCACAAATCCAGCCAAAATTGACTTGCTTATCGGAGCAGAGTATTTTTTTGAAATTTTAAGGTCAGGACAATTTCGTTTACCTTCACATGGTATTTTATTGCAAGAAACTGTATTCGGTTATGTAGCTAGTGGAACAGTAGTTAGTTCTGTAAATACGCAATTCTGTGGATTATTGAAGCCTTCAGAATATATTGAAGAAAACTTAAAAAAATTTTGGGAACTGGAAGAAGTGAATTCAGTTAGTTCTTTAACACCGGAAGAAATTCAATGTGAAGATCATTTTGTAAAACATTATACTAGAGTATCGGGTAGATTTTGTGTAAAATTACCTTTCAAAGAGTGTACTAAATCTTTGGGATATTCAAAGGATATGGCTATTAAGCGTTTTCTAAGTACAGAAAAACGATTAGAACGCTTGCCTAATTGTAGAACCATGTATAAGGAATTCATGGACGCTTATTTAAAATTAGGTCATATGGAGCTTGTTCCACATTACGAGAGAAATGAAGTGTTGGGTAAAACAAACTACCTTCCGCATCATTTTGTTTTGAAGGATAGTTCGACAACTGCATTGAGGGTAGTATTTGATGCCTCGGCTAAGACATCAACAGGCATTTCTCTAAATCAAACACTAATGGTAGGCCCAAAGTTGCAAGATGATATTTTCGACATAACATCAAGATTTAGATTACATAAATATGTTCTGACAGCTGATATTTCTAAAATGTATAGACAAATTTTAGTTAAGAATAATGATTCAGATTTACAAAGAATAGTTTGGCGTAATTCTCCTGAAGAGTCTTTTCAAGAATATAGACTTAAAACTGTGACATATGGCACAGCCTCAGCTCCATTTCTAGCAGTAAGAGCTTTGAGACAACTTGCAGTAGAAGAGAAAGATAATTTTCCTCTTGCTTCAGCTGTGACTCTCTCTGATTTCTTCATGGATGACTTAGTCACAGGTAGCAATGATTTAAGTAGTGCTAAGGAGTTACAAAACCAGTTGATACAAATGTTACAAGCTGGTGGAATGAAACTTTGTAAATGGTCCTCTAACGAAAGAGAACTGTTAAAATCAGTGCCGTTCGAAGATCAAGAATATCATTTTGATCAATCAAGAGAAACAGTAAAGACACTAGGTCTCATTTGGAATCCAAAAATTGATAAATTTAAATTTTTTGTTTCTCCCTCGATATATTCATCAAAGTGCACTAAAAGATCCATATTATCTCATATTTCTAGATTATTCGACCCTTTAGGACTTTTAGGACCAATTATAGTTCGAGCAAAGATATTTATTCAAAAATTATGGCTTTTAAAGATTGACTGGGACGAGCTACTCTCAGCTAAAGAAGCTCAAGAATGGAAAAATTTTGTAAAAAACCTCAAAGTAGTTGAAAGTATTGATGTCGATCGCTATATTTTGAATGATAGTATTTGTCAGCTAGAAATACACGGATTTTCGGACGCCTCCGAAAAGGCCTATGGAGCGGTAGTTTATATCAAAGCCACTGGCACATCATCGGAAGTCTCAGTGAAGTTACTCTGCAGCAAGTCAAGAGTCTCGCCTCTGAAGCGTACAACAATTCCAAGACTAGAACTTTGTGCAGCAGTATTACTAGTAAAATTAGTGAACCGAGTGCTATCATCGTTAAAAATATCTGTGAATAGCGTTCATTTCTGGACCGATTCGACAATAGTACTTGCGTGGATTCAACACGAACCACATACTTTGAAAACATTTGTAGCGAATCGGGTCGCAGTTATTCAAGAACTGTCTTCGACTCATCAATGGCACCATGTAACTTCAGAAGAAAATCCAGCTGACATAATTTCTAGAGGTGTTGATCCTGAAACTCTTCGAGATAGCAAACTGTGGTGGGATGGTCCCACTTTCCTTTTGAATGACTTTTCGTCGTTAAAGGATAATCCCTACCCAACAGCTGTGGAGGTTCCAGAATTGCAGAAATTGCCGGTCCCTTCATTGACTTTTGTATTGACTTTAGAAAGTGATTTGTTAAATAGAGTTTTAGACAGATCAAATAGTTTTTCTAAAATTGTATATATTTTTAGTTTTATTTTCAGATTTTTGAAAAATACTAGAAGCAAACCAGAGGACAGGTACAGAGGCCCCCTGTTACCCCAGGAGCAGAAAACAGCGACAGAATTTATCATTCGGCAAATACAGGCAAATGAATTTAAAATGGAGATATCTGCTCTCTTAGCTGGTAAAAGGGTTATAAAAGGGAAGGTAAAGGACCTCCAACCCTTTTTAGATTCCAATGGAATTCTAAGAGTTGGAGGACGGTTAGAAAAATCGAATTTAAATTTTAATGCAAAACATCCCATTTTACTTCCTGCGAACCACAAATTTACAAAAATTTTGATGAATTACTACCATAGGAAATATCTGCATGTAGGAGCACAGAATTTATTGCATTTAGTACGCCAAGAATACTGGCCATTAAACGGCAGAAGTATCGCTCGACAAATTGTCCACAATTGTGTTACATGTTTTAAACAAAAACCTGTTACGGAAAGTCAGCTTATGGGCAATCTCCCTCCGGAAAGAATAAACCCGAGTTCCCCCTTTAATGCCACAGGAATAGATTTTTGTGGACCCTTTTATGTAAAGTTTAAAGGACAAAGAAAGGGTGTATACCACAAAGTATACATAGCTATATTTGTCTGCTTTGTGACAAAGGCGGTACATTTAGAGACTGTCACAGATTTAACCTCAGAAGCGCTAATCGCGGCGCTAAAAAGATTTTTCTCTAGACGTGGTAAAAGTTCATCTCTGTTCACGGATAATGCCACCAATTTCGTAGGCGCGCATTTAGAATTAAAACGATTGTACAAACTTGTTAAAAAGCCAGAGGAAAATTTAGCTTGTTATTTAGCCTCAGAAGGCATTGCCTGGAATTTTATTCCTCCCAAAGCCCCGAATTTTGGTGGACTTTGGGAAGCCAGTGTCAAATCATTTAAATACCATCTTAGACGAACTATTGGTGATCGAAAGCTGACCTTGGAAGAATTCCAGACTATTACAATTCAGATCGAAGGCATCTTAAACAGCAGACCGTTAATTCCGATGAGCTCAGATGTGCATAATTTAGATGTTTTAACTCCATCACATTTTTTGATAGGACGCATTTTGAATACAATCCCTGAACCACTAATAGTGAACAAACCAGACAATTTATTAACAAATTGGCAAAAAACCACCAAAATTGTTCAAGCCATATGGAAAAAATGGCAGATTAGTTATTTAAATCATTTACAAAATCGCACCAAATGGCATGTTGAAAGACAAAATTTACAACCTGGTCTAATGGTTTTAGTTAAAGAAGACCACTTGCCACCATGTAAATGGTTGATTGGACGTATTCAAGAAGTGATACCAGGATCCGGTAATAGAATTAGAGTAGCTGTGGTGAAAACAAACCACGGTATATATAAACGTAGTATTAGAAAGTTATGTGTATTACCTAATCAAAATATGTAAATTTTTAGTTGGTTTATGTTTTGAGTTTATATTTAATTTGTATTCGTATATTATTGATAACATTATTTACATTTTAAGTTATCTGTATTCATTTAGAACTTGTTTAAGCCAAAATATGAGGCAAAATTGTTTTGTAATATATTGTTCATTTATGTATTCAATTGTAATAACTGTATTTTAATGTATTTTGAAATATAATATTTCAACCAATGAGTGCCATTTTTTTTCTCCGGCTCGACGGACCAACTATATGAGCCAAATGTCATACGTTGCACTGGTCCTAAATTTGTTGTATTCGAATGGACTGTAGACTAATTATATTAAAACCATTGTCGACCATACGACACGCGAATTAATAACAATTTTATTTACTTAAACGAATTACTAATGTATGAACAAAATCAATACATGAAACATCGACCATACGATGTTCGAGCGAAACAAACTTTTTTATGGAACAAACGATTTCAAAACAAATTCTAATATCTTTTAGTTTACGATGCCAACATAAGAATTAAAAACTATGATACCTATATTTGTATTATTTCAAGGGCGCGTTTGGCGATTGCCAACATAGCCATTGGCGTCAACATTCCCTATCACTGTTGTCGTTCTCTCAGGTCACTCTCAGTTGTAGGACTTGTTAAGTAGCCCAAGAATAGTGACGCAATTACAGTTACTCGGTGAAATAATTATCATTATTTAAAAGAAATTATTACCATGGACAAACAAAATGAAAAAAAAGATTATGTCACGCTGTGTGGAAAGAAAAACGTGGATGTATCGAAAATGGTGTCAAATTCATATGTACTTTATACACAGATGTAATTACCACCAGAACTTATAATACTGAGCGACACTTTTCTTCAAAATACAAAAATGTGAATGAAATGCCAAATGATAAAAAATCGAAATAGAAGTAGAGGAGAAGGTGGGATTATGGACCCCCTTAATATCTGCCCTATGCGCAGGTGCAGCCGCTAATTATAGCTGTGATCTAGAGCCCCTAGGTGGCTGCAATGGATAGTCAAGGTCATTGACCCCAGTTCACTCGCGAATGACGTCCTATGGCCAATTGTTTGTTTTTCGAGTTTTCAAACTTTTTCTGAGGAAAGTAAAAGTGAACATTTTACATACAGTAACCACCGCTTATAGTGATCAGTGGTTATAAGAATCAACCGTTTATAAGAATCAATATCGCGAAAACAAAAACAAATGTATTATTTCCATGTTAAAATTTTCGCTTTGAAGAATCAATCCACCGGTTTTAAGAATCAGTTTACACTCGCTTTCCTTTCATTTTTCCAAAAAAGCCACTTAAACCCTCAAAAGGCACGAAGTTCTGTCTTTCTTTTTTTTTTTTTTAAAGAAAGATTGATAAGAAGGGATGGAATATAGTCCAAAAATTCATCCCTTTCTTTGTTAGGCATAACATAATAGTTTCCACTTTAGTAAACGCTTAAAGATAATTAACGTAAATTAAAGAATATTTATGGTAAATTATCTAATATATGTATATAAAGGTGTGTTTGTGCCTGTCCAAAAACCTAAATTTCGTCTATAAGAATCAACCGCTTATAAGAATCAAATACAGTAATATCAAATACAGTAATTGTTAGACATAACATAATAGTTTACCCTTAAACGCTTTAGCACAACACTGCCCTATTAGCTTGACCCGTCCGGGTCCGATTTCACTTTTCTCCACTGATTAACAAAAATAGGGACTCTTTTTCCCCACCTCCCACATCTTGGTTGCGGCTTCCTGGATCCTGAAATACATAAATCTTCGGTGAAGTGTCCACTATCACTTATGCAAACGTGACAATAGTAGATTTTGCACGTTATCAAACCGTGAAACGTAAGCTAGAAGGTGAATCTTCGTCTGAGACTATTAGTATTGAAAGAGGTATAAACAGCCTCCCGAAAACTTCATTACGTCAAACTACCATAGAAAACTTTTTCTTGCTCCCTTCCTGTAGTTGAAATGGTAAAACTGTTAAGAAGATATGTTGTAACAAATATTGGATTTTTTCTTCTCTTACTATAATCATGTGTATCTACTTATAGGTCTAAATATTAAGTTGTATTTTTAAAATTATAAAAAATAATTTTAAAACATAATTAACGTAAATAAAAGAGTATTTAATGATAAATTATCTAATATATGTATATATATATGTGTGTGTGTGCCTGTCCAAAAACTTAAATTTCGGCTATAAGAATCAACCGCTTATAAGAATCAAAAACAGTAATAACAAACGTGATTATTATAAGCGGAAATCACTGTATCTACTACTATGTTTTGTAAAAACTGATTCCTGTGCCTTATTCTACACGACATGAAGTTCCTTTTGAGCTAGTTCGAAATTAAATTTGATGTAACTCATAATGTGAAAAACGAGTTTGGTTCCAAGATGGCGTTGTTTGAAATATGGACCCCATGGGTGTTGATATTATGAACCCGGGTCTATATTACCAACAACCGGTTTCTATGATGTAATAATAATGTTTCCGTGAGAAAATGCGATTCCACAGATGATTTCATTGTGATACATTTTATTTTCATGTTATGTGATTCTTTTCGGTTATTCTTTAAGCTAAGAATGCAAGTTGAGAAGAAATCTCCCGCTAGCAAGGACGCTGTAGTACGCAGAACAAGTTGGGATAGGGTGAAGATGGTTGAGGCTATCTAGAAGCTAAGATGCGGAGAAATGGGACTAAAGGAGGCTTCCAGAGTGTTTGGTGTATCAAGAATAACTTTGAGATTATTGGCTTCACAAGTGGATAAGCCAGCAGCAGATTTGGTTATACAACTAGGGTCTGGTTTTGGTTTGGAGCGCTACGGTTAACTTTTGTTATACAAGGGCTAATTAGACCGAGACCTACAGTTTAAAACCGATTCCGAACGGCTACAAACATCTATGCCATCAGTGGGACTCGAACCCACAGGATCTGAACCAAATGCCAGTGCCCTAGCCATTCGGCCATCACCTGGTACAGTAACTAGGGAGGAAGCCTATTTTACCAGATTACACTGAAAAAGAGTTAGTGGCCTATTTGCTAGAGATGGAGTCAGTATTTCACGGTCTCACTCTACAAGATGTGAGGAAATTGGCTGAACACAATAATATCTCCACTTTCATAAACGAAGCAGCAGGTAGAGACTGGTTAAACCGATTCCTCACTCGTCAGACAAATTTCGATCAGAAAACCTACAGGGACGTCATATGCACGTGTAGAAGGATTCACACGTGAGCAGGTGGCTGGGTTATTTTTATTTGCCGGAAGGCTTGTGTACTGGGAACCATTTCCAGAATTTTCAATGTAGATGAGACTGGTTTAAGTGTGGTTCAGTCAAAAGTTTCTCAAGTCATCGGGTTGAAGAGAAAACGTCAGGTGGGAGCTCTGACTACAGCTGAACGTAGTTCTCTGGCAACTGTGGTTTGCTGCATGAGTGCTGAGGGAACATATTTTCCACCAATGATGATATTTTCTCGTAAAAACTTAAAGGATCAGCTTATGAATGGAGCCCCATCTGGAGCAATTGGAAGAGCTCATCCCTCTGGGTGGATACAAGCCCATATGTTTACAGAGATGGCCCAGACCAGCAAGAAGCATCGTGCATCTTCTGTGAAGATGCATTCAAAGATGACACACGAGTAGAACTTTGGATTCGTTGTGTGATGAGCCTACAATGGACTCATTCTGTGTGCACCGGAGCCGAAGCTGAGTTTTATATTTGCGACTTTTGTCGCCAAAAATAAAAGTTTTTTTTTTTTTATATATAGATAATATTTGATGATCCAGCTGTTTAATAATATGTTATCTTTCTTTCACTTTTTCATTTGAAAACTTTTCTCTTTTTTGTTTCCAGCTGTTTAATAAATAGATAAATGATTTTTTTGGTAAAAACGTGGGTGTCCATATTATTCTCCACTTTGGGTCACCTGCAAGTTTTGACTTTTTACACTTATGTGATTGTATACATCTTAAAATTTGATTTAATGGCAAATCCACTTAAGGATGTTTCGATGATGAGTTATGGAAGAGGTTAGAGCCCCAAAATATGAAAATCAGTCTTTGGTATGACCACAGTGAGCCCAAAACAAAAGGGAGGTCCATAATCTCATCTTCTCCTCTAAATATTTTAGATTTGCAGTATTTTAAATATCTTAAAGTTGACAATTTTAGTTTGGAAATTATTGATTTTAAAAGTTCAGCGTTATGGACTGATAAATTCAAGACGTTGCGGAAAGATTTAGAAAAATAGGAAGATATGATCTTTTCACGATAACAACGTGTTGGGGATTTTAATATCTAATTGTACTGCTTACATGAAAAAATTCCATAAAAGAAAATTTTATTTGTATTTATTTATATTTCTTTAAAGCATTGTTGCCATTCAAGAATTGATAAACAATTTTGAAATGGTTATGGCACTAGATTTTGTTTTATTATATACTAATAATTTTAATTTGGAAAAAGAAACTTCAAAATTTGCTTACAGTATTAGAGAAGTGGAAATTATTTTTACAGGCTTACGGATAAATATATCCTACATAATAATCTGAAAACATTCTAGAATCAATATTATTTTTGCAAGTTGCTCTAGAGAAATCACCTTCAACATTCATCAATAACACTAATCATAGGCGTAGCGTGCCTCTAACTTTTTTTTTTTTTTTGCTGTTGGGGGGAGGGGGGCACGAATTGAATTCAGTTAGGGCTCTTCTGACCGCATTGACTGCCGGACGGTCCTTAAAATATGAAATATTATGATTTTTTGAAATTGAATAAAAATAGAATTGATGTTTGAGTAGTATTCAAAAGTTATAAAATGAGAAAAAAAAATATAGCATCGAATTTTTTTATGGATCATATCATTGTTAAAAACTATGTTAAGGCTAAAGACATAATCGGAATCTTCAGTTTCACGGTTTGAAAAAGCGGGAAAAAAACCAAATTTCATAACAGTTTTCTGCAATTTTCTGATTTTAGCTGAACATCTATTAACGTCTTAATTTACTTCAAGTTACCCCCCCCCCCCCGATGCTCCGCGTATGATACTAATGGTATATTAACCTAGTAATTTTTTAGTCTAATAAGAATGAATGAATACAGGTGACCTTCCTCTAACACGGTAGATAGGTTCCTAGAAAATGCCGTGTTCTGTGAAACCGTGTTATATGAGACCCAGAGCCAGTACAAAAAGGGGGTTTACGTTCCGAAAACTTATTGAAAATAAGCTTTTTTTAAAAAAAAATTCGATATAAACAACTTAATAAATTTCTTCCTCATCACTGCTCAGTACAATCAAACAAGAACGTTTTTTCGATTGAACGATATCACCTTTACTTTCAGAACCTTTTTCATCATTTAGATTTTTTGCACCTTCTATCCTTATCTGTTATTTTGGTTTATTTGCTGGTTCTTACAAGGTCATTGCATATTCATGGTATGGAGATAGACAATTTTGCAGCTCCCTTTTGAATTTTCGGCTTCTTTCAGCGTAAGGGCCCGCATTCAAGAAAAATGATTCAAGATTTTCAGCTAAGCTTAGGCAATCTTGTAATTTTATAGTTATAAATGAATAAACTATAATTTGTTTATACATTTTCATGTAAAGCCACTGATAGTTCATTATTCCTTCCCGTCATTAATTTAAGGTAATTTAGCTTTTAAATGTGTTAAACAAAAATCATGTTATCTAGTGCTGTAGAAGTCCAGTGTTGTACAAAAGGTTTCTCAATTTTTTTATCGTGTTAGAGCGAAACCGTGTTGTAAGAAGCCGTGCTGTAGGAGGGCTACCTGTATATATATATATATATATAATCCCACACACACTTTAAAACAAAACAAAACCTTTTTATCAAAGCATTTATTAAGTACTTACAGGTATTTTTTATATAAGTGCAAATAAAACAAAATTGAAACAGAAAATTATATTTAGGACTGATATACACAAAATATAAATACTTCAGAGATTTCATGCAAAATGATGAACACTTTAGAAGCGTGTTTCCAAAATGCATACAATACATGGAATTGTCAATTTTGTACTTTTAAATTTTTAATAATTTTTGGTAGTAAGAAAAAGAAAACTTTCTATGATTCTTCATCTTCTAAGTCCATATCTGCCATTTCTTCGAATATCTGTCTCCTATTTTTTGTTTTGCTGAATTTCGTTTGTTTGAATGCTTCCATTTCATAGAACCATTTTTTATCATTTGTACGGTAAATAAAATGTTTGTTTTTATTCAGCGAGTTTTCTCCCGGCAGGGGCAAGTAAATGTTTTTTTCTGGCAATCTGTCTGCATTGAACCAATGAGCATATAAAAAACAGCAATTGTCACTGTCTACATCATTAACCAACATCCATCTGACCTCTAGTCTTGGATTCTTATTTTCAAACTTAGTATCTTTCAAGTAATAACGCTCATTTTTTTCATAATTTTGTATGGTGGATCGGATGGGTATAGTAACATTATTTTTATCACTAGTAATTAAGATAACTTCCCTGTTTTTGCCATATACTACCGAGAGCATAACTAGTCCCTTATCTTCTGATGCTAAATCATTTTCGATTACATCTGTAAGAGATTTCCATGGTGTAAAATAAGAGTCACATACTTCACAAGACTGTAGGTTGCATTTTTTCACTTCTTCAAGAATTTTTGATGATAGTGGCTTTTGTTTTCTCCAGACTGGTTTCTTCTGTGGGTAGCACCATTTTTGGGTTTGTTTTGAAAACTCTACCGCATTACTCTCCTGCAGCAAGTTACTTCCTGGCCAAGTTTTTAAATACTTTGGCAGTAATCCATTGTTTTGCCAGTGAGCACATAAAATACTGTTCTCTTTATCGTCCACTTTTTTAATAACCATCCATCTGACGAGCATTGTTGACTTAGTAGCTTTGGTTTTTTTGTTTGATATTTGTTCTCTGATTATGTCTATCTCAGGAACAGCTTTGTTTTGAATGTTGGATTCATCAAATAAAATGCTCACAACTTCTGTTACATTCTTAGTCTTTAGAGCAATTACAAAAAATCCAGGTTTCTCAGGAATTTTTTCATAAACATCCTCATCTACAAGAACCCAATCACAGAATCTCTTATCACAATACTCACAAGGCTCTGTCCAACCTTTACAAGCCACTATTTGAACCTCATTTCCACCCTTCTTCAAGACATACTCAGTTTCAGACTCCTTTTGTGATTTCGCTGCAAAAGATTAGAAACAAGAATTATTGCGATTATATTTAAAATAATAAAAACTATAATTAAAAATCATAAAAATTTAAAACTGCAAAAAATGCTGAAATATATTTAAATCAGCATATTCCTATCTCATGGTAATTACACAGCTCTAAAAATAATTTAGAAAGGCATTTCCTGCTTTTATCTGCCTGTTTTAAAAATAAATAAAATTTGACTATTTTGTTGAATGTTTAGAATGTTTATGGAGTGTTAAATTGTAATATGTGTGTATGTGTAAGATAATAATCCATTATTTTCCTGAAAAAAATATGAAAATATAATGTAAAAGATTACATTTTCTTCAGTTAATACCATTATTACAACATAATTTTAAATACAAATTTTTGTATCGCTATAGCAGGGATGGCAGGACTTTTTAACTGACCCACTGCACTAAAACAATTGAAAATGAATATACTAATATAAATCAAAATATTTCACTCACTTTAACTTTTAATTATAAAATTTCATGCATAAGTTATTCCTACGATATAAATGTAGCAACCAAGTTCTCAAAAGTCGAGAAAATTTTTTGTATTCGACCACACTTCATATAAACTACTTGTGAAAACAAATAATAATCCTATGGCACTGCATCGTCATTGCTACGCCTCTTACAAAAGTTGACAGACAGGCTTGTACGGAAACGTGCGCTGATTATCCGTCATAAATATTTTTCGCAAATTCCGCGAAAGATGCCGTGAAAGACGTCAGAGTTTAGTAATTATTGTAATAAATACACGTATTATATGCGGTCTAAAGTCAATGGAAAACGATTAGTCGACAAGGAGAACAGAATTCTTAACAATGCTTGCGAAAGTAATTACTTATTTGTGCTTAATATGCAAAGAAAACCACGTCTAGTGTGTTTTAACGTAATTGATGTATTGCAAGAATACAGTCTTAGACGGCATTATCAGACTAGGCATAAAACTCAATATGACATACTAGTGCTCAAATAATACTAGTGAGGCATCGTAGACGACTTAAGGAAAGGAAAGCAAGTTCTGCGATAGCATCTTGATTAGACTAACAAGCTCTCAGCAGTCACCCATCAAGGCTTCTTACGTTATTTCTTACGAAATTTCGGAAGCTAACTGAAAAACAAACAAACAACAACAGCAAAAAAAAAAAGACCACTAAGTTTTGGGCAATTTGCAAGAAATTGCGCTCTGAAAATAACCAAAGCGCTCATCGAAAGCGAAAATCGAACTGCAAATGAATTTCAAAGAGTTTCATTTTCGCAACAAATGGTTATTAGGTGCATTGACGACATTGGTGAAAATTAAGGGTATAATGAAAGATCGTGCGCAATTTCTTGTTGCAATGGAAGGATGTACCTATATTACATAAGTAACTGTTGATATTTGTAAGAGCTATTACGTATAATTTTGAAATATATGAAGAACTCTTAGAAGTTTGTTCTTCACACGGAATAATTAGGAACGAGACTTGGTTTCATTTTGTCCAGGAAACTGATTTCGTTTTGTTTTATGAAATAAATGCTTTATTTTCCAAAAATCAATTGCATTCTTATTTTATATATATATATATATATATATAGAGTTTCAAAAGAGCGAGTTTCAAATTTGCTACTTTAAAGTTATTAATTTCAAAAATATTTGATTTTACAAAGTTACGTTTTATAATTTTCACATTTTTTGTAAAGCATATACGTTTTGATATCGCCAATTTTAATTTTTTTTAAACCAAGGAAACATTTTTATCTGGAATAGAATTTTTGGAAAAATCAATTATACAACTTTTCCTATAATAGAGGAATTCTTAAGACCCTGTCTTTATATGTGCGTATTTACTAGCTGAATACTGGTGCTACGCTACGGAATACATTTTAGGATAATTGCAATGAGAAAATAATAAAATTCCTTTTTAAAGGATTTCCTTATAAACAATATTTTTTGTTTCTTAATTGGGTGGAACTAATATTACCAGGCTCGTCCGCGAACTTACGCGTGAGCAAGCTACGTAAAACTGACCGTGGGAGAAACAATTTTCTCTTAAATCTACGCCAGCGTATTTTAATGTTTGGCCTTGAGATTTACTTATCGTCATGGCAAAGCATACTTTGAGGGGGAACTGCAATCTATTAAAGTCAAAGGGGAGGTCATTGTGTATTAGAGGAATGCGTGGCACGAACACTTTTTCTCCTTGAGCACACCCGGTTAAAATATTGGCTTCGATTAAATTTTCATGCAGGGCTTTGACTTGTAGTCTAGTGCCATTACACAATTTCGGTGGTTTTAAATTCAGAAGGAGCATTGCGGGTGTGCTCTTCCGCAAAGAGCTTATGGTATGGAAGACGAGGTTGTTTAAGGGAATTTAAAAACTCTACCGGATAGTTAACGGCATCAGATGAATTACAGGCAATGGCTATCGACTTGTAGCCCTATTCTTCCCCATCAAAGGATTTTAGCAACATGTCATTAATGAACGCAGCTTGATCGTTTTTTGGAATCAAAATGGCCCTTTCGCAAAACCATTCTACAGGCTTATTCTGTATTTGAGCAATGCCTGGATAAATGTGATCTATCAGTTTCTGGATGGTAGTCACTAATTTGAATTAAATTCTTAAAAAACTTCCATCTCAATTAGTCTTGTGGTCAAATTTTATCTTTTACTGTATTTTAATAATTTTTGTCAATTTATTTCGTTGTTATGCACGTGACGATAAATTAATTTAAAGTATCACAAAAAGAAAAAATAACCACGTGATCAGCATTTAATAAATAAAATTCTAAAAATTAATCTTTAAAAATTCACCAAAAATCAGAAAATGGAGGTAAGGATTCGAAAAAGATTTCATTTTAAAGGAATTTTTATAATCTTTCTCGTGATATAAATTTTATAACCCTCAGGTTATTATTTTAAATGCAAACTTTTAAAAAAGTTACAAAAACAGCTTAAAAATTTAATTTAAAAAAATCTAAGAATTTTTCAAAAATCATTCTTAGTGCACCCCTACACTATAAGAAGAATAGGCACGCAACATTTCAGCTCTTTAGGTCCAGCGGTTTGGTCTGTGCTTTATACGTATGTCAGTCAGTCAGTCAGTCAGTTACGGTACTGTTCTATATAAATAGATAATAATTTAAACTTAAATACTTAAGGTTATTTTTAAATGAAAATATTTAGTGCAATTTGCAAATCTGATATTCCATGATAGCAATTCGATTATAGCAATTGAACCATCGTAATGTATATCAATAAGTGACCCCCCAGACTGTTTTGAATTGGCAACCCCTGCTCTATAGCATCCAGTGGTGATTGAAAAGTAGACTAACTGTACTTACATTAGTCAGATTTTATAATTACTATATACGCTTTAAATCGAATGGTAAAAAATGAAAAATTATTAATTAGCCAGCAGAAGTAATCAGTTTTGAAAGCTCATGGGTATTTAGAGGATTTATTCTTTCGTCGCTCTGCTTTTGCTGAGAGTTAACTGGTATATTTTTTTTCAAGATTACAGTAGTCATTTTTGTGCTGCTCACGTCCGGATGTGTTAACACAGAGCTCTCTCACGGCCGGATGTGTAGCAGTAGAGTCCTTTACCTAAATCAACGAACGGAGAACACTGAAAGTTCCTCTACGGCTATTTACACTTCATTTTATTGTGAAATTAAAGGTAATATACATTAACTCAAAGTATTATTTTGAGGCTGAAAGCCTCAAAAAAGTATCCACAAAGTCATTGCAAAAGATTTAAAAAAATTTAAAGGCATAATAAAAAGCTAGATACTCGAAGAAAAAAAACCCTCTAGTTTTAAAGGAAGGGTTTAAATGGACTTGTATATTCTGTGCCTTTAATCGAAACTTAAAAGATCACAATGACACCCGAAATGCATTTAGCACAGGGCCACCGTCCGGCTCACAGGTTTCTGATGCATTGAACTCGGATAACAAGAGACTAGGAATTCTTTTTTCGGCGAATCGCCAAGGCCATGCCTGCTAGGACGCTGACCTTCGGTACTAAAATCTACAAGTTCGCGTCCAGCGATTGCCATGATTGTGGCCTTTCTGATTTCTACTTTACATTACAGGGGTCCCTTACTGTTAAGCCCTTGGTGTGGCGGATGAAGCTTTTGGAGGGTCCCAAGCGCAATCCACTCTTGAGGCCCCTTTGTTTTAAATACTATTAATAAATATTTACTACTTAAGATATTTTCTTATGGTCGAAAAAGAAAATTTTATTGGTCATTAGGTAGTTAAATACTTAAATTGTGCCGTTAGTCGTTCGGTGAACGCCATATTGTCTAGATCAGTGCTCCGCAACCGCCGTGCCGTGGCACACTAGTGTGCCGCGAGGTGATCTTGACTGTGCCGCGGGGATTTTATCGATTACAATAATGAAAAAAAATTAAACACCGCATCAGTTAGAAATTTTTCTAAGTAAAATATTCCTCTAACTTTTTGCTAATATTTCTCTGGGTCGAAATTATACACAAAACAAAAACATGTTGTTACCATACATTGTATGTATATACACGAGCGTCATATTTCTGGATTTTAGTTACGAAAGAATATCCACAAATTTATGACAAGGCTATTGCAATTTTGCTCCCATTTTCTACGACATACTTATGCGAACAATGTTTTTCGACCCTGGTTCTAATTAAAAATGACAAACGATCATGTTTAAAGGGTCTTGACTATGAACTTCGAGTAACTCTTCTAATATAGAGCCAAATATTAAACGTACTTATGTTCATCAAAACAAGCTCAAATATATCATTAATAAATAAGTTATGTTTAAATTAACTTTGATTTATTAGGCTTAAGTAAAGACCCGACGTGAGTAAAGTTAACCCGAGTAAAGTTATCCGACCAAAAAGCAAATTTTAATATAAAAATTTAAAGAGAAATTTTTTTTTACTTGTAAACTATAACTTTATATTTTTGTTCTTGTGTTGGTGCACAATTCAAAATGATTTATATAAAACTTAAATGCTGATAATTATCTTGATACATAGAGCTATTTTATTGTGTTTTTTTATCTAATAAAAACATATACGTATTTATTGTAATTTATGTATTTGCAAGCTTTTTCTTGTGGTGTGCCGCGGAATTATCGAAAAAACGTTGTTGTGCCGTGGAAGATAAAAGGTTGCGGAGCTCTGGTCTAGATAAACATGGTACCTGTGTCTGAAGTCCGAAATGTCAATCCCTTTTTTTAAAGCTAACTTTCGGCGCCGCCGAGCGCGCGCTTCTTGCGCTTGTGCGATGATCCAGCACTGTTCTATTTTAAATGTAAACTTCCCTACAACAGGATCGACATAGCAGGAAATTCTCTACTCCCTTTTCCGGTAGAATAAATTTTATCTCCTCCACAACACAGAACAATGATTATTTAAGCTTAGTCTAAGAATAGCGGTTCCGAAATTGGTCTGCAGACCCCCGGAGAAAGTCAGAAAGAAGTCAAAATCCTGCACAACTCGTTCAACCTTTCTCCAAACAAAATGTTATAAATTAACAAGGAACACATAATTACGAAGAGATGTTCATGAAATGAAAAATTTGAGATTTCCTAAAAAGGATGCATATTTTTGCGCATTCTTTAAATGACTGCTTAAAAACTGTTCTCAAACGCGAAATTGCTGGTTATCAGTGATATGTATTAAAAGAGGAGTATCATGACATATCCTTGCAGTTTTTATCTTTGCGAGCTGGCTTTCTTCATTTTGATAAATAAAGAATAAAAAGATAACATCGATGCCCTTTGGATCTGTTACAGAATCAAAGAAAAAATATTGAACTTGACATAAATAATGTTGCGAATAATGTTACAAAAAAATAATATCCGTTACTCTGATAGCGATAGGTTTGTACTGATAGCGAACACGCGAATTATTATCAAACCCGCGGAAAGTCAAGGTTTGATTGTGATGGCTCGAGAACAAAGTTAACAGAAACTAACGAACGACCGTAAACCAACAAAATGTCACACGGAATGACCGTATCATTTAACAACCTACCAATTTGGAATAAACTTGTTTTTCATCTTTAGTCGTGTACGTTATATAATATTTTCGAGAGCTCCTTTCCCACCAAAGTAAAGACCCATCCTAGTAGTTTAAGGTACAATATTCCTGATAATTCCCAGATACATTTATATACTAAAGCAATGTTCATACATGATCTTTTTGTAGAAAAGCATTAGCGTTTATAAAATATTAAACAATATTTAGAAACTATCAGCGGGATGGTCAACTTGTCAACAGCTAACGTGTTGAGAGAGAAACAAAAACAAAAAAACCCAAGAAAACGATCGACATACGCGTTCAAAATAACCTTTACGTCCGATATTAACGTTCTAAAAGATAACTGAACAACTAAAAGCATACATGTTTATGTAGCTCCATATCAAACTTAAGTTTTAAACTTTAAATAGCTTCTGAAAATTACTAACACACGCATTCGTATTAAATATTAAAAACGTCAAGAAAATGTTTCCCTAAAATTATATTTTCATGGTTTCTGAAGTTATGTTGTTGCAAATTAGGAGAGCGATATAAAAATAGCTATTTATGTAGAGCCACAGAGGGAGATTACGAGAGAAAGATAAAATAGACAAATTAAAAATCTAACAAAACTATCACTACTATTACTACTAACACCTCTGTAGGGTTTTTTTTTTTTTTTTGAAGTGTGGCAGTACTTAGGTTTCACTATTATTAATTGTGAACATAGTTAAAAATCTTACAACCAATAAAACATATAAAATAAGAGAAATTTGCATAACTATCTCAACAGTAAAAAAAAAAAAGAATAAAAGAATTTGACAATATTGAACGTATAATACCAATCGAGTAAGGAAGTACAAAAGAAATTATTTAAATGGCCATAAAACTATGAAAATAAGTAATATCGCCGCCGTCCACACCCGAAGGTTATACGGCCCTTCAATAATAAAACTAATCATGCCGACGGCAATCCAATCCAACCGGGTCCCGAAGTTTTTCTTTTTGCAATTCGTTTACCTGTCTTTTTTTTTTAAATCTGAGGGGCTATCCACCTTCCCCTTGTAGGGGGAAGTGTATATTCATAAGTTCCTGCATAATATTCTTGATGTACCTTCTACAATAATAATCCATAAATAATTTACTAGGAGCCCAATCTTGAAAGCCCAAAAGGTAGGTTTTTTCGTGCTTCAGCCCATTTGCTACAATTGTATATACAGTGCTTTATAGTTTATATATTGCCACACTCACAAAGATCTGTTTTAGCAAAAAATCTGTTTTGATAGACTCCTATACAGCCATGTTCAGTTATTGCTTGATTAACAAGGAAATCTGCCGACAGTCTTTTCGTAGAAACTCTAGGGAATACCTCAAATACTTTCCTTCCTACACTGCTTCTCTCCCAATTTTCTTGCCATATATTTATGTAATAATTCTTAATTTTATTCTTAATCTGTTCTTTAGTTAATTTATAATTTCCTGCGATTTCATTCAGTGTTGTTGCTTGTTTAGCTGCTGCGTCTACCATCTCATTTTCATTAATGCCACAGTGGGCTTTAACCCAGTGTAAGTTTACTGCTATCTCATGACTTTCTATTAGGTTTTTTATATTTTCAATCCTATCTCCCTTAAAATAATATGCGCATATAGCTTGCAGTGTACTTCTAGAATCACTGTATATGTCGATTTCCTGTATTCCTTTACTTATAGCATCAGTGATGGCCATGTCAATGGCTTCAACTTCGGCGCTATAGGATGATGCATTATTAGGTAGACGTTTAAGTTTTGTTTGTTCTAAAACATTAAGGTTGTAACGTGTACACGCCGCATCAACCTCTTCGTTGGTTTTTGAGCCATCAGTGTAGTATTTAATGTTCGATTTTGATTCCATGTTATATGTCCATTCATATTTCCTCATTTCACGTACTTTCTTTAGAGGTCGGCTTTTTGTTTCGCAATTCTGCGCGTTCAGTACGATGTCTCCTAATTTTATTTCTGATCCTTTATTGTAGATTTCATAGATATTCTTTTCAATTTTAGCTGTTAAGTCTAATGGTATGCATCCTGATAGAAAGTGGAGTGCATCCGTCGAAACTGTTCTGTAACATTTAGTTAACATTATTAAGAAATGAATATATTTAATATATCTATTGCATATATCTTTATTTTCATAGTTTTTAATCTTAAAAACTATGAAAATAAAGATAGTTTATCTATATTAATAAAAAGAAGTGTTTGATTACTAAAGATCAAAATAACGATAATATTAAAATTAAGTGAAGGTCTCGCTTCATATTTATTTGTGTTTTCGAATGTCGAAACGTTAAATTTCAAACGTTTGGAATGATTAGTAAATTTTAATGGCAATTTATTACAAATTTAGCAAACATTTTTTTCAAAAATTGCGATAAAAAACAGAACATATGAGGCAAAGTGAAATAGAAAATGCCATCATAGCAGGATAGGAATAGTATTATTTTAGAAAAATCGGGAAAAACTTTCATATTTTTTAATTCACAATTTATTAACTTTGCTATCTAATAATAATAAATGAAAGTAACGGAATGAACAGCAAATTTCATCAATATGATGGTGAACTGATTAATGCATTTTAACAACGTTCATTTGTAAACCGGTTAATAATCGAGAGAAATAAATCACTTCATTTGTATAAATCATTCTAAACACAACAAATAATTCATAATTATTTTCAAAAATAGTGCAAAACTTACCCATGGTAACGATAATTTCTCGAAAAACTCTTTTTCTCAGTGCGTAACCAAGGACTTGCTTCAACCTCGAGTCGAATCGAACTTTACCCGGTGTTTGAAATCAGCTCGTTTTAAAGGAAGGAGCGAATTGCGCAACATTGTGTATCTCCGAGGCACTCCATTCACTATACTAGGGTTACTACAAGTTGCGCAACATTGTGCAATAGCCCGTTGCTCTGCGTTGTCATGGCGATGATTTATCTCCTATCGATGTTCTGCATCGCCTATTTCTTAGCAGTTTTTTATTATTATTATTTACGTGTATGTTGCAAAAAATATCCAACAGAACCCAGTTTATCTGAATTAATCGGGACTGGGAATGGTCCAGATAACGAAAAATGCGGGTGATTAATTTAGAAACATACCTATATTTTATTTAGAATGAATTTGTTAGTTTAATTTTATAATTGCCTACCGCGTTAAAAAAAAGAAGTTTTATATAATTATGTATTTATTACAATCTATATCTATAAAGGAAGAAGTCCTGACTTATATATACATACATACACGTATCAACGCCCAGCAAAAACTATTGGAGATACAGATATCAAATTTTAGGAGCTTATTACTTTTGTGCTGAAGGCGTCATTTAAGAAGCGATTTTTCAAAATTCGCCCCCCAAGGGGGGAGGGGGGCAAAACGTGTTTTTTACATATTCCTTCATATCTCAAAGAAGGATATTGATATCCATAACATTCTTGCTTTAAAATGTAAGTAACATGAATACCTAAAAACCAATTTCAGGATTTTTCAAAATTAGGCCCCCAAGGGGGGGGAGGGGGAAAAACGTGTTTTTACGTGTTTTATCACATTTTCCTTCATATCTCGAAGAAGAAAACAGATATCCATAAGATTCTTGCTTTAAAATGTAAGGAACATAAATACCTAAAAACCATTTTCAGGATTTTTCAAAATTCGCCCCCCAAGGGGGGGGAGGGGGGCAAAACGTGTTTTTTACATATGCCTTTATATCTCAAAGAAGAAAATCGATATCCATAAGATTCTTGCTTTAAAATGTAAGAAACATGAATACCTAAAAACCAATTTCAGGATTTTTCAAAATTCGTCTCCCAAGGGGGAGAGGGGGGCTAAACGTGTTCTTACGTGTTTTATCTATATATATATATAAAGAAATCAACACCCAGCAAAAACTATTGGAGATACAGATATCAAATTTTAAGAGCTTATTACTTTTGGGATACAGTGGGTTATCAAAATTGAAAGAAACATTTTAATGCTGACATTAGCATGGGGAGGGGGGGTTATTATAATATGCTGATGGGATGATGACCAGAGTGGAGAGGGGTATAGATTGCCATAAAATACAAATATACATATCATACAAGTAAGCTTTATTAAGGGTTCACCCGTGCAACGCCGGGTATATAAAGCTAGTATGTTATAAATGACAACAAGTGCATAATAAATTAACTTATTTTTTTCAAAAAAATTCTGTAATAAAATTTTGTTTTAACGTCGCTTTTTTTTTTTTCGTAGGTGCCAAATCGGGAATACTTATCAAATCTAAAAGGTTTTGAAAGCCGCACTCTTCTTGCCTTTTAAACCGCTCCAGAGAAATATCTAGGCTCGATATCAAACATGTGTGCTTTAAGCATTAATAGCGAATCTCGCATTAATAAAACGACTATTTTTAGCTATTTCCATTGTTATCCTCTCGCAGTGGCGTAGCGTGGGGTGGGCAAGGGGGTCTATCATGCCCCGGGCGCCACTCGAACAGAGGCGCCAAATGGTCCTTTTCACTAATTCTATATACTATATTACTATATGTTTTTCGGAAAGGGGGGCGCCAAAAAGGTATCGTGCCCCGGGCGCCAGTTATGCTCGCTACGTCACTGTCCTCTCGTGTAATACTATACTGAATCTATTTTTGAAACTGTATTAATAAATCCTATTCTAATGATTGTTACTTATATCTTAATAAATGAATAGAATCAACAATGGAGTATTTATTGGAACTTAAATTTAATATGTTCATGATATATATTCCACTTTAATTTAATCTTAAAAAAAATTGAAAAAACAAAAACAAAATTTTAGCAAGGGCGCCCCGAATTTCTAATCTTTCTCCCAAGGGTGTCGCAAAAAATAAAATGGTTGAGAATCCCTTCTCTAAACACTGAAAGGCTTCATTAAGAGATGATCCAATATTATTATTTTTTTTTACTCTTTTGAACTTCTTCCTCTACTTCCATTTCCTGCGATGTAAATTCTATAATTTAGTCGTTGTTTAAAATTTTAAATCATGGATCGCTTGCATTCCAATTTAAACACCCATCGACATATTCTTCATTGCATCCATCAATTTCTTCAGTAATTCCTGGTACGCGAGATTCTAATTTTTTTTAAATATTAATTTAAATGAAAAATCGAATATATACGCATGCAATAAGTATACACGTCAACAGTTACGTAGTTTTTAAATGTAGTAAAATTATACTTAACTTAATGTCTTTTGAGTACTGGATGCAAATTCACTTGCACTGCTTAGTTACGCTTTCATTCCGTTGATTTATAATTCAATTACTGTCTTATTTATTTTCTGTCACAACCTATAAATTAGAAATAACAGCGTCTATGAAGCATATACATACATTTTGTTAGGAGAGGGTGTGCAACTGATGGTAACTGGAAGAGAGAAAAGGTGTTATGACCCTGGACCCAAAAAATCCTGTGATTGTATCCTTAAATCGCCTTAAAACTTACGCGTGTACTTACTTTAAAATATATTTTTTGCAATTAATGTTTTATTTCACGAAGAAGAAAAAAAAAATGCGCTCGCTGCGTTCATTATCTCGTTTGAAATGCCGGTAGTGAAGAACGGTAAACTAGTTGACAAAGGGCTGCAGTTAGTAGAAGTCAAATTTAAGTATACTTCTTCGAATGTCGATACGTGCTTAAGAATTCTTTCAAACACGCCACAGTTTCAAATTTCTCTAAAGAATTATCTATCCTATGCATTTAGGGATCACTCTAATTCTAGGGGTACTCGCCGCCGTCTTGGATTATTTTTCTTGCCATGCGTAGAGCCCGTGGCTTCCATGTAATAACTAATCCAAACAAACAGTTATAACTAACCCAAGCAAGCAGCATTCTACAATGCAAACTGATAAAAACAGTCGGGAAAAATAAATAGATAAAGAAATAAAACTTCTGATCTCATGAACGTGCAGCGACCGTGACAACTCTGGAATCAAGGTCAAGGTAGGGGGCGCTTTACGAAGTTTCTGGCCGATTATTGCATCGCTTTAACCTCCGGGCGATTTAAAAAATATATATTTATTTTCCTGTTATCTAGTTTACCACCTATAAAGATTTACGCTCCACCTATTTAGAACCACCTATTTAGAATTACGCTCGGTTGCCGCCGGGATCCGTGATCGATCCCAGCGTTGGTCGGCGCCGAAGTTCCGTTCCTCCTAGGGTAGCCGTAATTCGAGCTCCGACTTGCGACTGGCTGGGTAGATTTAGGAGAGCACAAAGATGAGAATGTCTGGTGCTGCCATCTATCGGCTAATTATGAAGTTTGAGTGGTATTACATAACAGTTAATTTTCTTGCATGAGATTTTAATAGACTTAAAAATTGAGAATTTCATTTTCGTGGATTTTAATTGGAGTCTAGCTTTGTTAGAGGAAGGCTAGACCAACGCTTCCCTAACTGCATGGAACTTGTAATTAGACGTGACGAATTTATAACCGAAAAGGAACAAAATCGAAACAAGTCCCAAATGAATTTTGAATTCCGAATTCAATACTTCTATACGCTTATCGGACGGAGAGAGAAAAACTTCTATTTGGTACAAAATGGCTGTAGGCCTCTTTGACGAGCTAGGGCCGAAGAAAATTTATCGAATGTCGAAATTTTTACTCTTACCCAAGGATTATAAGGTGGAATATTTTGAAACACCTGATTCGGAATTTAGGAAATGCCTCAGTAGAATTGAACATCTAGCCATTTGATTTCAGGTTATACAGGTCTAACTAGAAGGTTTTTATGGGTCACGTCGTTCCTCACTAACCAAGAGGCATTAACAATGTAATTCTTGAGGACATAATTTTGAGTGACTTGAAGTATCTAATAAATATATGACGCAGTACCACATATAAAAGAGACGTTTGTCATGATGGGTCTTACCTAACTTTAATAAGATAACAACTTTATTTTGGGTAATAGGAGGCTTCCATTAGATAGAAAATATTCATATCAGATATTAATCTTATAAGAACAGATTGGTCAGATGAAATATTACCGTCTGATTTTCAAACATTCCAGAGCATATATATATATATATATATATATATATATATATATATATATATATATATATATATATATATATATATATATATATATATATTATCAATCACTCCAATGAAGAGAAAAGAAATATAAAGTATTAAAAACCAAACTTAAAGAGAGGAAAAGGGAGCTAAATGCTGCCTTCAATTTACGAACAGGGTCGTCAATATAACGGTTCTAATGAACGATTCTTAGAAGAACTTTTAAAAGAATAGTTGTGCAAATTAAAAAGAGTTCCCACTAACGTGAACGGGCGAATAGCTAATGCACTAATTGATTTCGGGATGGAAATAACTGTAGTACGGGAAAATGTTATACCAGAAATTAAAACTGAGGGAAAACCCACCATGTCTTCAAAAAGAATGTTTAGGCCCACAATTCAGTGCCCGTTAGTGAATATTACCTTAGGCGTCTCGAATGTAGGCGTTAACGAAAGGTTTTATGTGCTGTTGCGAAAATGTTAGTAGATGAGGTTTTACTGTCCCCAGAAATATTTGAAGTGTTATCGAGTAGCCGTATCGAAAACATCTCTCAACCTCCCAAGGGAAGAACAAAAGATACCGGGGAATCCCACTTCCCTGTAGCCGAAAGTGAACACCTAGAACATTGTCCAGTTAGCGGTGAGGCCATTCAGATTTCAAACTGCACCAGGATTAATGAGCATGAATCGGAAACGGAAGATAAGCTCGGGGATCTCATGACGGGCGAAAATGGGGAGGAGTCTATTTCTGACTATTTCCGGAGGCAACGAGAAAGTTGTGATTTATTGGAGGAAGGGTGAAACAAGGCGTTGACCGGAAAAGGGAACTACAGAGGCTGTTCACACATTATTTAGACGATGTATATTGTATTCACAAAACTAAATTACATAAAATTCTTGTGTTTTAAATGTTCTATTTGACATCCCTTATTCTGAACTATCTTTCGACACCGCAATTTCCAGGATAATAATGCCTTTTGAAGTGTCAGAAGAGGTATTCTATCCCATTCCTCCTGAACAGCTTTCCACAGTCCTGTAAGGGTTTGGGGACGACGTTTGGATAATGCAGATTTTAAAAGTCCGAAAGCACAAAAATCCATAGGTGATACATCGGGAGATTTAGTAGGAATATGAGTGAAGGGTATGGCGTTGATACCAGTTTTTTGTTCCATTTCTTTTAGGAAATTTACAGTGGATTTTGATGTGTGACTGCTAGATTTGTCCAGATGGAGTCTCAGAGATTGATGGCACTAAGGGTAAAGCGATGGTATTTCATTCAGAAAAATTGGCGATAAAATGAGTTCCTGATAGTATTTGGAGTTAATCTTGACATTTTTTTCCACTCTCTTTATTTTTAACTTGTCATTATAAGAAAAACCAGCAACAATCATGAATTCCTTAGAAAAACTTTCTTTCGATTCTTTGAACCATGTACTTAATTTTTTTCTCCCCTTTTATGATAATAAATTGCTCTTTTTTTTGTTGCAATCATTTAAATACACCCATGATTCATCTATTGTGACAGTTGTTTTCCATTTTTGTTTGGATAAGTGTTTCTCATATAGAATTCTGCAGCGTGTCCTGCGTTCAGCGATATGATTTTGAAGAAGACGATGCACATTGCGATTTTTCGCTGTCTTATCAACGTTTATCATTTTGTTTACAGTGGATACCGAGCATTTTAATGATTTTGCAACAGTCCTTTGACTAGGGGGATTTTCTTATAACATTAAACAACGTACCTTTGCAATAGTCGAAGATGTTCGTTATATCCTTGGATACTTGTTTAGAATTTTTGTCCCACTTGAGGTTACAATTTGACGTTTCTTTCCTTTCTTGTTGACGATATTACCTATCGACGCTTTAGATATCACAAAACCATGACTCTCACATCGTTTTTGGTTAACGGAGTATGTATATTTCTCTTCGGAAAGAGCATAAATGTAGCCTTCGAACCACTGCTTTGTTAAAAACGCCAGTTTGAATAAAAACAAAACTTTCAAGCCGAAGACGATAATTTTGACTTTTAAAAACATAGTACAATTGCAATTATTTCTTTTGCAGCAAACGATTTTTTATTACCGCTTACCAAAATCTTCTAAAAAATGTGCGAACAGCCTCTGTATTATGTGGCTGATGGGTGGCTTTTTAACAGGGATGATTTTTTTGGGAAAAATGTCACAGAGCTTGTTGCACCCAGTGGCGTACGCATGGGGGGGGGATGGGGGTTATAACCCCCCATTGGTTCTGATTACATACATTATTTAATTAGGTTTAAGCTTTGCACTGATTGCTCAAAACTACTCTTTCATAGTAAACCCCCCACCTTAGAAAATTTCTGAGTATGCTGCTGGTGCACCCCAACGCCGAAGGGAAGTTATTGTCAGGTTAGCTCATTGTTCTGTGTTTGGCGGTCATATGGGGGTGAACAAGACCCTACAACACATTAGATACTCTTTCTTTTGAGAAGGGATGAGGTCGGAGGTGAAATTTTCTGCCTCGTATAGGGAGTGCCAATTGACACGACCAATGAGAACATCGGAACAGAGTGCCAATTGCGCCGGTAACTCGACCCGAGTTGCCATTTCAACTGGTGAACGTAGATATTATCGGGCCTATCGACCTTATCAGCTCGAAGGGTCATAAATATGTTTTATGCGTGGTAGATCAGCATACTAGCCGTACCCTTAACGAGCCTTACCGCTAAAGGAATTTGTGAGGCATTGTTAAATATATTTTCGCGGACTGAGATACCCAGTGTAATTGCCTCAGATAATGTGACCAATTTCCAGTCAGAATTAACGAAGTAATTTCAGAGGAGAATTGGATATTCTCCCTTTATCTTTTTATTAATAAATGGGCTTTATGAATAAGTCACGTTTGTTTTGTTTCTGAACCTTTATTTGCCGGAGCTGGCATTATCCTTAATTTATGGACATGAGTGTAGTTGTATTAATACCAGTTCGGCGAATAAACTGTACGGTAGGTGGCAAGGTCCAGTGATCATTATATAACATAAGAATTTCCATTCATTTATAGTTCAATTGGCTGGTGATACGAAGAGGCGCGTACACCAAAATAATATTAGGTATTATATAGCAAAATCAAGTGCAGTAAACATTAATTTTGAGGGTGAGGAAGAATTTGGAATAGTAGAAACAGTTCCTACTATTAATAAAGGGGATTGGTTTACAGAACAAATGAACAACCTGGGATTACCAAAATTTAGTGAGCTGCGAACAAGGGACCTTAGAAATGTAATCATGGAACATAAAATCACTTTTTGATAGACCTGTTCAACTGGCTAGGGTAGGAACTCATAAGATAGAACGCATCCCTAATACAGTACGTAAAAAGCCTCATTGTTACAGTGTACCTATTGCTTACCGAAAAGAAGGGGATAGGCAGATACGGGAATTATTAGAATCAGCCGAAATTGCTCATCCCATAGTCTGTGCGGCAAAAAAAAAAGGATGCGACATTTAGAATGTGTGTAGATTATCGCACACTAAATTTGGTCACAAAAAAAATACCAGTTTGTCCTATGGATGATATGCAGGAATTAATTTTCATGGCGGGAGCAGCACGGTGGTTGACTAGTTTAGATTTATTAAAGGGTTACTGGCAGATCCCTTTGGATGACATGAGTAAACCGTTAAACGCGTTTAAAACCCACAATGGAGTATTCCAGTGGAAAACGATGCCATTTGGTCTGTCAGGAGCTTTCTGTACGTTTCAGCGAGAAATGAATCGTGCTCTTAACAATTATAGCGATTACGCTCAACCCTATATGGACGATGTCGTAATTTTCACCGAGACCTTCGAAGATCACTTAAGTCACTTATCTACAATCTTGAAAGACTTGGAGAAAATGGGATTATCTATCCGCCTAGACAAAGTACTTTCATGGCTAGGAAAATTAAATATCTGGGTCATGAAATAGGGGGAGATAAACATGTTCCTGAGGAAGGAAAAATAGCGGCCATAAAGAAATTAGTGAGGCCAACTAATAAAAAAGAAATCAGATCGGTATTGGGTTTGATGGGTTTCTATTGGACTTATATTACAAATTATGCCGAAATATCAGCTTCACTGACTGATTTGACCAAGAAGGGGTCATTTAATAGTGTTCCATGGGATGTGGCGGAGCAAAACGCATTCGACAAATTAAAAAATATTTTACGTGAAGCCACAGCTTTAGTTGTTCATAATATGGGTATGTCCTTCCAAATACATTGCGACACGTCGAATGTACGCAAAACTCTATTTAGCACAACTTAACCTGCGATAATCTGCCCCTGGTCGTACAGATCCATCTGGTTTTGGTACTTTGGCGCGCGATTACACGTGCCATAAAATTTAGATTATTAGGAATTAGCAATTAATAAATGAAATAACACTAGATTAATGAATGCCAGCCATATAATAACGAAACACATTTAATATAAGAAATAGGTAATAAAATTGGTTAAAAAGAGATACAGCAGAAGCTGGAGGCCGGACATAGCCAGGCAGACACACAGACGAGGGTCAGAGCGCAGAGTGGTGTGCTATATGGGAAAAATGTCCATCCGCATAGCTTCGGGTTACCGTACGTTTATTTCGCCAATTGGCGGAGGAAACAGTTCTTTATCGCTCGGCTGGCGTAGTGATCCGCTGCACACTCCCTCCGCAGTGTCATTGAAAATGGACATAACGATGAGGGGGCCGAACAAGTCGCCCAGAGCGGGTTTTTTGTATGTTCGGTGGTGTATCAGCACACTGAGAAGTACGGGTTGTTTGCATATTCAGTGATGTATTAGTACGCTGAGGAGAAGTAGATGAATTGTCTATAGCTATAAAGGCCGGTTTGAGGCGATCGATGGAGATTGTTCGTGTGGCTCCCTTAATCTCCAGATCAAAGGTTTTATCTAGTCTTAGGAGTACTTTATAAGGTCCATCATACGGGGCTTGGAGGGGTTTTCGTACACCGTCATGGCGAACAAATACATGTGAACACACGTTGAGGTGAGGGTGCACAAAAATCGCTCTCTGTCCATGGCAGGATGTTGGAACTGGACTCACTGTTGCGAAATGTCTTTTTAAGTCCTCCACCAGTTGTTTGGGTGAGGCATCAACCGGTGTTGGGTCAAAAAACTCTCCGGGGAGTCGCAGAGACTTGCCGTATACCAGTTCGGCTGTCGTCGCACCGAGATCCTCTTTGAAGACGGAGCGGAAACCGAGCAGCAAGGTGGGCAGTGCTGTAGTCCACTGATCTGTGTTGTAGGCTTTCAGGGCTGCCTTCAATGGGCGGTGGAATTCCTCGATCAGGCCATTTGCCTGGGGGTGGTACGGGGAAGCTCTGGTTTTTTTTATTCCTAGTAGCTGAGAAAGGGCACGAAATAAATCACTTTCAAACTGCCTGCCCTGGTCAGTGGTGATGCGGACAGGACAGCCAAATCTAGCAATCCAGTGAGTAAAAAACTTCTGCGCTACTGTCTGTGCAGTGATGTCTGGGATTGGGACAGCCTCTGGCCACCGTGTGCACCTATCTATCATAGTTAAACAATAATAATTTCCTTGGGAAGGAGGGAGAGGACCGACAAGGTCGAGATGTATGTGTTCGAACCTCTGTGATTGGTCTGAAAATTTCCCTACTGGGGTTTTGGTATGGCGGGTTATCTTTGACTTTTGGCATGGAATGCAATGCCTAGCCCATTTGGTACAATCTTTTCGAATGGAAGGCCAAACGAATCTGGATCGAATTAATTTTGACGTACTGCGAATACCAGGATGAGATAAATTATGTAAGGATGCAAAAATTTTCTGCCGAAATGGTTCAGGAACGAAAGGACGTGCAGTACCCGTTGATAGGTCACAATAAATAGGTGTTCCCACTTCTGGTAAAGTTATTGTTTTGAATTGTAGAATTTCAGAGTTATTGATTAAATTTTTTAGCTCTGGATCGGTTTGTTGCGCTTGAGCAATTTCCCTGTAATCTATGGGGTTTGGCATGGATATAGCGTCTATCCGTGAAAGCGCATCTGCCGCGATATTTTCTGAACCTTTTATGTGATGAATATCAGTTGTAAACTGGGATATGAAATCCAATTGCCTAGACTGTCTTGGAGAGGATTTGTCTGAGCGTTGCAGGAAAGCGTAAGTTAGTGGTTTGTGATCCGTATATAAGGAAAAATTTCTCGCCTCGAGCATATGCCTAAAATGTTTGATGGCAGCATATGCTGCTAATAGCTCTCTGTCATAAGCGCTATAGTTCTGTTCTGTTGGGGAAAGTTTACGGGAGAAAAATGCAAGGGGTTGTAATGCCCTGTCCACTACCTGCGACAAGGTCCCTCCAATTGCAAAGTCAGATGCATCGACTTGTAAAATCAGTTCAGCCTCTGGTTTCGGGTGTGCCAGTAGAACCGAGTTTGATATTATTTGTTTGCAAATTTGGAACTCTTCGTCAGCTTTATCTGACCACTCCAGTTTTGTTTTATCATTTTTCTTTGCCCCCTTTAAATAAGAAGTTAAATGTACTTGATGTTTTGCTATATTCGGTAAAAATCTACGAAAAAAATTCAAAAATCCCAAAAATCGCTGAAGTTCTTTAACAGTTTTTGGTTGTGGATAATTGATGATCGGTTTAACTTTATCAGGTAAAGGCGTGGTGCCATTACTAGTGATTAAATGTCCTAAAAAGGGAATCTCTGATGCGCCAAATATACACTTTGAAACATTTATGGTTAGTCCATATGCATTTAATCTCTCAAGTACAATTCGTAAATGATCCTTATGCTCTTCTTCAGTGGTACTAAATATTAAAATATCGTCCAAATAAACATAGCAAAATTTGAGCTCGCCAAGGATTTCGTTCATAAATCGCTGGAATGTTTGTGCTGCTCCGCACAGCCCAAAATTTAAATATGGGAACTCAAATAACCCAAACGGGGTGCAAACTGCAGTTTTCTGTATATGCTCCGTATGCACTGGTATATGGAAGTAGGCCCTAACAATGTCAAGTTTTGAAAAAATGTTTTTACCATGGAGTGCATTAGAAAAGTCTTGTATGTGTGGTATGGGATAACGGTCCGGTACAGTGCGAGCATTTAATTTCCTATAGTCCCCGACAGGGCGAATGCTACCTGAACTTTTTGAAACAACATGGAGAGGTGATGACCATGGGGATTTAGATGGCCGGCAAATGCCCTGGTCCATCATAAACTGAAATTCCTTTTTCACCGCCTCGTATAATTCCGGATTTAGCCGTCTATGTTTACTGTGAATTGGAGGGCCAGTTGTTTCAATGTAGTGTACCGTGTTATGTTTAACAGGCTTTACGCCGGAGGCTACTTTTGTTAACTCTGGGAATTCCGCTAAGATTCTGTGGTATACTGAATCGCCAGAAATAAGTTTTACGGAAAAATAATTTGAAGATTTTGAAATTTTCCCAGGTTGGCTAAGTTTAGTGACATTGTCTATCAGTTTACGCCGTTTAAGGTCTATTAAAAGGTCGAAATGCTGTAGGAAATCGGCTCCTATTATAGGGACAGGAACTTTAGCTATTAGAAATTTCCATGTGAAATTTCGTCTAAGACCTAAGTCCACATTCATTAATTTTGATCCGAAAGTGTATATTTTTGAATTGTTAGCCGCAAATAATTTCAGAGAATCAGGCTTTGGGTTTTTTAGGTTACTGGGGACAGGTATACAAGAGACATCTGAGCCTGAATCAATCAAAAAATTAAAATGATTTTTCGTATCATGTACATGCAAACGATATGATTGTGCGACTGTCGCTGATGAATTTCGATCGACAGCCGCTACTGAGAGTTTTCCTGATCATTATTAGCATTATAAGAGCAGGGTGATTGGCACTTTAGTGCTTTTTTTCCAAACCGGGAATGGTAGTAGCAATAATCTCCCTTGCGGTCACCGGAGCGCCCGCGCGAAAAATTGCGCTGTTTGTTTGTGTTCCCCTGAAAACGGCCTCTGCTCCGATCGCGGGAGAGCCGTTCTATTTGTTTACTCAAAGCGACTATCTCCCTTCGAAGAGCGCTAAATTCGTCGGGGGAGGAAACGCGTGGGGTACTTTCGACATTCTTTGTTTCGAAGACAGCTGCGGTGGTTTGCCCGACGGCGGAAACGGTGCTGTCCATTGTAGAAACGCGGACCTCGGAGATTTTGTCCGCCATTTTGGCTAAATTGTCTAGTGATTCTGAGCTAATGGATAAAATAGCTTGCATTTCAGATGGAAGTCTCTGCAGCCATAATGACTTGAGAAAATCGTCGTTAATGCCGTTACCCCCTAATTCTCGCATTTTTCGTAACAAATGGGACGGTTTATCATCGCCCAAATGTAGCTCTGATATTAACCTACGAATTTGCTCGTTTTCCGAAGCTGAAAATTCGGCTATCAATCTAGTTTTTAAAGTTTCGTATTTTTCCGTCGCGGGAGGTGTGAACAAAATATCAGAAACCATGGATAAAGTTTCGGGGTCGATGGAAGCGACAAGATGATTGAATTTCGTGATGTCGTTTGTGATTTTTGCTAATGCAAAGTTGCTCTCGACTTGGATAAACCATAACTTAATGTTGGTTTTCCACAGTGGCGGAATTTTTACGGCAAGGTGGGATACATGTGATCCTGTATTCGCAGCTTGATCATCCGATCCAGGCATGATTAAATTATCAAATAAGGGAAATACTTTTTAGGTAAAATACACAACAGGCAGTAGAAAATATATACAGATATTAAAAATAGCACAAAATAGTTACGATAACCATGAAAATAGTACCATACATAAAAAACATTGGGGAGCAAGAATTTGTAAATATTTTACCACAATGATGGGGATTATATGAATAAATGACCAATCACAGAGAAATGTAAAGGAAAATTGAACACATACCTCCTTCCCGATGAACAATGCGTCGAAGGTAATACATTACGTGGAGCAAGTCGTTGATTGGAATCCAACACGTGGTTTGAACGCGGTGGGGAATTATCCCGAAATAATGAATATTAAAAAATTAGTATTACTTGAATTTTAGTATTTTAAACTTATTAAGGCTGGTCTTTGCATATTTTGGAAGATTAAAAAAGATCCGGGTCACCAGTTTGGCGCGCGATTACACGTGCCATAAAATTTAGATTATTAGGAATTAGCAATTAATAAATGAAATAACACTAGATTAATGAATGCCAGCCATATAATAACGAAACACATTTAATATAAGAAATAGGTAATAAAATTGGTTAAAAAGAGATACAGCAGAAGCTGGAGGCCGGACATAGCCAGGCAGACACACAGACGAGGGTCAGAGCGCAGAGTGGTGTGCTATATGGGAAAAATGTCCATCCGCATAGCTTCGGGTTACCGTACGTTTATTTCGCCAATTGGCGGAGGAAACAGTTCTTTATCGCTCGGCTGGCGTAGTGATCCGCTGCAGTACCACATGCAGAGGAGTTTTCCAGGGACTCTTTGGTGGTCGAATTATTCCTTGCTCTAACACGAATTCAAATGCCACCTTTACTTGTTTTTGCCCCACTGGACTCAAATGCCTGAGATTTGAAGAAATAAACGGCCCTGCAGTCAAAATGTGATTGCAGGTTTCGTTTGCAGTTACCAAACGTATCGCTGAAGGGTTTGTAATGTCACTGAAGTCTGGTAAGAGTTTACTATAATCGGAAGAGCCAATAGTTGTCACCAAAGACTGTGACGTGTATCACTGAGCAGGATATACGCAAAGAAGTCTCAGTGTTAGTAAGACTATTTTTTTTTTAAAGTTGATCAACAAGTTAAATATTTTTAAAAACTGTTACGCCATCTACTGAGGCTCCACTTAAGTCAACTGTTTCATAAAATTGTAAAAACCATTGAACTACATTTATTTAGATCCAAGTTTAGATCAGTTTTATAATATATCGTCCAAAAGTTCCACTAATTGGAAATACCATTCTATCCTTCTAGAAATTTTTATTCGAGTTCAAGCAGTTATTTTCTCTTGTCATTGATGTTGTCTATGACCGCGAGTTGCAGACGTGCCGAATCATTGTGTGGACGCTAAAATTAAGGTGCATCAATCTGGCTTAAACGCAATTCAAAATATAAATACAGTTGTCTAGTTTAAAGAGAAGTTACCCAGCTTCTGATTATATTGTTTTGTTTAAAACTATTGATTTTTCTCCAATTTTTCAACTATGGCGTCCGAAGCGTTTACAGACACGGGACGAATTTTGAAAATGGAAGTTGACTACAGTACAACTGTGGACGAAAAAATACCTTTGTGCCAACAGTTGTGCAAGGTAAATATTTTGATATAATTATTATAATACTACATACGTTTAATCGTTGGTGAGATAAGTTCCATAATTTCAGTGTCAAGTAACCTATATGAAACGCTGTTCTTTTCCTCATTAAATAAAAGTTTTAATGTTAATCCTCCTGAAATTTACTCGAAAAATACTGTAAATTTAGTTCATATCATCCGATCTAATAATCTGTCATAACAACTAAACGGAGATGGTTATTTGCTGTCTATAGCCGCAATTCTCTCAATTATATTTGCTGTTGTGCTTATTTATTTACCATTGAAGCATTAAAAAGGCTCGTTATGGAAGCGATACAATTAAGTAGACTTAATTTATGTGTTATTTAACTCGTGGAACTATTAACTATCATTTATATATTTGTTCATTTTGTATTACAGGATGGCAAGCTTTCTGAAGCTCTAGATATATTGATGTCTCTTGAAAAACAAACTAGAACTGTAAGTTTATTTTTCTTTCAGATAGTATATTTCACTTTCAGTTAGTTTTCTGTCAGATTTTTTTTGTTCCATACCCTTTGATCTTAAGCTATTATGTTATTAAGTGCATCCATGGCAGTAGGGTTTAAAAAAAGTTTTAAAACTTTAAAGAATTATTCATTGTGTGTTATTATTTGGTTCTGTCTTATAATACTATATCTAGAGACATGTGTTGATGCACACATATCTTTGTAGAGCTTTTATCATTTTAAGAATAATTTATTATGCTGTAGAATAATAACTTAAAAATTATTGAAATTGTATTTTGTAGTAGGATCATAACTGATTTTCATTTTGAGTTATATTTATAATCAACATGTGATATGTAAAATGATTATAGTACTAAGTGGGTATTAATGATTTAAGTAAAAAATCTATCAAACATTTTCTCACATGGTGTAGTTTTGAGAAAGTTGTATGAACACTTATACACACACACACACACACGTATATATATATTTAATTATATAGTGTTCTATTTCAGCAATTTTGACATAGAGCTGTACCCTGCTAAAATTTGACGATACCTTGATGATGTTTTCTGTAACATAAACTCAGAAAGAATTTTCTCTCAGGTGAAGTTAAAGACCCAGTAGATTAAAGAATTAAATTTATAGTTAAGTTTTGAATGCCAGGATTAATGCAATAGTGTTAAAACTTTTAAGAGGCCATAAAGTCATATAGCATAAGAATTGGATAATTATATTCTTTAAATTCTGAAAAAAAAAAAATTTTTTTTCATGTCAATTATTTCATGTTAATTTTATTTGCCAGTCATGTTAGTTTTATGTCAATTTCATGTCAATTTTATTAGGTAGATTTGTAGAAAAAAAATCATCTAGAAATCAAGTTTAAAATTTTATTTTTTTTGCAAGTAAAACACGTATTTAATACTTGTTAAGAAATCTAACAACATAGCCTTTGCATATACTGATTGATATGACCCTCCCCTTGTTAAAAAAATTATTATTTAGAAGCCCTCTGTAGTAAATACCCCACTTTTAATGTCAATAGGGAATGATATTCATAACTTGTATATGTCTGTTGCTTAATTCTTCCTTTATATGATACTAGCGGCCCGTCCCGACTTTGTCCGGGTTAATTTTGGCCAATAAATTGTAAATCTTTTTTTACCTTAAATGTCCAATAAAAAGCGTAGTTTCAAATGTAGTTTTCTTCAATAAACCCTTTAACGTTGCCAGTTTCAAAAATCCTTTTTCTATTTATCAATACTTCCTCTACTTGAATCTTTAAAATATTAAAACATTTTCCTTACGGGGTGGGATAGCATATATCCGAAGCACATACTCTCGAAAAATTAGAATTTGAGATGAAATAAAAAAAGGATTTTAAGTAAAGAATGTTTTTTAAATTATTTTAAGCACCTAAAATAATATTTAAATTAATATAATGTTAGTTATTAATAAAAGTTAATTTTTTAAAAGAAAGAGATGTGCTTGAGACCGTAGTTTTAATCAAAAATAAAAAAAAGGATTTTAAGTAAAGAATGTTTTTTTTAATTATTTTAAGCACCTAAAATAGTATTCAAATTAATATTACGTTAGTTATTAATTAAAGTTAATTTTTTAAAAGAAAGAGGTTAAGAGATGAAATAAAAATACAAAAATAAAAAAAGGATTTTTATGTAAAGAATAAGGATTTTAATTGAGCTTAAAAAAATGCCAGTTTAAAGGAAAAATTTGTATTAAAATTAAAGTATTGTATTATATGTTAATATTGTACATATGTACAAGATAATAAAAAAAATTATGTTGATAGTTTTAAAATTTCCATTAAAGTAGTCTACCTTATTAACACTTTTTTTTTTCATGAAGAATTTCTTCATAGCAGACTAACTTTTTTTTATTATTCCCTGCTTTGTTATGATCACGCTATCTTTATTAGAGCATATATTCTCCAAAATCTGCAACTTTTTTTTAACTGCACAGAGTCCTGTCAAGTTTATTATTGTCATAAGGTTTTCTTGTGTAAATGAGTCTGAAGTGTCAGATTCTGTTGCTGTTGTTGTGCATCTCTATGAGATCATCGACTGTCAGCTCCTCAAGATGAGAATACAAGAGCTCATTGACATCATCACCATCGACTCTCCTATCTAATTACCTGGCAAGATTGACAACTTTTATCACACGGGCAATGTGATCAGTTGCAGGCATTGCTTCCATCTCATTTTTGAAAAATATAAGACAAAGTTTCTTCCAGACACCATTTAAAGTTTTTTGGAAATTTTATTCTAAGATTTAAAAAGGGTAAAATGAAAAACAGCTTAACTCTGAGTTTGCGTAAGTTGAGATAATACTGTATTACAAAATCTGTATTGAATATTAAATACTTTGCATAATATTTTATATAAAAGCAATTTCTGTCAAAGCAGTAATATTTAAGTTTTTCTGAGTATCATTGATTAAAGTAATGTACTTGCCTTGCATTCAGTAAATTAGGTACACTGTGTATTAATTTTATGCTTTGGTTTAAAACTCAAGTATTAAACTCTGATGTTTCAGGGAGCTGATACTCATTCATGTGGACGTGTTTTGGTTGCAATTGTTAGATTGTGTTTTGAGACAAAGAATTATCCTACTTTGAATGAGCATATAGTTTTGTTGACTAAAAGGAGAAGCCAAATAAAACAAGCGGTTACTAAGATGATACAAGAATGTTGTACTTATGTTGATCAGATGCCTGATAAAAAGACAAAGCTTGAATTGATTGATACCCTGAGAACAGTAACAGCTGGGAAGGTAAATTTTTGTGAATTTTTTATATTAAATTAATTTAGATAGTATTATTTTCCAGTAATTAAACATATGACAATTTTTATGATTTTAAATTTAGTGATGACAATATTACCTGTCTTTATGCTGAAATAACAAATCTTTTGAATGTTATTATTTTTAAAAAGGTTTTGACATTAATTTTTCTTCTTAAATCTCTTGTTAGAAAGCCCAGTCCTGTGTGATTATGAGGTATTCTAGGTTTCTGTGTTTTAAAAGGCTTAATGAAAAAAATTGCATATAAATTTCAGTACCTCTCAGTGTTTAGTGTATAATTGAAAGACAGAACTTTTCTGTTTATTAAGAAAAGAATAAGTGAGAAGCAGGCATATTTTTAATATGTACTTCATGTTGAAAGAATAAATAAATTGCAGGTTTTTTTTAAACATCCAGTTAGCTACCTGTTTCTGAAATGGATTTCGTAATCATCTTTTTGCGTAACTGATACAGGACTGTATTAGAATTTCTAATAAGAAATCAAAAGGAAATTTCTGTATATGATCTAACAGGTGTTGTTAGTATGGAAGTATATATAATGAATAGAGCTTTTAAGTTGGAACATGTTCTTTTTCCCGAAATATCAGTGAATTTTACATGTAAACATAAAAATGAGCAGTCTAGGAAATGTTTGATTTCTATAAATACAAATTTTGTTGGTGAATCCTTTATAAAGGACATATTATATAGTATATGGTGACAAAAAAACCCAGAGTAATTTGATAATTATTTTTTTTTTTTTAAACTTGCAGTTCAAATCAAGATTTTTGAGGAATTTTTATAAATTTTATATGAACTATTTCCTTATTTAAATTATATACTTTGTTTGTTAAATTTGAGATTCGTAGAGGTACAGCACAATTAAATATTTTTTGAGATCTTACATGCAGATATATCAGTTGAGGTTCAAGATGTATTGTTTTTATCTTGATGAATGAATTTATTTCAGATCTATGTGGAAGTTGAACGTGCAAGATTAACCCATAAGTTAGCTAGAATTAGAGAAGAAGAAGGTAAAGTTGATGAAGCTGCCAAAATAATGCAAGAACTTCAAGTAATAAAGCAAATTTAGTTATTCCAAAAATAATGTATGGATGATAGTTATTATTACAGAACTTAAGCTTTTTTATTTATCAATTCTGCAGTAATACAATGGAAAATTTGATAGTTTTGAAAATTTTAAACTGATAACTAAGCTAAATTTATAAACAGTTGTTGTAGTAAAACAATTTAACTCTAAGGTAGTATTATTTAAGTTGTCAGTTGTTTTTCTATAATAAAAAATAATTGATAATGAAAAAAAGCCTTAGAAATTTAAGGTCTTAAATAAGAGAAAAATGTAAGCTTTAAAGCATTTTATTAAAAAATATTACTGCAAATATTCCTTTTATGATAAATATTATTTATTTTTACTGAATCAAGTGGTAGTGTTTCTATTTACCCATGAGTTTATGAATGTCAGTTATGGAATATTTAAACATAGGCTTTTTTTTTGGAGAAATTTTTATTCGTTACTCACCCTAAATACTTTAGACACTTATAATTGTTGTGAATTTCAGTATCATAAAATTAGCATAAACATACATGCTGCAGCTGTATGTATATAGCTGTTCATTGGCTCTAAAGTTCTACTTGACCTTCATGAGAAATGTTATAATAATAAATGGTTTGAATTTTTGTTGCAAGAGGTAAATAAGGCTAAAATTTTGTATTTTGGTTTTCTTGGAAAATTAATATAAGTTCTACAATTTCTGTTATTTATGTACCAGTGGACTGCGAAATTTTGCTACATAGCTTCTGTGGCTAATTCACAAATGTTTGGCTCCAAAGATTTTTCTTTTTTAATAAATGTAACAAGTTCTTTGTATATTTGTTCATGAAAGAAGTTTGCTTCATAATTTGTATATGTTTTATGTTTAAGTAATCATTGTCTCATATATACAGTGTCTCTCAAAAGTACTTGAACACCTATGCTTCTCTTAAATATTCCAGTTTAACTAACATAACAAAAAAAAAAATTTGACTGTTTTGCAAGTAATTCAAATTTATTAAATTTTGTATACTGGAATTTAGACATTTATGTACATTTCATAAAATGGCATAGTACATATTGAATATAAATAATATAATACATGTTTGGATTTAAGAAATTAGTCAGTGAACATTTATTGTTTCCTCAAATAAAAAAAAAATGCTAGTGATTGGCTAGATTATTGTTATCTTTTGACAGCTAGAGCTATACATTCAAAGCAGTATACTTTGGGTATAATTGAAATCTTGATAGGATTGGTTTAGTGTTCATAGAACTGGTGATGATTTTAAGCTCAATATTTCACTTTAGGTTCTGAATTGTCAAGGTATTTAAAAAAAAAGTTGCTTGAATCAGTCATGACAAACTTTGAAGTAGCAAAACATCAGACAAAACTTTATTAAATAATTTAATTTTGATGATTTAAAGTATTGTCCATTTATTGATAAAAAATATGCTTAAATACCTTTTTTCTTTTTTGCTGATTAATCTATTAGCTGCCTTAGTAGTGTCTTGTGGGATTATTTTCCGATTTTCAACACAAGGTATGAACAAATTCAGTATTTTCTGTTTTGGAAAACAACAAACAAGCAAAAAACTCCTCTTTGTACTACAAGATTACTAAGTAAACATGCACTTCTGTAGCAAACCCTTCAGAATTTATTTTTGGAATTTTGGCACCATTGTGAAAACTAGGAGGATCTCATCTGTTTTGTGAGACATTGTATAAGTACATTTGCCAGGTTATGAATCTGTTCTTTTTGTATCCATAAATGTTTCCTCTTTATTTAGTTTCAAAATACCTTACATATGGAATTACATGTATCAAAGAAAATATTGTTTTATTTATTGTAATTAGAACTTAAAAAATCAAAAGCCTAAGTTTTATGAGTCATTACTGTAGGTTAGAAATTTATTCACATATGTTAGATCTTGTTTCAAGTGTCTTATAAGTTGTTTTTAAAGTTGTACAATAAGGCTGCCCTAAGATACTGAGTTGATGTATTTATATTTTTGGATACATAATACTGTTATATATTAGAAATAAAATTTGTGATTTTATACAATGCTAGTCATGTACAATTTCGTAATCAAATGGAGATGGAGTTATGGTGACAGTAAATTTTGTATGACATTCTAGTCAGCAGTTATGTGTTATGTCATAAAATGGTATTTTTCCCTAGACATTCTTTTTTTATTCTCTGAAAATTTAGTAATTAAGAAATTGTTGGTTATTTTTTTCTTTTTATTGTGATTTTCTGAAAATTTATCATAATGTTGTTTTTCTCATATTATACGTATTTTTTCAGGTTGAAACATTTGGCTCAGTGGATCGTAGAGAAAAAGTTGAGTTGATTTTGGAACAAATGAGATTATGTCTTGCTATAAAAGATTATGTTCGAACACAAATTATTAGCAAGAAAATCAGTACAAAGTTTTTTGATGATCCTACTGCACAGGTAGTTATATTTTTAATATTTAGACTGACTACTGAATAGTATATTTTGGAGATTTAAATAACAATTATGATAGTAATGAAATAGCTTAATTTTTTATGTTAATACATACCAGGTTATATTTTCTGCATTATGTGTAAATGTTTTTTTAATTGATACCATATGGTAAGGAAATTTTGTAGAAATACTTCAGAAAAGTGAGTGTTTATGAACCTCAACAGCAATTTTTGTAGTCTTTTTTTTCCACTTCCTGTCCTGTTTATGAATAATGTTTTTGTATAGTACTTTAAAGTGTTTCAGCTTTCAGTGAGCAAAATAAAATAACTCCTTATTTGTTAAAAAATGTTTTAAAGTTTAATAAAAAGTCTTCAATAAATTTAATAAACAATACTCTGCTGAAAATAATCAGTTAAAAAAATTTCCTGGTTTTCGGTCACTGGTGTAAAGAAATTTTTAATGAGTAAAAAATTGATCTGTACCAATATATTTTTTCTTTAAAGTCGTGCATTTTTTACTTTCTTGGAGCACTAAAAATAAATACCAAGAAAATATCAATGAAAAATTATTCTACTTACCTGCTACTATTATCTCTAGAAGTCCATATAAACTTCTAAAAATCTATGAATTTCATTAAAAACCATAAGGTATTGTAGTATTTTTTCCCCTATAGTACTAAGAGCTTGTGTATAATATATCAAAATAAAAACATTTTTTATCATTACTTTTATTGTATTACTAATTGTTTGACAGTCTTTTATAAAAATTGAATATTCTATAATACTTTAAATTTTGTTAATGTTTTTTAATGAGACAAATAAGTTTTTTATAATTATGTCGGGAAATTTTTTAAGAGTTTCCCAAAAAATCTATAAAATGCAAAATTTTCTTGCACTTTGTGTATATTTGTTTGAGTTTTTATAATTACATCAACTATGGATTTATCCATAGATTTATTTTAATCAGTTAATAAAACTCAGTTTCAGTGATGTTGCCATGTGTACAGTGGCACACCCAGGAAGTGGGCCAAAGGCCCCCCCCCCTCCCCCCCCCCCACCCCCCAAAGAAATAGAAATTGCATTATGAATATTGAATTTACATTATAAATATTTTTATTTGATCAGCTGCCCCCTCCCCCCCTCCCAAGATTATATCCTGGGTGCCACTGCATGTGTATGTTGATAAAAATACTTAAAAATTCATTGGAAGTACACTTAGTATTTCACTTCCCCATGCCTCATTTGCACTAATTTTAGTATGTGATATTATTAAAAAATTATACCATTAAGTGTACAGTTTTTATTCACTGTGATGTGTATTAGAAGGCATTTACAAATATTCCCATTAAAACCATTTATATCTTGGTTATGCAAATTTTTACTCATATAAATTTCTTTCCTATGTGATTTGTGATGAATGTATATCAAAATAGCATATAATTATAAATATATATATATATATATATATATATATATATATATATAATTTGAAAGAGTAAGGAAAAAAATGACAAATTTAATTTATTTATTAAAACAATAACTTATACAAATATGTATTTTAAGTGGATTTGAATATGAATACTTGCATTGTAAGATGCATATCAAAGCACTTTCTTATATAAGAAAAATGTGTAAATTTAAATTTACAAACCGACTTGTTTATATGAAATAAATCAAGATACCACAGAAACATGGTTCATTAAATTATTTTACTGTGGTGTGTGTATATATTAATTATATTTAAGAATTTGGATGCAAGATTTTGAGCAAATAACTTCTGACTAAGATCAAGTATATAATCTTAATTAAAGGCTCTAAATTTAAACAGACTTCCAAGAAATTTTAAAGGTAAAATTTGTTTTAATATATCTTTAAATATGATTTTAAGGATCCCAAATGAAAGAAAATTGATATGTTCTTTTGTATGCTCTCTTTGTATTATTATTTAGATTGTTTTTAGGAATTTTCAACTTAAAATTTCCTTTCAGGATCTAAAACTTAAGTTCTATCGCCTTATGATTGAGTTAGATCAGCATGAAGGTTCATACTTATCTATATGCAAGCATTTCAAAGCTGTGTATAATACTCCACAAATTCAAGAAGACACCGAAAAGAAGCATGTAGCCTTGAAAAAAGTTGTGATGTATCTTGTTCTGTCACCATATGATAATGAACAATCAGATTTGATCCACAGAGTGAAAGAGACAAAACTTTAGATGAAATGCCAAAATACAAGTTAGTTTATTTCTCAAGTTTTTAAGTGTTAACTACTGTATTAAAAGTTTTAAAAGAGGTTATTTTGCAAGCTCTTGGCTAGAATTCAGAGTTACCACATTGTATGTTAACTTTAAAAATTAAAAAAACAAAGTAAGAGTTGATTACTTTAATAGTTTATTATTTTGCATAATTTTCAGTCTAAGGATCTGAATACTGATTACTCATTTTTTTTGGTCTTTTGTTTGTTATGAGTGTTCTATTACATCTGATTAGTTTAAATTAGTCATTTTTTATTCTCAAATATATTTTTGTTAGATATCAAATTTGTTGTTACTTATGGCAATTTTGGAACTTATCCATTGCACATGCAGCCATGACTGCTGGTTATTTATTTAAGGGGGCACCGCATAGGTGGCCAGCATTACCCCCTACAAGCCGGTTTTGTAATTTAGAACCGAGTCAAATGCCGAGACTGGGAACACTTGACCCTGCACCTCCAGAAGTAAATTTGAGAACTTGTAGGACTTGCAGCCATGATGGATTTTATGTGTACCAGCCACCATTATTGTCCATTTGCAGCAACAGGCATCAAACCAGAGAAGTTCAGATCACTGGCCCTTGCCAACTGAGGCATCACGCCCCAAGATATCAAATTTATATCATGAGTATCAGTGCTTTTTAAGCTTTTTGAGTTTTAAAATGAAGACTTGTTCTTTATAATTTTGTTAGCATATTTGATTTTTTAATAATTTTTTGTTTCACTGTATGATAAAAACTAAGGTAATTTATTTTTTACTTAGTAAAAATTTGTATAATTTTCTAATAAGATTACTATGTAACTGCAGACACTAATGAATCTGATTTTTAAAATTATTATAGCATATGTGTCTTTTATTTCTTTAGTAGTAGTATTAATGAAGAACACTCATAATTCTAATATTGTAATATATCTTTTTTTTTTTAATATAGAATTACTCCAGTTATTCACAACTCTAGAGTTGATAAATTGGAGATTATTACATCAGAAATACGAATCGGATCTAAGGGAAGCTACCTCAGATATCACTGCTGCTGAGTTTTTGGTCATGATGAAATTGGAAAGAAATGCTGGCAAGATCTTAAAATAGGGTTGTTGAACATGTAGGTGATACTTTTATTAGACTTAAAACTGTGTTTTATAGTAGTCATTATCATTTTTTCGCCCAGCAAACTGATATTTGTTTTCAGATAATTGATTTTTGAGCTCAAGTTTACTAACTTTTAAATTATAAGCTATTTTCTCATCATCTTTGAAAAAAAATTATAGAAAAATTTATAGTTTTCTATAAAATTGTAGAATCTCTTTCGTAATTGAGATTAATTTTTAAATTTTGCCTTTTGAAATACAAATTTTTGCTTTCTTATCTCTTACTTAGTAATAACTTTTATTACCATAAAAATTAAGGGTATCCTTATGAGTTTTAAATTAAACGTTGTCTATCTTTTGTCTGTGACTTATAACTGATTTAGTATAACCTTGAACAAAATCATACAGTTGTATTTATCAACTGTAAAAAATTTTTGTGAGACAATTTTCATGACTCAAGTTTCATGAGATGTTAAATGAAATAATTTATACAGTTGCATTTATGAACTCTATAAATTTGTACATAGAAGTGTTCATATTTGTTAAAAGCAATCAATTAGTATCAACCAGGAAAAAATATCACACATGAATGTTGCATGATTAAAAATGGGAGACTTGTTTGCTTATGTTCTATAAAATATAAATATGTACTTATATTGTATGTATGATCTAATGTAATGCTATGTTAGCATTTATAATGACATTTACTTATATAGGTTCTTATACAGAAAATTGCTTGTTTCATTGAGCTTTTGTTAAATTAATTCTTGTAAAAATAATACAAAACAGTTCTCCAAAAGTAGAACCTACAACTGTCATCTGTAAGAGTGAGGTGTTAAAACTGAGCTGTGTCTTGCTGGGAATTCTGTATTTTACCGTTTTGGTGCTATGATGTCATTTTGCACAGTCTGAGAAGATACTTTTTATGGAAATACCTTACTAATAGCAACTAATACCCATTCTTATCAGCAATTGCCAAAGTATGCCATATGATGTCATTCTGCACATTCTGAGAAGAGACTTTTTATAGAAATACCTTACTAATAGCAACTAATACTTATTCTTGTCGGCAATTGGCCAAAGTATCTCGCAAATAAATCGTGAGATATTTCCCTCTTAAATGTTGTTGCTAGAAGACAAACTTTCTGTGAATTCGTAATATAAACATAATCTTGGATAGCTCCTGACTTTACAAGTTTTAAAATTAAAATATGTTTGTGTTGACTTTTACTTTGTAGTGTTTAGAATAAAAATTCTTCAATCTTCATGGGGTGGGCAACAGTTTCTGTTTCAACCTGAGAGAGTTGCAGCGGAACATAACATGCAAGACTGTTGATATTCTCTTTTCTTCAAGTAATGCTTTTTATAGCAGTTAAAACTGTCTTTTATTAAATTTGGGTTCTTACTGATATGTGAAAGTCACTATCCAGTCTGATTGTCAATGGAAGGAAGAATGATTTGTTTAGTTTAATGTCTTTCTGCAAACTAGAATTTTTATTAACTGCTTTTATAAAACTTTAGAAACACTGTCCCTGGACTTAAAAAAGAAATTTAAAATGACAGGCTGGCAGTAATTAAGTATGGCGCTACTATCCAGTGGGGTACATTTCTCTTTTTTTTTTTTTTTTTTTTTTTTTTTTTTTTTTTTTTTTTTTTTGGGGGGGGGGGGGGTCATTGTGGCATATATGGGAGTGCAGACTTAACTTTCCAAATTATAGTACATAAACTTTTAATACAATGATAAAGTATTTTGTAAGCTTAACAAATGCAGGTATATTTTTAAACAATTAATAGTACTGCTAGTACAGCAAAAATTGTTTCGCAAAACTTAATTGTATATTAAATTAGACCTTCATGTTTATTCATGTAAATGTTTATTTAGCAAAATAAATTGTGATTTTGCTCCCTTTTTTTTCATAATGTACATATATAGATAGTTTAAGGAATAAATATTCAAATACTAAGTTTAAGGTTTGTTTTTATACATATAATTTCTAAAAATATTAACTTATTGCTTGTTGAATAGATGATTAGTTTCTCATAAAAACATATAGATATGCATTTTTCATCTTCTATGAATGTAGGAGTATCCAGTTGTATCTTTAAAACTTTTTGTACAAGTGTAATTTTATGTAAGTTAATGGATATTTATATTTATCTATCATGATTTTATTGTTTCTTTAATGCATTGTGTGTTTATTTGTAGAACATCAGAATTATGGCCAAGTATTATACTCGCATTACTCTTAAAAGGAGGCTGAATTGTTAGATTTGAATGAGCCAGTAAGTTTACATTTATTTCATCTTTTATAATTTCTAATCATTAAGAAATATGTATTTATTTAATCAATATATGTTGCAATATTTATTATTGTGAATTTTTCTCTCTGAATATTGTAATCTCGCTATTTGTTGGGGCAGATCAATCAGATCAGATATTTGTCATTAGTGGAAGAATACAAATTTAAGAAATTAACTGGTTCACCCTTGAAACAAAAGTTCATTTATTTTAAGCTATCAAATCATGGGATTCTCAAGCAAATTTATTCATATTCAGGTTTTTAATGTAGGATTACGTTCCTCAACAATGGTCCTGCAGAGTGAAAAAAATTATCCTGCTTCGCAAGTTATAATTTTGGCAGCGCACCAAACCTGGTAACAATAAACAGTGTAACAGAAAATGCCCAAAATGCGTTTAAAAAAAAAGAGATCAGCAAACAATAAGTAATCCTACATTATAACCCATGGTAGTTTCGTTAGAGGAGACTACCTGAAATTTTTTAGTAATTATTAAAGAAAAATTTAAATGGTAAATAAAAACAATACATAATTTAATCGTAATTTTGGGTTGCCTTGCAATGTTGTGATACCTTTTTGGAATGAAATGAATACCTTTATGGAATGAAAGAAACAAGAACCTTAGAGAGCATTAAATTTGTAAATAACAGTTGTTTTAGAATGCACTATAGAAATGTATAAGCATTTGCTTACAAAGTTATCGTCCAATGAAAGTTTCACCTAAGTACTTAAAGGGCATTGTTTTCATTTTCAAAAGCAGGGAACTTTGTGTCTAGGGAATAATTTTCTTCCTGGAGTGGTTTTGTTGATACGGTGATGCTTGGCTGTACAGCTTTGCCTAAAATAATTTTTAGGGTTTTAAAATTCAAGTGTCTTTTATGTTTAATTTTTTCACTAAATTTCCAAACTAAATTTACCTGCCTTTGTAAGTTTATGAATTATAGATAAAAGGTGGTTGATGTGACTAAGGTCCTTATAATTGGCATTGTACTGTTATGAAAAGGGAGCTTTAATGTTTGTATTTCCTGCTATATTAATGGTTGGGGATATTTAGTTTTACAACATTCCACAGCTACAAGATTTCCCCGTCTAAATATTCTAGAGTTCAATTTGTTGAATTGTTAATAATAATCTGCGGGGTGGAGATGGTATAAAATAAATTACAAAAAGTAAAAATAAAAGTAAAATAATAATAATAATAATAATAAAAAAAATATATATATATATGTATATATCCATCAGACTTCTTAACATTCCTAATTTCTAATCCTGCATTTTTTATTATTAATATTTCCATAATCTAAAGTTCTTAATCATAATTTTACTGAAAAGAGTTATTTTCAGCAGTTTGAGTATTTTGTAATATTGACGAGGATTATTTAATGTATTTTTTGATCAATGTGCATAATATGCTTAAAAGTTAGAGATTAATTATAATTTTTTTACTATTTGAGAATTGTTTAAATGTATTACTTTATATTATAAAATCTAATCAGTTTTAGAGTATTAATTATTGAAATAATTATAGTGTCTTTATATATTTTACTATATATTTTTGGCTGTGTATTGTTTACTTCAATCCCTTATTAAAGTTGTGATGCATATTATTCCATATAATTCTTTGACCCCTATATTTTTTCTCTCCTGTCGACTAGATTTTAATGTTAAATATTCCTAAGTGTGGAAAACAATTTTTTTTCCTTCAGTTCAAATTTTTATATGATTCTCTACTTTCTCTTATTTATTTTTAGGAACTGAAGAAATTCTTTCAATCTTGTAGTGAATAAAACAGTTTGGGCAAAAGTTGATAGGTTAGCAGGTGTGATTTCATTCTCCCAGCTGAAAGATCCAAATGAGTTCTCAATGACTGTTCACATGATTTAAATAGCCTTATGCAGCTGCTGAGCAAGACAACACATCTCATCAATAAAGAAGAATGGTTCACAAGCATTTACTTTCTGAAGCCTAATTAAAAGTTTTGTGTATAACTTAGTTATGTGTAATACTATATCAAAAGGGTCTTATTAATAAATATTCAGTCCATTTCTTATTGATGGGCCTCAAAAATCTTTCTGGGCACATTTGTTTCTCTTTATGGCTTTGAGGTTTGAAGAGAATTGTTAACCATTTAAGTCAGCATTTCCTTTCCATGAAAAAAACATTTGTTGTTTACGTAGACTTTAGTCTTGTAAATAATGGTATTAAAAGAAAAATAGTATCTCTCTGCATTTTATTTACCTTTTGATTAATTCCTTGAATATGTTGTGTTTCTGTTTTAAATGCTATAATTCAAATTTTAATGGTGTGCATTAAAGCGTAACATAAATCGTTCATTTCAGGCACATATTTAAATAATGAAATGTTCTAGGAATTCACTACATATATTCATGCGTTAAAATGTGAATTATACTTTTGTAAAAAGTTCTTGCTAATAAATCATTTATTGAAAATACTCTCTTCTTTCTATATCAAATCAAGAAGTTAATAAATAATTTACATCAAGTCAAAAATTTCATTTTGTTGCACTACAAGAATTTGTCCAAAATTCACGCTATATGTAATGACTATACAGTTTGATAGTAATCTAGGTAACCATTTTAACTTTATGTTTCATAATGCAGATTGTCAGGTCTGCATATTGAGGTATTCTGCATTGATATTTTTAAACTTTTTTTTTTAGTGTGTTGTGAAGTTGATGGATTACTATCAATTATTGAATTTCTGTGGTCCATTGGGGCCTGCTGCTCTTGTCAACTGGGACATGGTGGCCCAGTTGGCAAGAGCCTGCGGGCCAGTGATCTGAACATCCCTGGTTCGATGCTCGTCGCTGCAAATCCACCACTGTGTTCACTAATGGTGGCCAAGGCATATAAAATAGGTCGTGGCTACATGCCTCCAAGTTCTCAAATTTACCTCTGGAGGTGTGGGGGTCAATTGTTCCAGTCTTGTCACTTGACTCGGTTCAAAAAACACATTTACCAGATTTTCCCCCAAATTATTTAAATTAAAAAATATTTGCATTTTTGTCAAAAACGAAAATTCCCCAAGGCGTAAAAATTTCCTTATCACGGGAGTACAATTAAAAAAAGAATTTTTTTAATCCAAGTTGGCAATCTTCGTGACACATTTTCTCCTAGGTTACCAATGAGGTGAGCAAATCTAATAACGTTAGTACACAGCAGCATTAAGTATGAATCGGTATGTAAAAACAACGGAGTTGTCCAATCAGAATTTTTGTCTTGTATTATGATTATCTTCTGAGTTGGGAAAATGGGCAGTGACCTAGTAAATTAGAATATTTTTCTGTTTTTTTTCCTTATAAGTTCTAAGAATATTTTTCGTTAGGACTATTTATTGTTCCTTAAAATAACATTTTTTCACTTTAATATCTTGTAATCTTTTGCATGAGGAAAATCTTATATAATGTATTTTTTATCTAAGAAGTGTTCTGCTGTTTCTTGTTATATTTTTTTGCCCCACAGCTTTAACAGTAAAAATAATTATTTTTTATGTATTTAAGAGATTTATTATTAGAGCTATAGTTAAATTTCTTTAGCATGGTTGATAAGAAACCAATGAATATCACAATTTCAAGTCTTTTTGATAAAGTGTGAATTATTATTATTTTTTTTTAATCCTCTTGATATCCATACTTTAGAACTTATGATAAATTTGTAGGCTGAAACACTTCCCAAGAAGAGTACACTATTTTTTTTTCTGATCTTGTACGACCGTCCTAATTATGGCCTCTATAAAAGTCCGAAGTCCTGGCCACTTCTACAGTTGGTCAAGCCACATAGACAAAGTCCGAAATAATCGAGAATTTACGACTATTGGTCAACCATTCGCGATGTGCCCGACAATCAATGGCCAGTTCACGAAGCTAGTTTGGCGGAGATGAATCATGAAGTTACGGGACTTGATCATATCAGTTCTAACCTAATATTACCACTCTGAAAACCTTTAATTTAAATCAGAGTAGAAAATATCACTCCAAAATCAAAGAGAAAAGGATAATGTTTTTTTAGGACCAGTTCGTGAATTGGCCATTGATTGTTGGGTGCATCGCGAATTGTTCGACCAAAGCCCGAAGGAATTCTAAATTCTCGATTGTTTCGGACTTGGTCATGCTAGAGGTGGCCAGCCAAGGTCAATGCTAGAGGTTCGCGAAATGGCCAGACTTCGGACTTTGATATATATTATATAACAGTACCCGACGCTATTGAAATCGCTGGTTATTAAATCAGCTGTTTATTAAAATCAAATTTACAGGATCGGATTCAAATCAATGTGAAATCATAAAATCACCTCTTAATAAAATCAATACGGCCGCTTTTAAAAATCAAAGTTTCAGATACTTCAATCTATGTACCCACCTGAAATAAGTCTAGATTATGTGGACCCTTTTCATTTCAAATCGTGTGAGTGCAATGCTTAAACTTTTCGTTTCGGAACAATATCTCAACCTTTATGTCGCATTCAGCAACATTCCTTACCCGTTCCCCCGGAAATAAATGGGAAAGAGAACAAAGGAAAGGAAAGAATAAGCGAACTCGGAGCAGGATTCCTGAAGACATGTCAGGGGGGTAAGAACTTATCACGGATTTCGAAAAGTTTCTTCGTCAAATGGTCATTTGGAATTCTGTCAGCAGTGAGTGAACATGCTTAAGCGTAAAGATTTAAGTGCTGGAGATAAACAAGAATGCTGAAAAGATATGCCGAGATGCCAAAATGCGTCAACAAGAAGCTTCGTCAAAACTGGGGATTTCCCAAACTGCCTTATTCAACTTGTTGAAGCAAAGAGACTCCATTTCTGATGAAATTAAAAAGAACGAAACTTATCCCCGCAAAAGAAACGCTATGGAATTCTGATGACATAGAGTCTGCACTTTTAAACTGGTTTGAGAGCGTGAGAATACAAAAATACCCATTTCTCGATCAATTCTATGCGACAAAAGCACAGCCATTGTTAGTCTTTGGAGAGGAAAACCTCGCACATACGGATGGATGGCTAACACGAAGGAATGAACGCAGGAACATTATTTATAGAAAATTGCACGACTAGAAGCAAGAGGCGAATAACGACGCTGCTGAAAACTGGAAGGAAATGTCTGGGTTAAACTGATCAAGATTATCAGCCTGATCAAATTTTCAACTCCGATGAGACTGATTATTCTACCGAGCACTTCCGGAACATACTTTGATGTTTAAAAATGAATCTGCTGCAGGAAGCTAAAAAAGTCAAAGCAAAGATAAACTGGAATGTTAACATGCAACATGACAGGAACTGGAAAGAAAACGCCTTTTGTTGATTTGTTCCAACAAAACCCTCGTTTTAAGGGTGTTAAGAAACTTTCCCAGTCAATTATGCATACAGTATAAACTCATGGATGACCAGAGCTATCTTTACAGACTGTTGTGAAGGATGTTTCAGTTCCTTGCAACAGTATATGACATCGCCATTTTTTCCTTCAACGCATTTAAAAGTCGTAAAACGGACATATTGGAAGGGCCTGTCCCCCGCACCGTTCCGAGTTTGAGAAAACAACGCACCTCAAAATTCCTTAGGAAGGGAGGAAGCAAAATTTCACGATGATACAAGAGGCTTCCAATTTCGCGGACATAATATACCACGTGGAAGATGCCGTATCATCTGCCCACCGAATTAACGGAAGAAAAAATCAATAAATTTACGGGAAGACTGACTTGGGGGGCGGTGGCAGAAAAAGGAAGAAGCCCAGAGTTTTTGGAGAAGTCAATCGACGACGAGACCTGAGGTAGAAGAGTTTCGATGTTCGGGAGCTGTGACGAAAATCCCTGACTGCTGCGCAATGACCATGAAAGGCTGATTGCGTCCCCATTAAAGCCCCGTCAGCACGGAAGCGCCTTCGAGATGTACGTCTCTACTTGACCGTAACTTGCCTACTGCTACAACCCCAAGATGTGCCTCATCATTACCTGTACCGAGAGCTGCTGCAACCGCATTAACCCAGGTTGGTCATAGTCTCCCTAAAACAATGCTCAAGGAACTGGTACTTTATCAATTTGTAAATTGATTTTTATTTCCTCGCATGATTCGTAGTGAGTGGACAGAATATGGTCTCTCTTATACATATATTTATATATAGCCCAGAAGTCCTTCATGCTATGGTTATCTTAAATCTGTAAAATATTGTAAATAATGTTTTATTTTATTTAAAGGAAAAAGAAAAAAAGAGGAGTATCGACCTGGTTGTTACCATTGGAGTTCATCTCCCAATTATGCACACAACTCAATGAGGTATCTCTGTAGCCCTTATAACACAGACTTCTCCTTAAATGGGACAAACAACTAAAAAACGAAAAAATCGCGCTTTTGGTTAGACAGGTGACAGGGATCATACGATCAATTTAAATTTCATTATAGAAAGACGTTAATAGAATTGTCGAAGAAATTGATTCTTCTAGTTCCGACTCTATAAACAAGTTTCCAAAGTCAGTCAGCCTCTTGGATGCAATGCATATCATTCAAAAGTCTTTGGAACTTACGTCAACAACGGTCTGTAACTGTTTTAAAGCTTACGGATTCAGCATAAATAATTCTAATACAGAAGAAGAAATTTCAGTTGAGGAAGATGAACCGATTAAGAGTTCTTGAAATATGTTTCTGTCGACGATGATTTGTCAGTGGGAAATCTGATATTGTACCAGGAAATTTTAAATTCAAAAGCTTCTTGTTCTAACGACATTGATTCAGAATCCGAAGATGACGAGAAAAATGAACCTCCGCCAACTGCAACTGAAGCCCAACGAACGTTAGATGTTTTACGTCGAACATTGGCGCAAAAAAGTGGAGATAAAGAACATTATGGTTAATTTTACGCATTTTCAAACATTATTGAACATTTGATAAACGATTCTTCGAAACAAACCACAATTAGTCAATATTAAAAAAAAAATCACACTATTACATAAATGAATTAAACGTATAATGTATTAAATTTAAGTGTCTTTGATTTCTTTTTTCACTTTTATTTAGGGAACTAATCCTAATGCGTAGGAAATATAAAACGTATTTTAAATCAAGTCGCTGTTTTTTAAAATCAGCCGCTTAAATGAAATCAAATCCTTTCAAGACGAATGCGATTTTATAAAGCGGCGGAGACTGTATATATA
>OU015497.1:37625092-37635092 GCA_907164885.2 Dolomedes plantarius
CCGGATGGTACAATTAACCAGAAAAATATAAACGATGTAACATGACCGGTAGAGTATTATACTTGTTTTAAGTCAGGGTTTCGCAGTCCTTAAAAGTCCTTAAGAACTCTTTATTTTCAGTTTTTTGTCTTTGAGGGACCTTAATAAGTTTTTTAAAAGTACTTATTTTTGTGCCCAAGGTCTTTAATTTTTTTTTGTTTATTTCCCGGTCCTTAAAATGTACTAACTTTTGAGTTGAAACACTAGGATTTTCAGTTTATGGCTATCAGTTATGAAAATGAAAAATAATTTTTCTCTTTGTATCATTGACCAAGATGACAATGCTTATATAACTCGTGGTTTGCTCCAATTTCTCGCTGCGATACTGATAAGCGGTGTAAATTTGTTCATTTAAATACAGAGGTACCCCAACAGATTGCAGCCTGTAAAAGTCATTTGAAATATTAATATTAAGAATTTATTAAGATGATACGGAAGTTATCGTAAAGTTGTATAGGATCTTAAAACTCAAATACTTTTAATGTCGAAACCAGTGGCGCACCCAGGGGGGGGGAAAGGGGCCCTGCCCCCCCTTGTCCCCCCCCAAAGAAATAGAAATTGCATTATGAATATTGATTTTGCATTATAAATATTTTTATCCGTTCATCTCGCCCCCCCCCCATGCATTATAAATATTTTATCCGTTCATCTCAGCCCCCCAAGAAAAAATCCTGGGTGCACCACTGTTCGAACTTTGTAAATAAAACCACATTTTAAGTCATCTTTGAGGTCCTTAAAAATGCTAGAACAGGTTGTTGAAAAGTCCATAGGCCCTCCCTATTTCCGATTTCGAAAAATGTGTACGAACCCTGTTAAAATTGGGATTGAGAATCATCGTAAACGCCTCTCGCATGCCGCATGCGATACACTAAGGCTCCCACCGAGAAAAATAATCCAGATTGCAATTAAAAAAAACCCAGCTTTTTAAAATACTTTATTTTCTTTATTAAAAGTGATAAAAAAATACAAATAAGGTCAGGGCCCGACTTAGCCTAATTGGGGCCCGGGCAAAAACTTCTTTGGGCCCCCCCTCTGCTTCACTACTTAAGTAATGAAGAACTTAATACTTAATACTAAACTTTCTATTCGATTTGGGGGGCCCCCTCTGATGTGGGGGCCCGGGCAACTGCCCCGTATGCCCCTGCCTTAGTCAGGCTCTGAATAAGGTAATACACACCACACTCCCTAAGATTACTTGAAGTTCATTGCATCTAATTGTCGTCAAATTTAATCCATTTAATCATTCATCTCCAAATTAACATTCTGGAGATATTTTAACGTAGGATTGCGTTCCTCCTACGGTCCTGTGGAAAGCAAAATTTCAGACTCTAAAACCGTCCGTCGTTGCGAGTTATAATTTTGGGCAGCGTGCCAAACCCAGTCTGTACGCTTGGGCAAAATAGTAAACAGTTACTTACTTACTTACACACACACACACATATATATATATATACAGTGGAATCTCGATCGATCGTTTTCCTAATCATCGTTTTCCAGCATGTGTCCGTTTATTTCACCCAGTTCCCGACGATCATATTGCTTTGTTATGTTCCCGGATCTATCGTTTCCCGCATTTATGGTTCAGTTTTAGTAGGTCCCTTGAAAAACTATTGATCTAGATTCCACTGTATAATATACCTACATACGTACATATATTAGATACATATATACTAACACATAGATACATATATACATACAAAAGAGTTAAGCAACGATAAGCACTCCTACGTTAATAACCCGCGGTAGTTTCGTTAGAAGGACTACCTGAAATAAAAAAAAAAAAAATATTATTATTGTTAGTATTTTTAAATTTTTTTCATATTATATTTGAATTTTATTTGACATTCATTTGAATTTATTTTATTTATTTATTTACACCCAACTCTTTATTTACACGGCAGATACGTTCCTCAAAAAATCCACATGTAAAAATAACCGCGTAAAAAGATACGTTTCTTACAGTAAAAATGGGGGATACGTTGCCATGTCCATCCAAAACCGTGTAAAGAGGAAATAAAAACTATATTTAGTTCAAAAAAACCGTGTAAAAAAAAGAAAGGGGAACTGCTGCAAAAGTTGTTGATACACATGCGTAAGCACCTAATATCATTTTCTTTTGAGCATTAGTTCAAAATACATAATTCATACGTAAAATTTGTAGCGTAGATGAAAAAACGAAATCTGAAAACTTAATTAAAAATAGAAAAAAAAATAATTTTAGTAATTATTCGTCGCTACTTGATAATAAGCATAATTGTTTATGACTAACTGGCCAAAAATAGTTTCTTGTCGTAATCCTCTCCACCGTATATATTTTATGAATGTACTACACATATATCTAGAAAAATATTATTTATTAAAATGAATATTTTTAAACGTAATTTCGTTTAACTGAAACATAGTCAAATTCTAAATAATTGACATAAAGTGGAAACATAATAGAAGTAACTTTACACTCGCCTCCACTTACAGTAAGGAATATTTATCATCAAACAATAAACGTGTTTCTAATCTACATAATATATTTCCTAAATTCAGATTATTAACGTTTTTACTATAAACTAATTCTAATAAGTACATACATATGCACTTACAAGACGATGATTTTGAAATCGTGTTGTTGTTGTTGTTATTGTTGCTTATGCCACTTGACCGACAGCAACATCAGATCAAGTCCCGAAAGATATGGGCAATGAAGATGCAGCTCCTGTTTTGACTGGCACCACAAAGGTCGGAGTCTATCTTGACCAAGGACCAGTCCGTAATTTTGAACCGAGTCAAGTGACGAGACCAGAACACTTGACCCCGCACCTCCAGAGGTAATTTTGAGAACTTGGAGGACATTGCAGCCACGACAAATTTTTCGCGTACCAGCCGCCATTAGTGTATACGGTGAAATCGTGTTAGACTAAATAAATTGTGCAAAAACTTTTTTCTTGGACGGTGCAACTTAATTCGTGTAAAAAAAGACTTGGGTGTATCATTGATCATATTATATTATTATTATGTATTATTATTATTATTATTATTATTATTATTATTATTATTATTATTGTTATTATAGCGCGCTTCGTATTGTCAATAACAGAGGTGGCCAGATAAACAGTGTTAAGAGCCATTGGGAATGCCTACATACTCAGAAGACCCCAAAACGGAAAAAATTATATTGGATATGAAAGAAATTTGAAGCGTTGTTTTTGCTAGGGATTTCGTTAAATGTATCATTCTCCAATTGTTAGAATATTTAACATCTCTAAATTATTAAATAGTTTTAATCTTTTATAGCAATTATTTTAATTGTTTTGCTAAATTATTCAAATCTGCCAGATATGTGAGTGGTTGCAGTTCGCAACAATGCAGTTAAATGTTGAGCTAGACAAAAAAAAAAGTGTGAAATAAGAAAATGTATGAAAAAATTCAGAAATTAATTTAAAGACATTCGAGTATGTATATATGAAAAATTGATCCTTTAACAATGAGATAAAAAAGAGAAAAAATTCAGGTAATCTCTTCTAACGAAACTACGGGTTATTAACGTAGGATATACACTCATGGACAAAAAAAAATTAGCGCACCAAGAATAATTGCGGGATCGTAACGAAACTTGCAATGAAGGTACATGTCGGGGAGATATGCAAATGATTAGAATGCAGCGTGATTGCGCATACGTATAGCCGGTAGAGGGGCGTTGAACATCGTACTCTGTGGAGTATAAAACAGATAACCAAAGCTTGTTTGAGTGTGCTGAATATTTACAAAGGAAGAGCTGAGATAGACATGCCATTACGCCGTGTTCGAAGACAAATAAAAACAGTTGTCGCAGTTTGGAGGGGGAGGATCGTCGGGGGATGATGGAAGCTGGGTGGTCAGCTAGGCGAGTAGCTCGTCAATTATGGCGCTCTGATTGTGTTGTGAGGAGGTGTGGGACCGTGGACCCGAGAGATGTCATGTACACGAAGACCATGCTCATGACGCCCTCGACAGACCAGTCGTCGAGAAGACCCGCCACATCGTAAGAAATGCACGCGTACAGCCACACTGCTTCATCGGCCGCCATCCAGGCACGGTAGCACCTTCCCTAGGGGCCTCTGTGTCTTCTCGAACCATATGAAGGCGCCTGGCTGAAGACAGTTGGTATCGCGGCGCCCATTACGTGTGCTTGCCCTTGAAGCCATCCATCGACGCCTCCGTTTGGAGTTTTGCCGCGCACGAGGAACTGGACTGCAGCGGAATGGAACCAGGCGTCGTCTTTAGCGACGAATCCAGATTCATCTCGGCAGTGATGACATCGTGTTCGTGTGTGGAGAGCCAGTGGTGAACGCTTCAATCCTGACCTTTGCTGTACAGCGACACAGTCGCTCCCAAAGCTGTGTGATGGTATGGGGTGCCATTGCTACAATACACGGTCACCCCTAGTATTGTTCCATGGCACCATGACAGCCCACGGTATGTTCATGAAATCCTGCAAACCACATGTGTTGCCACTCATGCAACGGCTCCCAGGAGCCATTTTTCAACAGACAATGCTTCCGGCTCATACGGCAGGGTGTCACAAAGACTGTCTCGCACTGTTACTACCCTTCCTTGGCCTGCCCGATCCCCCAGATTTGTCTCCAATCGAGCATATCTGGGATCATTTGGGACGACGAGTTGGGCATCCCACGAGTTTGAACGAACTAGAGGCAAGGTTACAGCAAATATGGAACGAATGTATCAAGACATCATACAGACTGGTAGTGACTCAATGCCCGATCGTATCGCTCGTGCAGTTCGCGCTAGAGGGGGTCCAACGGAGTATTAAACTCCTCCGTTCTTTTGCCTTTTTCTCTGAAATAAATTATCCTTTTTCTTTGAGTTTCTATGATTTACTTATATCAAAGTAGTCATTACGTATGTAAAATTTCGTTTCATTTTGACGAATCCTTCTTGGTGCGCTAATTTTTTGTCCATGAGTGTGTATATATATATATATATATATATATGTAGAGTCCTATAATCCGAAATGAATGGGCCAGACCCTTTCGGATTAACGAATTTTTTGGATTAAGCGGAATCATTTTTAAAATAAACTTAAATTACATGTAACGTGTGATTACATAAATACTACATATTACGTGGGATTACACATTTTATTTTATAAGGTCTGTCTAAAAATAACCAAATCCCGGGACGAAATGGGTGATAAGAGAGCGGAATGCTGCCTAGCATAGTACAGCAGAGTGTAAGATGTTCTAACAATACGTCACAGTGCTCGGCAGTTGGAGAGGTGCCTTGTTAGCTGTTAATATATATATATATATATATATATATATATAATATATATATTATATATATATATATATATCTATATATATAATAGATATGATATAGTATATGTGTGTGTGTGGTGTGTGTGTGTCAAAATTTTGACGCATTTTGGTACTTTTCTGTTTAACTGTTTACTGCTTGCCCAAGCGATACAGGCTGAGTTTGGGCAATCTGCCAAAATTATAACTCGCTACGAGAGCCACAGTTTGAGCACCTCTGGTCCTAAACATGCTGTTTTACGTATCCTGGTACGACAATTTTGAGGATATATATCTATTGCCTATTTGCCTTCATACGATCATTTACGTTTTCATTTAAGAGAATTTGTGACTTGTTTTGATTGTGTTACTTGTGAAAAAACGCTTCTACCACTCCATGCAACGAAGCCCACTCTACGCAGATGAGTGAGGTATATAGTTAAATGGGTCATGAAGTGTGATAAAATTTCATAACTGGAATTATTGAATCCATCTTCGATATGTCGTAATAGATAACAAAATTCTGGGATGGTTTTATAAGAGGGAACTATCATTATTCAACTGAAATGATCTTCAAACACATACTAATGTCACTGTGAGCTATATTTTTTAATTAAAATGTCTTATTGTATTTAAATTAGGCTTATATCTATACTTATATATAAAGAGAGAGCGATTTTGTACGTGGAGGGTAATCTTCAGAACCACTGTACCTATTTGAAAAATTCTTTCACTGTTTGAAAGGTACATTATTCCAGATGGACATAGGCTATATATTATGTATATCTAATCAGTAAAAATAAAGTTAGGGGCTTAATCCTAACAATCTCCATTGTTACCGCTACTGTCCCTACCGCTTTTTGTGCCGAAGTCTTCACGATCCTTACATGGTGCTAAGCTATACTTATATAAAGAGAGAGCGATTTTGTACGTGGAGGGTAATCTTCAGAACCACTGTACCTATTTGAAAAAATTCTTTCACTGTTGAAAGGTACATTATTCCAGATGGACATAGGCTATATATTATGTATATCTGATCAGTAGAAATAAAGTTAGGGGCTTAATCCTAACAATCTCCATTGTTACCGCTACTGTCCTCTACCGCTTTTGTGCCGAAGTCTTCAACGATCCTTAGCATGGTGCTATCTATACTTATATATAAGAGAGAGCGATTTTGTACGTGAAGGGTAATCTTCAGAACCACTGTACCTATTGAAAAATTCTTTCACTGTTTGAAAGGTACATTATTCCAGATGGACATAGGCTATATATTATGTATATCTGATCAGTAGAAATAAAGTTAGGGGCTTAATCCTAACAATCTCCATGTTTCCGCTACTGTCTTCTACCGCTGTTTGTTCCGAAGATTTCAACGATCCTTATCGTGGTGCTATCGCGGTGGGCTTCTGTTCTGACGCTAGCGGTTCGAACCTAGCAGTTCTCCGGCACGTCTTTTTCTTTTAAAAAATTTATTTTAATTATTAACTAACATAAAATTAATTTAAGGTATATTTAGGTTATTATTAAGGTAAAAAAGATTACAATTTATTGGCTATCAACTGGAAATTTATTGGTATAATATTTTGTTCAACCCGGACAAAAGTCGGGACGGGCCGCTAGTAGAAATAATATAAACTAGTGGGCCCGTTGCTGGAAATTGAGCTAATTCACTTCATTTTTCGGAATAACAAATGTTCTAACTTAACGCAGCTGCTTGCTTATTGTACTTTACACTCTTTGCATCTAATTTATCAAGTTTAACTAATTGTCATTTGATTTTGGTTAAGTATGAAGGGAGAAAAACAGATCTTCAGAAAAATCACCTTCTAGAAATAATATATATAGATAGATTTTTTCTCCTGCATTTTTTATTTTTAAAGGGACAAACCCAGATTTTAAATATTTTCGAAAAAACAACAACAACAAACAACAACAACAAAATATACACCCATATGTTAATTATTAAAAATCCCATGTCTGGTACCTCTGGATATACCGTAGGTAGAATCTGAAACCTAACCCATAAAGGGAAACCGAAACTTAGAATATGCTGAAATGAATTTAATGATAACATATCTTTACCAACCGCACCGACATCAAACTAGTGATTGAACCCTAGGTCCTTCCGTTCATTGATAATGTCGGCACTGTTGATGTAGAGATGTTATTAAAATTTACCACAGCAGTTTTCTGATTTTGGTTTCCCTCCATGCATTAAGTTTCAGATTCAACTGCTATAGAAGTATTTTGTAAATTCCACTTCTTAGTACAATTTGTTTTCGTAATATTATCGACTTAATTATTATTTATTACTTAAGATATTTTCTCACGGTCGAAAAGGAATTTTGTTGGTCAATTATTAGGTCGTAAAAAACTTGTACTACGCTGTTTGTCCGTTGGACCGAATGGCAAATTGTCTGGATGAAGATGGTATCTGAACTTCAGGTACGCAAATGTATCTCTTTTTGAAGCTGCTAACATCTAGAGGCCCCAAGCACGCGCCTCCTTGGCCTGTGCGATGATCCGCCAGTGTACACCACACATACACAGACACCAACCACACCTCATATATATATATATATTATATATATATATATATAATATATATATATGTATATATATATCTATATATATATATATATATTATATATATATATATAGATATATATATATATATATATAATATGGGAATTGTGTTATCCCAGGGGCTCCAGCTTTGAGCTATATGTCACCGTGGTCCGCTATGCGACGACACTGAGATTGGGTCCCGACCTGGTAAGAGGGTGCTGGAAGCAGCAGACGGCTGCGACGGGGAGAGACAGTCTCGAAGGGGGCATGACGTTCGCTCCGGACAAGCAGCAGACGGCGGCTTAGTCAATCCTATCTCGGCAGACGGCCAGATACTTTAACCCATTTGATTGTGGAGCCTGGTGCGGCTTGACGTGTAATTTTATATGCAACGTATTTCTAGATATGTAATATTTTATATGTGTCAATATATAGTGTTGTGTTTGAAGCAGTGACTCTGTCTTTAATGAGTACTGTAATTACTCCTGAGTATAAGAGAGTCTAGTTCCGCCGTGCAGTAAGCGGAAAGGTTTCTATAAGACTGAGAACAACAACCCCTAGACACCGACCACAGTTTATAGTAAAAGTGGGGACTCGCAGGAGATCGAGTTCCTACATATATATATATAGTATATATATATATATATATATATATATATATATATATATATATATATATATATATATATATATAATCGATTTTTTTCGAACCACCCTAATATATATATATATATATATATATATATATATTAGGGTGGTTCGAAAAAAATCGATTTTTTTATTTCGGAATCGCGTTACCCTCTCAAAAATTGTAGTTTGGTATCCTCAATTGGGGAAAAATAAAAAAAAATTCTAAATTGACATCTTCAGTTCGCGCATGAGGCTGAAAGTTTGAAAAATATGTTAAAAATTGAAATTTTCAAAAAATAATATAATTAGTTTTTTTGTAATTTTTTATAATCCAACAGCCATAAATTGGTTAGATATAAGAGTAGTTTTCACCTAAAAACAAAATTATAACTTTAGATAATATATTCTGGTTCGCGCATGAGGCTTAAAATTTGAAAAAAATGTCAAAAAATGTCCAAAATGTAATGAATTTTGCGTTTTCGTGTGGTAAGAAGCCTATCTCTTGTAAATGTAAAGTAATTATGGATTGTAAATGTGATAAAGGAAATAAGATACCTATTATTGTGAGAGAGTTTTGTACGACCAGCGAAATGGCCATTTAAAATTATTGGCACTTTGGATAGAGTAGAGACTAATAATATCGCAAAAGAAATAAAAGAATGTAAGTGAAAAGAAAACTGAGATTGCTGAACCTGATATTAAAACTAGCAAAAGAGATACTCTTATAAATTCCGCCCAAATAGCCAGTTTGAGAGTCACGAAGCAAAATGTGACAGTTTGACGTCAACATCGCAAATGCCAATTAAGCTTCCTGCAACAGCATTAATAAGTGATAGATATGGGATATCCGATGAGAGCCACTGCTGCTATTGCTTCCTGTGTTTTGCAAGATGTAGGCATGATAAATGAAGGAGATATGTCTCTAGTAATAGATAAGAGTAAGATCAGACGAGAAAAACATAGAATTCGATACTCTTTACAATCAGACTCTCCAAATGTAGAGTTACATGGACTGTATTTTGACGGGAGAAAAGATAACACTTATTATCAGGAAAGAATGGTAACAAAATGTATCGCAGACTAAAGAAAGAGGAGCACATCAGTTTGGTTCAAGAGCCTGGTGGAAAGTATCTGGGACATTTGACACCTCCAAGGGCCACTGGAAGTGAAATAGCTAATAGCATCTTTTGCTATTTAGAAAACAATAACTTTGATTATGTCAAGCTTGTTGCAATTGGATGCGACGGAACAGCGACTAACACAGGATGGAAAAACGGTGTTATTCGTGACCTTGAGCTTAAACTTGGTCGTCCTTTACAATGGTTTATATGTTTATTACATTTCAACGAACTTCCGTTCAGACATTTGTTTGAAAGTGTAGATGGTGATACTACAGGACCCACAAGTTTCTCAGGACAAATTGGCAAGAAGTTGACTGACTGTGAAAACTCCCCGTTGCTAATTTGAAACGATTAATA